>WOTY01000002.1:881280-1222680 GCA_012295355.1 Brettanomyces naardenensis | reverse complement strand
GGCAGTTCCCTTTAGAGCTTGGAGTTCATGTGCCGCTTCCGCCATTTCCTGTGCTATATCAGCCGGAACACGAATGCTCTCCTGAGCATCCTCCATCCTCATGTCGTCGGGTAATCCAACACGGGTCATAATGTTCTTCGACTAAAAAGTATCCGATGCTACCATGTAACGTGGATCTCTCGTAAGGTTAGTTTTCATTCTTACATAAGTCTTCGTTTTGAGTCCAACCGACCTCGTATTTATATATATATCATGTGGGGTAACTCTTCCCCAACAAGGCTTCTCCCCACAGTCTGTTTCTTCGTAATCAGGGAACCTGTCGGGTGACCCCACCTGGTTCCCCTTGCTTCTTCTTTAGAACTGTTGGGTTTCTTCTGTCACCAAGGTCAACAATCCGTTGCTAAGTTATTAGCCACGGCACCAACAGCTAGTCTGTCGTAAAGGGATTCCAGGCCTTGTCTTATCTTATCCGTAACAGGTGGAGAAGAACCTAATAGTTTCTATGATGGAAATGTTTGGGGAGGATTTGCCAAACCTTTGCCTATTTCCTGCTGTACCTCTCGGAATTGGTAGGAAGGAAGGAGTAACTTGATTTAATGTATAATTTTAAAGAGTTTGGAAGAAGGAGGGATTGGAAGGTGATTGAAACGACGGTAATATGAAGAATGGGGATTACAGTCTGCGTGTATATCACCAGTATTTTGAGCCACCTCGATCCATGAAGAGCCCTAAGATATAATGAAAAGGGATTGTAAGAAAGGACACGTAGAGCCATCGATCAGGTTACAGAATACGTGGGGTTACAGGCAGTCTACCTATACAAGCGAATTCTCACCGTTGCGCAATGGATAAACGCAATACTTAGTAGTCCTCACTGCCCACGCACAAGGTTATCTCACAGCTTCACTGTGGCCGTCCTCAAGTACAGCATATAGTCAGTGGTAACCTCACCAGTCATATCCTGGTACCTCTACCATCGCTAGATCTGGAGCAGTACTTAAGCACCATTCATGGCTCTTCATCTGGTCCATCAGTCCCTCCTCCATCAGTCCCTCTCTCCTCCCGCCAACTCACCGCTCCTCGGTCGGCGGAATGCCAACTCCTCCCCGGTGGCCGACCTCCGGCGGTGGCATCTTCCAAAATGGAAGTCGCGGCTTATGAAAAATAGAGTACTATTTATACAGATTAGGCTAGCCAAGCTTGTCCATCATAGATCCTTCTCCCTTCCTCCCTCTTTCCTCTTGGCCCATCATCAACTGTATTCATCATGTTCGGTAACATCGCTAAACGTCTATCTGGAAAGACCGTCCTTATCACCGGTGCCTCTGCCGGTATTGGAAAGGCCACAGCACAGGCCTTCACTGAGGCGGCCAACGGAGATATCAAGTTGGTTTTGGCTGCTAGAAGGCTCGAGAAATTGAACGTTCTACAGGCCGAATTAACTTCCCAATACCCCAAGTTGAAAGTTCATCCGGTCGTCTTGGATGTGTCAAAGATAGAGACCATTGAGCCCTTCTTGAAGGCTTTGCCCACCGAATTCGCTAGTATTGATGTTCTAGTTAACAATGCCGGTAAGGCCTTGGGATTGGACCCAATTGGTACAATTGATTCCCAGGATGTTGATACCATGTTCCAGACCAATGTTTTGGGATTGATCCAGTTGACCCAGCTCGTGGTGACTCAGATGAAGAAGAGAAACCACGGTGATATCATTCAATTAGGATCTGTTGCAGGCAGAAACCCTTACCCTGGTGGAGGAATCTATTGTGCCACCAAGGCAGCACTCAGAAGTTTCACTCATGTGTTGAGAGAGGAGTTGATTAACACCAAGATCAGAGTCATCGAGATTCAGCCTGGTAATGTCGAGAGTGATGAGTTCTCGTTGACCAGATTCAAGGGTGATAAGAACAGGGCTGCCAAGGTCTATGAGGGTACTGAGCCATTGACTCAGGAAGATATTGCAGAATTGATTGTCTTTGCTGCAAGTAGAAGAGAGAACACTGTGATTGCCGAGAGTTTGATCTTCTCAACCGATCAGGCATCTGCATATCATATCTATAGGGCATAATTGAGGCTGACGAGTGAGTGGCTGAGGATCGGACATTCAGACCAGTCTGTGCAGTAACTGAGTTACAACCGACAGCCGTGCCGCCTCATTGTGCATCACCATTGGTCGGGATCGACCGTTCTGGGCTGTCGATGGCTCAATTGCCAAATGTACATCCCAGTCATTACCTTCTTATCAATAATCTATCCCTTCATCACCGGTAATACGCTGTAGATCTCTGGTTTTCTTACTGGGAGATGCCTCAGGCTGGCTGCCGCAGTCTGAACCTCGTAAATCCTTCAATTTCCCTTACCTCCTTCTCGACCTCAAAATTTTCACGTCTCCTTTTTCCTTGGCACCGGGCAGCCCTTTGATCCCTTCTTCAAACAGTCCACTTCTTACCAAGTTTAGCTGTTTTTTTCTCCCCAAATTCACCTCCTTCGTTGGTATTGTCAGCGAAGCCCAACACCAACACCCTCTTCCTCTCTCTATCTCTCTCCACCCCCCCCCCCTCGCTAACTTCATTCCCCTCTCCCACCTACATCGCCATGGCCCATCACGATCAATTCATCGACTCCGCTCTTAACTGCGGTAATTATACCTTGGCCTTAAAGCTCCTATCAAAGAAAATCAAACAGTATCCAAACTCCTCCTATTTCTATGCTCTCAAAGCACAGGCTCTTGCATTACAAGGCCAGAATGATCAAGCCCTTCAAGAAGCTCAAGATCTCCTTAATAAATGCCCCAGCGACCCTGAGACATTGACCACGCTTGCTTACGTGTTCGATTTACTCGATTATGAACCTTCTCACGGCGTCTTTGAAGTCGCCAGTAAGAAATATCCCACATCTCAGCTTGTTTATGAATGGTTCTCTCATTCTGTTAGATCTGCTGACATACTACAACTTCAGAAATCAACGATGCTATTAACTAAGGCTGTCCATGGTTCTGTATCTCAACAGATTGTCTCCTCTAGAGCTACCAAACTGTATGCCGCATCTAGTTTCCTACTTGCCTGCAAATGTTGCAGCTCTCAATTGGGTCCTGCAAATCTCAGACTATTTCCAATGTTAGGGCTTAAGATGGCTCAACAGGCAGTTCCAGAAACGGCTCAGGAATTCTGTATCTACTGTCAATTGTTGGAACTTGTTGGAAAGAAACAGGACTGTTTGAAGGTATTAGAGGACTTCTTGGCCAAAGAGAACGACTTGGAGTTGAAACTCATCTATCTCAGATTACTCAAGGAGGAGAAATTATATGAGAAGTTGTTCGTTGTGACCCAGAAATATCTAGTTAATCTGGGAGAGGATGACTGGGATACCTGGAGATTATTCGTTGAGTCCGGTGCTTTAGTAGGAAAGATTGATCAATGTATCAAGGTGATAGACTCCTATTCGGATGGCAGAAATAAGAGTCTTGCGTACCTGGAAGTTGCCAAGTACAGCGATGATGTTAGCAAGGAAGTCTATTTACAGGAATACATTGAAAAGTACGGCACCAAGAAGTGCTGTTTTCTCGACCTCAAAGGGTTCGTTGATGAATCCGCCCAGATCGACCCAATATTGGATGATATATATGAAAGTCGTATCAGTCCTGTCTTGGAAGGATCTTTGAAGCTTACCGATTCGGTGCTCGTTCTCATAGTGAACTATCTGAAACTAAGATTACTGTCTCATCCCAAGCTCCTTCATTCTCCTGACTTCATAACACAATGCTGCAAATTATACACTGCTACAGAACCACTTCTAATGCATTTGCAAGAATTTGACTTCTCTGCAAGCTTTGAACTCATCATTATGGCATGCCAAGCATTGGTATTACAATCTGAGACGGTCGACCGTGATCTTTTCATTCGAATTGTGATAATCTTAGAGGCAGCGGTGGAACGTAATCCCTACGAATTCCATCTAAAGCTATGGCTTATTACCCTGTACATGAAATTGAATCTCGTCACCAAAGCTCAGTCATTACTTGAATCGATGAAGGTCAAATTCGTCCAGATTGACACGCTTTCACCGTTACTTTTCACTAGGTATTCATCTTTGACAGACAAAGACGAATTCCTTTCCGACGTTTCCAGTTTCTACACTAAGAATGTTAAAGCAGAGGTTCCCCACATGATTTTCAACTGCTTCCAAAACCTTTCATTAAGCAAACTCCAGGGATTTTTTGAGTTTTCCATTAGACTACAGTCCTCCTTCTCGAGATTCCTAAATTGCTTAGAACGGATTAGAAGCTGTCGAGTTTCCAACGATACACGAATTATAGAGAATGAACTTAAAGATGATCTTCGTCAGTTCTACAAGATATACCGTAAGGACGGCAAAGATATTGATCAGAGAATCAATGATAATAGAGATTTGACTACTCTTTGGGATTGTGGTATTCATGAGAGGCTTTCGGAGGTTGAGAAGAGACTTGATTTGATTAATCCAACGGTCAATCTTGATTACTTAGCAATAGAGACATTGAAGAACCTACTAATTTATGATTCAAGATCTTCATTATATGATGAGTACATTTCCAAGTTTTTGGAGCTTTACAATAGGGTTGATGAATTGCCCTGTACACCCGCTGAGAAATGGAATCAGTCTATAATTGCCCATATTTTGGATCCTAGCGTTCCTATGAGAGACTTCCCTGAGAAGGTTGAGAACTCGTTAGATTTTGAATTCAACCATACTGTGTTTGTCGTGACGGATGCGGTCCATCAGCTCCAATATTTGTCAAAGAATCCTAACGATAGGATCAAGGAGAGTATAAGAGGTGTTCAGAATAAGGTTTCAGAGGGTTTGAAGGGTTTAAAGGAGGACTTGACTAGCTATAAGCGTCTTTCAAGGAAAGATGTGGCCAAGGTCGAAGACGAGACGAAGAAGTGGTTTAAGAGTGACGAAGTTGGCAAGTTGTTTAATGTGAATGCGAGAGAGATTAGTACGGTGTTCGAAGAGATTAGACAGGCGGGTCAGCAGACTATGGGTGCGTTGGGGAGGATATGATGGTGCAGCGATACAGGGGCGACGAGGAGCACTTAATTACACAATTTTGAATCCTTGTAGCTACTCATTACTACTTATACGATATCTAGTAGATTCTATATATCTCGTCACGTCCTAGACTGAGCATCGATTGGTATAAGTAGATGCCTCTCATGAGCGTACTCGTAGTTTGGCAGAATCCTTCTTCTCCACCGTCAGCTGGCACTCAATCCTTCTTAGTAGTTCTCTTCTTTGGAGCAACTAACCGTTCCTTCTTTCCCCAAACCAACTTATGTGGCTTCATGAAGGAGTCAAGAGTCTTCTGATCAACCTTAGCTCTTCTGTCTTGGAAATTCTTCACAAAGTCCTGCAAGATATCAACACATAACTTCTTCATCTCACCCGAAAGTAATTCTCCACTCCTGTAAGAATCTGCGACTCTCTTCAATTCAGCATCATCATCCTTGAAGAAGGAAAGATATTGATAAGCAACATCAACATCGGGGTTTCCACCATACTTCCTATGTTCTTCTAAAGTATCTCTACCACCACTGAAAGCATACTTATTAATCTTCTTCTTAATCTGCTTAGGAGTATCTGTCATAAAGATAGCGGTATTCTCGTTAGAGGCACTCATCTTTGTGGTAGGTCCTTGAAGAGCAGGGAAGAATCGAGAATGGATCAAAGCAGGTTTACTGAAATGAAGTTTCTCTGCGACATCCCTACAAACTCTGAAATAGGGATCCTGATCGATGGCACATGGGATCAAGCATGGAGTCTTTGCAGGTAAACCAAGAACATCAGGGAAAGATGATGGGAAGGCAGTAGAGATCTGAATAGAGGCGAAATGAATCTTACCAACACAGTCAGAATCTTGGAATCCAAACACAGCTTTGGCCGTAGAGGTAGTGATCTGTCTGGAGACACGCAAGATCGTCTCGTAAAAGGCCGGGTTCATATATTCCAAATCGGAGAAGATGAAGGTGTTCTCTGGGTTGAAGCCAATGGCAATAATGTCCTTGGCATTATCAACGGTGAACTTCTTAACATCTTCAATGGTTAACTTAGGCTTGAATAGGAATTTTTCATCGTCAGTTAGCTCAACAACTAAAGGAACATCGAATACCTGTTGAAGCCACTTAGTGAAGATGAACGGAACCATATGACCTAAATGCATAGAATCTGATGATGGACCACGTCCAGTGTAGAGGAAGAAAGGTTCACCATGTTCATAGAGGTCAAGGATTCTATTGAAGTCTCTCTCTGAGAAGAAAAGACCCTTTCTCATGAAATGATGTGGATCCTGACCTGTAACCTCCTTGAAACGTCTTAAAGTCTCTTCAGAAATAGGCTTTGTACCGAACTGTTTAATGAGCTTGTCATAATCAATGGCCACGGCTTCACCATTCACCACAGCACCTTCCACTTCCCATGGTGTGACCTTCTGTTCGACCTCGAGCTTGAGATCTTCAATGCCCTGCGTAGTTTCTTCAGTCATGGTAAAGTAACGATAGTTGAAGGAGGAATTGATAGATGATAAAGTTACAAGGTGAATCTGTGGAATACTGAAAAATTACCCCAGCAGCGACGGAAAGTAGCCACGCCGAGATTTCTCAATTTGGCGGTGAATTTTTCAGTCATCGCTCCAGGGATTTACTAGGACGGAGAGATACGGGGGTGGGGATAGTTTACTTGGTGGGGAAGTTACCTGGGGAGGAAGGTACCTGCGAAGGAAGTTACCTTGAGTAGATGTTACCGAGGAAAGGACCAGGAGGCTTGGGAAGAAATGAAGGATAAAGTAAACCTTATGCGTAGTGAGTCAGCAGCTAGCGAATGTTTGCAGGACAGCAAATGTAAGGGTGAATCCTTCCCACAACGGCCTTGCCATATTTTTAGCCTGGTAAATTGCAGAAGACTCATAAGTTAGAAGATGCAGCAGCTTTTACACGGTGTGCCGGACTTCGAACCATTTAGGTAACCCTGAACTACCGGTTGAGGTGAAGGAAGTAAATGACACCCGTACACCTGGAAGTAGTTATGCGCAAGGGAAGGTATTAAATGACTATAAATGACTATAAATGAAGGAAAGACGGTGTCTGGCGTTCGAGATGGTGAGACCGCATTCGTGTGTGATGATGATGCAATTTCGCTGGACCTTTTGGATTGAAAACGGCCGGCACCTGCTACATCACAATGTCTTTTCCACAGACCGGCCGATAACTGACAAGTAAACGAGGTAAATTTCGGTTTATGACGATGTGCCGACTTGTAGCCTCGTGGGATAGACATGGGCTCCCTAATGATCCTAAGGTTGGCCCACAGCTCACCAGTTACTCCCACTAGCTAGTTCCCTCTCACTACTCGGAGCGGTGGACTCACTATCCGTGTCAATCAACTCATCCTCGGTGTCCTCCTCAGATATCTCGGCCCATGAAGCATACGTCAACATACAGAATCCCGCCATAATCAGACAATAGCCTGCTGCTTGAAGTAATCCTATCGATATCCCTCTAAATAGCCATTCTGACGCACCCACAAGGAGTATAGTCACTAGACTGGCCACAGAGGAAAAAACAGGCGAAGTTAAAGACATGAGACCAAGGAACGAAACGCTAAACACTATATTGCTGAGGACGGACAGAATGACAAGTCTCCATGCCGTAAAGCTTGCAGGAAAGCTGGGGCTATAAAATCCAAAGAGATAAGCTATGAATAGTGCCGATGAAAGTATTATGGTGGTGTTGATACCTATTAGACACATTGTGAAGTTGGAGAAGGTAGCCTCTCTTCTTGCACTGACGTTACCAGCTGGAGGACAACAAAGTCTCTTATACATGACCTCATAGAATCCATAGAGGACGGCTCCGGTGAGAATTATTATGTTTCCAAGTGTTCTATGTGGATAATTGTCTGTTTCCTGATGATCTTGAGGTCCTCCATATGCCACGAATCCCACACCGGCAACCGCAACTATAACAGATCCTGCCTTGATCCACGAGAAGGCCTCATGAAGGATCGGAACGGCAAATAGATATGCCGAGAAGGCCGATGAGTTGTAAATGGCTGTAACGTCAGCACCGGTGGATAACTGCATGGCAATATACCAGGTAGCACCAGCCACATTTAGAATGATGCAGAGAAAGAAGCTGGATTTGAACATATGGGAGAGAGCAAAGCTTCTAAAGAACTCAACATACGAATGGAAACCACGCGATGAGAATTCACGAGAGTAGTCTGTATGACAGTTCCCAGCGGTAAGCTCTGCCGTATGGGCGACATTTCGATGTTGAGTCTTTATCGACGAAGTAACGGACTTGATGAATCCTCTATACGGTTTTCCATTCTGTGGCGGTAGTCCCTTTCTATGAAGATGGGCTCTTTTGATAGCCTTGTAATTGGCTACCAAAGTAAATTGAATGGGCCAAAGGATCCACCAAGAACCATGTGTGACGAGCATGAGTAGCATAGGATCGTGGAATCCCTCACGTACAAATAGTACCGACGTGAGTTCAGTCTGTGCGACGAAGGCCACAAGGGAGAGGACAAATAGGACGGTCACAAATATGAGCTTGAGTGGGGAAAACGAGACCGACGTGGCGGTCGATGTGATGGGGAGTGAGGATGAAGGGAGTATGGAGTAATCCTTAGGCATGGTGGAGGGGGTGGGGTGGAAATAGGCAGAAAATGATTGCAAACGAGTTAAATACCGAATAGATTGAGTTAAAATGGATACAATAGTGTTCCTGATCTCTCAATGTGTGTATTGTGTGTATATATAACTGAAGTATCTCCTCCTTATGTTCAGGGATCTTGATCTGTTCCTGTCAGATCCTCTATAAATTCTCGCTGGATCGTCTCTTCTTATGATATCTTAGATCTCAGCCTGTGACAATGTACGACGAAATCACTGCAGCCAGAAAGAGAGAATGCCTCTTGACTACTATTCCCCAAAGAACAGACGCTATCAGTACGTGCCCAACCCCGCGCGAAAGCAATGATGTCACAACGGAGCGCAGTCACAATACAAAAGAATCTGAGATCAACCTTGACATCTGTACACCTGAAGTGTCATAGCCGCTACCATCTCGTTATCTCTTACTGTCGCTGACCACACACTTTCCCTTCCCCTGCCTCCACTTCTCCCAATATCTACCCCCACACAAACTGTACCAACCCAGTTCTATTCATATATACGTACATATATTGCTAAAGGCTGACGATCCAACCTGGAATTCATACAGCTGACACGGACGGACTCAGCTTCCTAATCGGGTAAAGTTACCCAGCGAAATTTCAGATGGCCTATCAGTGACCAGATATCACCGTTCAAGCTGATATTACTTTGGAACCAACCCCATAACCAACACCGAGCATCTAACATATTGGCTGTTTCGTGTATGGACATCATCATTGGCCAGTCCCGCCCCTCAAAAGCTGTAGCCGATAACCTCTAAACAGATCTCTCTCTCCCCCCCCCCCCCTATCACCCCCTACCCCGCGTAAATCAAGTACCGCTTGATAGATAAGGGGATCCCGCAATGAAAAATCTGGGGCACAGCCGTGCTCTTGTAGATTATGCGGGTCGAACAAACCTGACTGGCCTTAAGTAAGCTTATCCATATGTTTATGCCGATGAGACAGAGCCGGAGTCGAGCGGCTTCTTTGAAATATGCAAGGTGAGGTACAGCTTTCATTGATAAAATCAGTTTGCTAGTCATTTATGGCATACTATTTTGAACTACCATAGTTTGTTGTCGATTGAAGAAGGGGTTGCCACTGACATCTATCGTCAGTATAGGATTCTGAGGTTATTCTCATATAACCCCACTATATATTTGGAATCTTTCTGATAGGCTTTCTTATGACACGAAAGGCGAATTCCGCCCTGATGCGGAAGTCAGCCAGTACAGGCTCGATCTCCAAGCAGAAACCCAAGCGAACCAAGTCGAGGAATGGATGCATCACCTGTAAGAGGAAGAGACTAAAGTGCGGCGAGGAGAAGCCATTTTGCTTGAACTGTCTGCGGAAGAACATACCTTGTGGAGGTTATGCCAAGAGCTTCCGGTGGAAGGATTTTTCGCAGGAGGAGATGAAGCAGAGCGACGGGAAGGCTACTGGGGACACCTGGGAGATGGAGAACTCCAGAGTTGGCAAGGAAAATGGCGGATCTTCCAAGCCGCTGATTGTAACTGGCAGCTCGACGTTTCAAGAGGCATTGGAGGCGGCTACGGTATCAGTTACTGGGAAGACGGTTCGAGAAATTAGCATTGCAAATGGAACAGTAGCTGGTGCGAGCAATCGGGCTGCAGTTGAAGTGGTGGAAACGGAGGTGAGGGGTTCGGAAGCTAAAGTTCTGGAGACCGAAGTCGAAGTTATTCCTAAGTCTGGCAAGGAATTCCCTCTATCCTCGGCTACATCGACCTCCGTCAACATATTGTCCTCTTCCTCCATACCGTCACCTCTGTCTGATGGCTTTCTCACTGCACAGGATCAGTTTCTTGGCAGGCTTTCTCCGGTTCTTGCAGTGCAGCCATCAAATGCTTTACAGGAGATCCTCAATAGTTCTCGATCTCCGTTGACGGGACAGTTTGACTCCCCAAAATTCTTCTCTCTGCTCACGGGGAACCATACAGCCATGGATCAGTTCCAGACTCTTATGAATAGTCCCAACATCTATCCCGATCTTTCACAGAACCCACCATCACCAATGCCTCTGCTTAGTGCAAGGAGGTCTTCGCCAGGGACTCCACTTGCCGCATCTCCAGGTTTCTCTTCGCTCATCAGTGCTTTTGCCAGTCTGGATGAGGCTGGCCGACCGGTGCAGAGTTCTAGTCAAACTCCGCTAATTGAATCATCGTCAGTGGCATCCTCTCCAGGTGTCTCTTCTAGTCATTCTCTTGGATTCTCTCCTTCGGCACTGGATTCTGACATTATCAGCATTCCACGATCTCTGCCCTCTCCATCCCCGGAGAGACTCCGCTTACTAAGTGCATTCGACCGCTACACTTGCGGTATCATGTCCATTAAGAATGGCCCCACAGAAAATCCATGGCGAACATTTATGCTCCCACTGTCCCATGAGTTCCCTGTCATGTTCAACGCCCTATCAGCAATGACCTGTTTCCATGTTGCGAGGAATGACTCTGCTCTGCGCTCAAAGGGTGCCGTATACATGAAAAGCGCCATCATGGATCTAGTGGAAGGACTAAGTCGTAAGACCACTCCACCAGACGTCGCATTGGCAACCTGTTTAGCTCTAGCTATGGGTGAAGCGTGGGATCGGCAGACTTCTACCGGTATAGGACACCTAAAGGGAGCTCGTACGATGGTTCTACAGGTGCTCAACAATATTCAGAGAGGTGAACAGAGGAACAATTATGTCTGTGGAACGTCAGCAGACGGCACCGATGACTTATCTCAAGTCAGTGATGGTACTCCGGCTGAGACCTCTCCCGTTACATCTGCAGATGCAGGTCTGTCTCGTGCTTCAAGCATCTCTAACTTGATCTCCCCCAGAGAAACGAGAAGATCCAGGACATTCTCCTCACACACCTCTCCATCCCAGGTACTTACAGGTCTGGAAGCGGCTCGTAAAGGTACCAGCACCTCAGCAACATCCACTGGATTTGCTATCTCACCTGTATCTACCAGGGGATCAAGTTCAAAAGTACTGTATCCGGCTGCACCTCCTTCACTTCGTCGTATTCCACGCAACCTTCAATTTTTATTCAATACCTGGGTTTATTTCGATGTGTTAGCCCGTATGACAAGCGACGGTGATACAGATAGCGATAGTGAGGATGGACTTTCCTCGCCTGCCCCATCTGACTCCATCATCTCGAAATTTCTCTCCTTCGATCTCTCCGCTGGAGATAACGTGGACCCACTTCTAGGTGTTGGACAGAGTCTCTTCCCAGTGATCGGTGAGGTGGCTACTTTAATCTCGGGTATTCGTCATGTGAAGAAGAAGAGAAGGAATTCCCTTGGCGATATTTCCAGAGGCGTGGAGTTGAAGCGGCGGCTTGAATCTTGGACAGCACCGGTAGTCAAGGATTGGCGGCCTCCACAAGACCCACTTTTTGATACACCATCAGCGATTGCCACTACGGAGGCATATCGTTATTCGGCGCTACTCTATCTTCACCAGGCAGTACCAGAAATTCCATCCCTTTCATCTCATATGCTTGCGGAGAATATTCTACTGCTTCTAGCATCAATACCAACGTCATCGAGAACCTGCGTCACACATATATTTCCATTGCTTGTCGCATCCTGTGAAGCCCAGCCGGGAGAAGAGAGACAATGGGCCACCCACAAGTGGGATATGCTCAGCAACAAAATGTGGATAGGAAATGTAGACCGTGCTAGGGAGGTCGTAAGAGAGGTCTGGGCTCGCAAGGACCGAACGGCACAGGAGGGCACGACAGATCCAGGTACGGTAAACAAAGGAGAAGCACTGAATAGTACCTTAGCAAAAGACCCTACTCCAGAATTACAGTCCGGTAGTGCAGACCAGGAGTTCAGCCGACTCTCACTGCGAATCAGCGAGTGTATTAATGGGCCTAGAGAGGGCAATGCACGCGATGACGACATCTGGAGTTGGTCTCATTGGAGCACGGTAATGAGAGATTGGGGATGGGAGGTTTTATTGGCATAGGGCTTGGAATTAAAAGTAAGTCATACATTATATCGTTCTAAATGGTGTCACTTGCTGGGAGCTTAGAAGGCATGAAGGTATGTTGACAGTGACAGCGGGAGTTTCGGTCGGCGGTGTCGGGGTATTACTTAGATGATCTCAATTTAGTTAGCTGAAGGGGGGATCCTTTAGCTAGCAGACAATCTCTTCAGGATCGATCCCTGGAGTTCGACTATTCCGATAGGTTGAATCAAATGTCCAGAAAGACCGCTACATAACAGTAACGACGATTAAAATTAAATAGGTTTCTCTTAAGCAAAAATCTAACTGATCCTAGGTTTTTCAGTATTAAATGGAATGTTTGCTGTACCAATGAATCATACTCCGAACTTCAGCTCCCTGACAAACTTTTTGATAGCTGAAAGCCGCCGAATATGGGCCGTAAGAGACAGAAGATCCATATTCCAACGTCATAACGACATTGAATTAAAGTAAGGCCCTCAAACACGACCTCTAGCCTTGATTATTACAACTAAGATTTTGATATACTACGACAATTTTATATAGATGGCGCGCCAAAAAAGGGTGTCTCCTATGGAACGCCAAGTGATTCTACTATATTCATCTTTATGTATATTATTTATACATATTGAATACATTTGGCTCATTGGTACACAACAGGGCATGCCATTGAATAATAATTTGATAATGAACAAAGAATAGAAAGAACTCATACGTTCTATACTAGACGGTGAGAATCGAAATCAGGTCTCACAAGGACGACGGGCCGAAGCTTGCCATTGAATGGTAGTTTGGTACTGAAGGAAGGATAGAAAGAATGCCTCCATTCTATACTAAACGGTGTGAGTCGAAATCAGATCTCACAAGGATAATGGGCGGAAGTTTGCCATGTCAAGACAAAGAACTTTGTTGGCACGTCCACACGAGCAGCACAGATCGAGAAATGAAATCAGGCCCTATAAATGCTGGTGACAGAAATATGTCATGTCAAAGCAAGGAAATCAAAGGGCTAGTCCAAGTATGAATAAGGAGAAGACTGTTGAATACCACTTGAGCTCATTGTTTCTAGCAGCTGCTCCCTCGTACGTGCTAAATTGGAAGCCGGAAGATTGGGAAGGTGTGGTAGAAAGCTTGGTGGTCACGGTGCTCTCAGTTGTCTGCTGAAGGGGTTGAGAAACGGCGGGACCGAATGGAGAGATTGATGGACCGGATGGTGTACCGTTTGGAGTTGAAGAACTGGTGATCTCAGGCTGCTTGGAGCATCCGGAAGAGCAACTTGTGACAATGACCTCGGTAGTCGTAAGGTCAGTGAAAGTTGACTGTGAAGGAGGAAGCTCAGATCCCGAAGAAAGAGTTTGGGACGGTGTGACTGACGATGTGTTCCAGAAGTACTGGGTGCTTGAAGATAGAGTTGGAGTGTCGATAATAACGATACTAGACGTTGTCAAGTCTCCGTCTCCATTTGTTGTAACCGTCACTGTGGTATAGGTAGTTGTGAACGTACCAGTCCATGGTGTTGTGATCGTCTCGATTCCAGAAGTTGGAGTGTCAATGACAACGATGGAGGTGGTGAACGAGGATCCGTTAGAATCAGTCTCCACAGTCTCACTAGTAGTTGTCAAGGTAAAGGTACCGGTCCATGGTGTTGTGATAGTAGACAAGCCAGAAGTTGGAGTGTCAACGATGACGATACTAGAGGTAGTCTCGTCTCCATTACTGTCGGTGGTATCAGTGACGGTGGTATAGGTAGTAGTGAAAGTACCGGTCCATGGAGTGGTGATAGTCTCGATTCCAGAGGTTGGAGTGTCAACGATGACAATGGACGAGGTAGTCTCGTCTCCATTACTATCGGTAGTGTCAGTGACGGTGGTGTACGTGGTCGTGAAAGTACCGGTCCAAGGAGTTGTGATAGTCTGGATTCCAGAAGTTGGAGTGTCAACGATGACAATGAACGAGGTAGTCTCGTCTCCATTACTATCGGTAGTGTCAGTGACGGTGGTGTACGTGGTCGTGAAAGTACCGGTCCATGGTGTTGTGATAGTAGACAAGCCAGAAGTTGGAGTGTCAACGATGACAATACTAGAGGTAGTCTCATCTCCATTACTGTCGGTGGTATCAGTGACGGTGGTATAGGTAGTAGTGAAAGTACCGGTCCAAGGAGTCGTGATAGTCTCGATTCCAGAGGTTGGAGTGTCGACGATGACAATAGACGAGGTAGTCTCATCTCCATTACTGTCAGTAGTGTCAGTGACGGTGGTGTAGGTAGTGGTGAAAGTACCAGTCCATGGTGTGGTGATAGTCTCGATTCCAGAAGTTGGAGTGTCGACGATGACAATAGACGAGGTAGTCTCATCTCCATTACTGTCAGTAGTATCAGTGACGGTCGTGTAAGTAGTGGTGAAGGTACCGGTCCAAGGAGTCGTGATAGTCTCGATTCCAGAAGTTGGAGTGTCGACGATGACAATAGACGAGGTAGTTTCATCTCCATTACTGTCGGTAGTGTCAGTGACCGTGGTGTAGGTGGTAGTGAAGGTACCGGTCCAAGGAGTTGTGATAGTAGACAAGCCAGAAGTTGGAGTGTCGACTATGACGATACTAGAGGTAGTCTCATCTCCATTACTGTCGGTAGTGTCAGTGACGGTGGTGTACGTGGTCGTGAAAGTACCGGTCCATGGTGTGGTGATAGTAGACAAGCCAGAAGTTGGAGTGTCTACGATGACGATGGACGAGGTAGTTTCATCTCCATTACTATCGGTAGTGTCAGTGACGGTGGTGTACGTGGTCGTGAAAGTACCGGTCCATGGTGTTGTGATAGTAGACAAGCCAGAAGTTGGAGTGTCGACGATGACGATACTAGAGGTAGTCTCATCTCCATTACTGTCGGTAGTGTCAGTGACCGTGGTGTACGTGGTAGTGAAGGTACCGGTCCAAGGAGTTGTGATAGTAGACAAGCCAGAAGTTGGAGTGTCGACTATGACGATACTAGAGGTAGTCTCATCTCCGTTGCTATCGGTGGTGTCAGTGACCGTGGTATAGGTAGTAGTGAAGGTTCCGGTCCAAGGAGTCGTGATAGTCTCGATTCCAGAGGTTGGAGTGTCGACGATGACAATAGACGAGGTAGTCTCATCTCCATTACTGTCAGTAGTGTCAGTGACGGTGGTGTAGGTAGTGGTGAAAGTACCAGTCCATGGTGTGGTGATAGTCTCGATTCCAGAAGTTGGAGTGTCAACGATGACAATGGACGAGGTAGTCTCATCTCCATTACTATCGGTAGTGTCAGTGACGGTGGTGTACGTGGTCGTGAAAGTACCAGTCCATGGTGTTGTGATAGTAGACAAGCCAGAAGTTGGAGTGTCGACGATGACGATACTAGAGGTAGTCTCATCTCCATTACTGTCGGTGGTATCAGTGACGGTGGTATAGGTAGTAGTGAAAGTACCGGTCCAAGGAGTGGTGATAGTCTCGATTCCGGAAGTTGGAGTGTCGACGATGACAATGGACGAGGTAGTCTCATCTCCATTACTGTCAGTAGTATCAGTGACGGTCGTGTAAGTGGTGGTGAAGGTACCGGTCCATGGTGTGGTGATAGTAGACAAGCCAGAGGTTGGAGTGTCAACGATGACAATGGACGAGGTAGTCTCATCTCCATTACTGTCGGTAGTATCGGTGACGGTGGTATAGGTAGTGGTGAAAGTACCGGTCCATGGTGTGGTGATAGTCTGGATTCCAGAGGTTGGAGTGTCGACGATGACAATGAACGAGGTAGTCTCGTCTCCATTACTATCGGTAGTGTCAGTGACGGTCGTGTAAGTAGTGGTGAAGGTACCGGTCCAAGGAGTCGTGATAGTCTCGATTCCAGAAGTTGGAGTGTCGACGATGACGATACTTGAAGTAGTCTCATCTCCATTACTGTCGGTAGTGTCAGTGACGGTGGTGTACGTGGTCGTAAATGTACCGGTCCAAGGAGTTGTGATAGTCTGGATTCCAGAAGTTGGAGTGTCGACGATGACGATACTAGAGGTAGTCTCATCTCCATTACTGTCAGTAGTGTCCGTGACGGTGGTATACGTGGTCGTGAATGTACCAGTCCATGGGGTCGTGATAGTCTCGATTCCAGAAGTTGGAGTGTCGACGATGACAATAGACGAGGTAGTCTCATCTCCGTTGCTATCGGTGGTATCTGTGACGGTGGTGTACGTGGTCGTAAATGTACCGGTCCATGGTGTGGTGATAGTAGACAAGCCAGAAGTTGGAGTGTCAACGATGACAATGGACGAGGTAGTTTCATCTCCATTACTGTCGGTAGTGTCAGTGACCGTGGTGTAGGTGGTAGTGAAGGTACCGGTCCAAGGAGTCGTGATAGTCTCGATTCCAGAGGTTGGAGTGTCGACGATGACAATAGACGAGGTAGTCTCATCTCCATTACTGTCAGTAGTGTCAGTGACGGTGGTGTAGGTAGTGGTGAAAGTACCAGTCCATGGTGTGGTGATAGTCTCGATTCCAGAAGTTGGAGTGTCGACGATGACAATAGACGAGGTAGTCTCATCTCCATTACTATCGGTAGTATCGGTGACCGTGGTATAGGTAGTAGTGAAAGTACCGGTCCATGGTGTTGTGATAGTAGACAAGCCAGAAGTTGGAGTGTCGACGATGACGATACTAGAGGTAGTCTCATCTCCATTACTGTCGGTAGTGTCAGTGACGGTGGTGTACGTGGTCGTGAAGGTACCGGTCCATGGAGTGGTGATAGTCTCGATTCCAGAAGTTGGAGTGTCGACGATGACGATACTAGAGGTAGTCTCATCTCCATTACTGTCGGTAGTGTCAGTGACGGTGGTGTACGTGGTCGTGAAGGTACCGGTCCATGGAGTGGTGATAGTCTGGATTCCAGAAGTTGGAGTGTCGACGATGACGATACTAGAGGTAGTCTCATCTCCATTACTGTCGGTAGTGTCAGTGACGGTGGTGTACGTGGTCGTGAAGGTACCGGTCCATGGAGTGGTGATAGTCTCGATTCCAGAAGTTGGAGTGTCGACGATGACGATACTAGAAGTAGTCTCATCTCCATTACTATCGGTAGTATCAGTGACGGTGGTGTACGTGGTCGTGAAGGTACCGGTCCAAGGAGTGGTAACTGTGGAGAGAGGTGAGGTCGGTGTGTCAATGACAACGATGGAGGTGGTGAAGGAAGATCCGTTAGAATCAGTCTCGACAGTCTCACTAGTAGTTGTGGAGGTGAAGGTACCAGTCCATGGAGTGGTGATAGTAGACAAGGCAGAGGTTGGGGTGTCAATGACGACTATAGATGTTGTGAAGGAAGATCCGTTAGAATCAGTCTCGACAGTCTCACTAGTAGTTGTGGAGGTGAAGGTACCAGTCCATGGAGTGGTGATAGTAGACAAGGCAGAGGTTGGGGTGTCAATGACGACTATAGATGTTGTGAAGGAAGATCCGTTAGAATCAGTCTCGACAGTCTCACTAGTAGTTGTGGAGGTGAAGGTACCAGTCCATGGAGTGGTGATAGTAGACAAGGCAGAGGTTGGGGTGTCAATGACAACGATGGAGGTGGTGAATGAAGATCCGTTAGAATCAGTCTCGACAGTCTCACTAGTAGTTGTGGAGGTGAAGGTGCCTGTCCATGGAGTTGTAGTTGTCAATAGGGGAGTAGGGGTCTCGATAATCACGATGGTAGTGGTTTCAGTATTACCATTAGAGTCGGTTGTGATTTCCGTTGTCGTGGTAACCGGTAAGGATATGATGGAACTGGAACAGCCGCTAGCGATGCCGGAAAACTGAAAGACGTTGGTAAAGTTTGAGAAAACCTCTCCACTTGGGGAGACGACGGAGAAGTCGAGTGCTGCTATGAATGGTCCACTGTTGACGTAGGTGATTCGGATCGGATAATAGGTATCTGCTTCCAAATAGCGATATCCAATACCTGCGACACTTGCATTGCTTCCAGTTGTTGCCTTGATCGCAGTCACAATGGCTTGCGAGGCATCACCATCTATCTCACCGTACATACAGCAGTCCAATCCCGAGCCCAAGAAAACCATAACGGCGTCGTCAATTTTGTTCAAGTCGAACGTGTACACACCAGATTCGGATGCTAGCATATAACCGGTGTATGACATCACCAAATTGGAGACTTGAACGTCTGCACCGTATAATGTAGTAAAGGCAGTTTCTGTGAGGGCACCTGTCCAAGAAAATTGTGGAGCTGTCACTCCAGTTGCTGTAGTGACAAGCCCTCCTGTTGTGTACAATGAGGCCAAGAAATCGGTCTGAGTCTTCAACGCGGTATTGGCAAAGGGGTATGGATAGACATCGACGTTGAATCCCGTCTGTGTCGTAACACCAGATCCAGGGAAGCATGCAACTGCACTGTTGATATCCTGTGTTGTGATCGATGTTGTCGGAGATGCAACTGGGGTTGGAGTTTCGACAACTATGATGGTACTGCTGGTGGTCTGTCCGAGACTGTTGGTCACGGCCGTCTCTGTAGTTAGGGTTGACGTAACGGTACCTGTCCAAGAAGTACTAATTGTACTTGCAGCAAAGGCAAGTTCAACTTGAAATAGCACTAGCCAAATCAGTGTACAGACTTTCATCTTATTGAGCAATGTAAGGCCTTAAGTGGGTTATTCCAGTTAGACGAATGGGATGCGTTGGTTATAATTGCGGCAGAGCATGGAAGATATATATATCGGCCCAAATAGGAGGAGCTAGGAATTCAGAAACCTGCCAGTTACGGAGTCTTTGTCAGTACTGAAGGGGCACATCATGATGCGTGTTCTGGAATCCTGCAGAGAATATGCCGGTAACTATAGCACAACCAAGGTTGAGCTTGGCACACTTCCAGAACCATTCGAACTCGACGCTAGCCATTGTCGCTTAACGCATTATGCAGGCTATCGCTTGTTAATCTTAAACTGGGGGCCCGAATCGTAAGATAATTACTAAATCCCAATAGAGCCAGGTGCGGTAGCTTATTGTGTTGGAGAAGGACCTCCTATTATTTCCTTACCTTAAGCGGATTACGTGAATATAAAAGAACAAAGACGCAAAAGAAAAGAAACAGCGTGCATATTTTCATGCAAGTCAAGGATCAAGAAGGGATACCCATGAGGTAGGGAGCTCTAAAAGGAACAAATAGAAGCAACCAAAAAGCGGAGAGAACCTCCAAAACGATCGAACGATGCCATTGCTGATTAATTAAGCCGAAATTAAATTAGTATGACAGCTGCAGGTCTTTCCGCAGGAGAATGGGTTCCTCTTTTGGGAAGTTCCCGCGTTCTATTGTATGCGCGTTTCTTTAGACGACAATTATCGGCAACAAACATCGCCGACTTATCAAAACTCAGAGTTTGGTTGGCCCTGGCTGAACTGAAACTCTGGAGAGAGTCTTACAGGAGGAAATAATTCTTTTTGGGAAAGTCACAAATCAGCTGCATGCAGGAGCAAGAGAGATCCTTTTCGAAACAAATAATACGCCTCTTCAGAAGTAAGATGCCGCCAAAGATAGCTCGCAACTAGTAAAGTTGTGAGCAAAATAAAATGGCTTGATTGCAAAATATTAGCTATATTGCTTACAAGAAGGTTGGTAACGATAGGTCTTGACCCCATAATAGAGAAGACAATGAACGTGGGAGTAGGAGTCGTCTACTCTGGAAGTCCAACACCTTTTCAGATGAGGCTTTTCCATATCATGTCTCAATCCGGACAATCAGCATGTAACAGAAGCATTTTAAAGTTAATGCATGAAATTTGTTTCCGTATCTTCCAGTAGGCCAACTTGCACGTCGTCCTTGCCGGTATCTCGTTCCAAAACCAAATGAGGCTTTCGGCAAAGTCCTGAAGCCCCCAAATTCTAGAGTTCCAGAATTCCGTCAGTCCATTTGATGCAAGGTCTTTCTTCCATCTCCTGATTCCATGCATACTGCAACCTGCTTCTAAATTCCCTTCTCACGCAGACTCATTTTCAGCCCTGAGGTCTATTTCTTTTTATGAAAATGTAGGGTGCGGATTAGAACTAAGATAGTTAGTTGGTCTGTTTATAAGTAATTGATTGCTTCCAGCCTGGGGATACACCCACAAGGACTACTCTCGTTATATGCAAAATTCTAACTACCCACCCCCATATCCGTTTCGACAAGGAGCTCCGGTTTACCCCGGCACTCCCCCCCCAGGAGGCATTCTTGGTCCACCTGTAACTCTGGCAGTCCTGACTTGGCCCAATCCACAAGGTTTGATATCTGCTGGCCCTGGAACATCAACCTATCCGTTGGAACTTCCTGGAAAGTATCTTCCCCAAACAGTCGGCTACCAATCTCCTTTGGTTCTGTACTCTATGGATCCACCTAGGAGAGTTTACGGTCCGAGCAGTTCCTATTTTATCCCTCCTTATCGGATTCCTAGGAATGGGAATGTTGGAGCAATTCCTTATCAGAATTGGAACCATAACGAGTTCCACCTACCTCCTCCACCACCTCCCCAGTTACCAGGCAGTGCTTACTATCCTGATGTAGATAGGGCTCAGAATCTTGAAGCAAAAGCTAAATTAAGCTACAAAAGGAAGGAAATTCAAGGGTTGGATGCCTCTTCAATAGCAGAAATTGGATACAGCTTGAGCCCTGTTCATAAAAGGCCCAAGTGCTCGGTGCTGAAGTCAGCGAAAACTACCCGTCGCTCTCAAGGAAGACCCTTTGCTTCAAGCATTACTGGCCGCTTTGTTTTGCACGATAACTTAGACTCGATTGTGAGAGATTTGATCGGTAGAAAGAAATGTAAATTACTCTGTTATAACTTTACAGAAGCTGTGAATTCACCAAGAGGGTTACCGATTGCTCCAGTATCTCCAAAATTAGCTTCTTCCACTTCTGCCCGGCGCCGGAAGGTTGGACCTTTTGAGTTCGAACAAATCAACCTCGATTTATTTGTCTCGGAAGATCCTGTTATTTCCTTTGATACTTATTTTGGCTCAAAACACAGTGAAATCAAATTGATTGACTGTTCTGAAGGAGTGAAATCACCATCACAGAGCACAATTCGGCATAATCCTCTTTTGGAAGCTAACGCTACGGTGGGAAATTCAGAACCTGATTCCAGGACAGTGGAACGCTCTGGTATTAACAAATCAGAGATTGGTTCCCACTTTCCTCCGAGCAATGGAGAGTGGGCTACTCCCTCCTACCAAAGGAATACTATCGACATGAACTTCCATCCGTGTATTGTGGAAGCCTTTGGAATTGAAAAATATCAGTTCATCAAGACTATTCGTGACTCCAATGGGCACATTCTCAAGCTGGAAACGATTCGACCACCACGAAATACTAATAATGAAATAGAATATACGGCTGGGTGGCTCAAGAGATCAACGTGTTATCCACGTTACAAGGCAGGTATAAAGATTCAACTTGTTTCCGATGAGCAAAGCTTTATACTGTATAACAGCTGGAAGATGATACTTTGGGATATTAAACAGAAAAAAGGGGGAGAAGAAATAAAGAATTCCCTGAATTCTTCGACTAGGGAAGTGCTTTTTGGAGGCAGAATGGTTTACGTAAAGATATAAAGCCTGTATGTGATGAACCTAACTTATGAGACTAGATTTATGGGATTGGAATCGAACAAGGTCAGATTTACTTCAGGGGGAACCTCACAATGAAGTAACCCTTTCTGAGTACTGCATCTTTGAGGCTATGGAAATAAAAAAAGTAGGGGAGTAGATTTTAGTAGTTATTTTGACTAGCGGGAAAAAATAGCAGGGTGCTCGGAAATTCCTCGAAAAATTTATAACACGTTCGGCATATGATGCGGCGTCCGAAAGTTATATTAGGCTATCAGGCTGGCAGGCGCTAACTGAAACAAATCAAATGCGGAAATCGAAAAAAATGAGGCATATCCACAGAAAGAGTGGGGATGTCCCAGAATTAAATTATCTTGTTGCTTTTTCTTCAAAATTTTCAGGATATTGTTTTCGCCAGCAGGTGGCAGACCAATCGAACGGCATTGATGGTTTACGCGTAGATCATGTCCTGCAGAAATTAGATACGAATCCAGATAATGCTGCTATAGAAATTCAAAATCTTGTCTGAGGGGTTAGGAAGCTGCAACCCGTGTAGTCTCGGTTTAGTCAACATTTACTGTAGGGCAGATAAAATTAAGACTTTAGCGGGACCGGGTGATTTTTTGTTGGCACGCATTGAAAAAAGAAACGTTTAATAGATGCTTGAGAGATGAGGAATTGCGTCTGCAGATGTATGGGCTCGCAAACGGCTGACGGAGGAAAAGGGGTGGTCGGAGGAAGGACAGGTTGTATGATTATTACAGTTATCAGTTGCCTCCTTAAGTAATCACTATGATTCAGCCTAGAATTGATACTTACTAAACCTTTACTGAGCACCAACTTAGCATAAACTGTCTACCGTTAATTACCACGTTCCTAGCTTTCCAATGTGCCCCAGTTGACTGATGAAAAGCTTCTGCAGGGCGCTACGTTTCATTATACCTGAGGTTTCTCAATGGTCATATACATTACGCACATTTCTATTAAAGTGTATAGCGACGGTAGGTGTGTATTTTTCCAGGTTTACTCCCGTGCCAGACCTTGAGATACAGGGAAAATTCATTTGCTGTTGTTCTCTCATTCCTACAAGCATACTAACTGATCAGCTTAGTTCCTTAGAGACTCTAAAGTATCTGGTTATTACATAACGGTCTAGAAACTTATTGTCCTGTTATTATAAAGCTATGAAGGAAGTGGCACCACCGTGATGCTCGACCCCAGCAATGGAGGCCAGACTTAAGGCGGACTAGAAAGCATAAAAAGAGACCTTAAGAAGCCAGGCTAGTAATAATTCAGTAGCGGTGTTAGTAACGATAGCATTTTTGCTTAATCAAATGGGATAATACCAACAGTTATAGCCTAATGCAACCATTTGAATATTTCATGAACCCACAATGGACCCTTTAGGAGAAAGGAGGGCCACCTATAAGTGGGCGGAGCTTGGAAGCTATATAATGAATTTCATAGATATCTCTGCGGCAAACAAACGCGGAATACAGCTGCGTGATGAATGCTTCTAGGATTACTATAAATGCATGGAATCAGTATTCCTAAGATTCGAGGCTATACCCGAGCGTTCACCGGTCCTCATCCAAAAGATTTAAGTAAGCCATTCTACGAACATGGGCGAGGAGGAGCATCTATCAGGCTATTTCACATAAGAAATACAGATGGCCGAGGGATACAACATGGGAGAGCCGGAAATTATTGACTGGTTTTGCTGTCAATAGACAGACAGATCAAGAGAGGAAAAGGACATACCAAAGAAGACAAGTGCTTAGGTCTGGCACCAAGTTCTGAAGAAGCACAGCTTGACATACAAACTCAGGACGCAAGTATCAATGATATAATTAGTAGCATGACCTTTCTACTGTCAGCATACTGATCATATGTTCCATTTAGCAGTCCTTCACTCCACCAATTTCTGACAAGTGCCCCCTCAAATATACAAGGAAACGTTGAATCTGACATTAATAGGTTATATTCTCAAAGATTACATACGGAGGGCAGAAATTTTGACACTGGGATCTTTAAAGAAACTTAGCTGTCTAGTCATCGGTAACATAGATATAATCCTACCTCAATTTGAGAAGCACTCCCTTAGTCAGCGTCAGCAGTTAATTACATGTCCTAAGGTCTCCAAAACAAGTTAGTAGGGCCACCCTACTTATCAGATAGGAAAGAACATTCACCGGTGATCAACAGGGTTGGTATTCTTCATAAATCTGTATCCCGCGCTGTCTCCTAGTAGGTAGCTTATTCAGCTCCCCGGCTGTCCTGCTTCACCACCTT
Organism: Brettanomyces naardenensis; assembly: GCA_012295355.1. NCBI lineage: Eukaryota > Fungi > Ascomycota > Pichiomycetes > Pichiales > Pichiaceae > Brettanomyces > Brettanomyces naardenensis. The sequence goes on along the minus strand of WOTY01000002.1, from coordinate 1,198,141 downwards.
CTCCTCGCTCCCTATCACTTCCACATTTCCCACGCATCGCTAAACATACTGCCTTCATCTTCTGCATGTATATGTAGACTCCTGGTTGGGGACGACACTACCAACCCGTCAAATATTAGTTATTACCGCCTCTGATGTGTGCTGTCTGCCTACACAATCTAAATGACTATCTTGTAAGATCACGCTATTGCTGCCAATACAAAACCGTCCGAGCAAATTAAAATTGGCAATGTGAACCTTAGGAAGCGACGCCCACACCACCTATGAGAGCGAGAAGCATGGATGATTTTGTCCTTACGGACTGCATGCTTCTTCACTATGGAGTGAGGACCATTGAAAGTAGGGACTTTCAACTGCAGGTATCACGGCAACCGCTTCAAGCTCTGAGGTCCAAAATACATCACGAATAAAGCTTCCTCTACAAGATTTCTGAACAAGGTCATGGCAAGCGATTAGTTATCTCCCAACAAACCTGGCGTTCAGGATGCAGATACCACCCCAAGGGCCATCCATCTGTTAGTTATACAGAGATATCACCAAGAAAGGAACAGAACAAGAGGGTAATCCTCCCAGAGCTTCAGTTATCGATGGAAAGACAGTCGCCGTGGAATTACCAACCTGTGGATCACCTCCTCTTCACTCAAATCCACACTTCTCGTAAAAGCTTTCCCATAGCTCAATCAACTCCTTCTGGCTTTCAACCAGTCCCTCCCAGTATATTTCGATAATACTCTTAAATTCTCTCACCTTCTCAAACTCAAACCGCTTCAATTCGGATCTGAAGGTCCTATTAAATCTATCTCTGAACTCTACCTGTTTTGTTATTAGAGCATCTAGATCCTTCAACTCCTTCTCATACTTCTCAACCTTGTCAGCCTGATTGTTATACCTGGCCTTAACATTGGCCAGCTGCCTCTGCTTTCTGATCTGTTGACTTTCCAAGTTCATCACACTGTTACAAAGCTTAAACCGATTTTCAAAACAGTTTCTGATCGACCCTATCACTCGAATGTATTCGTCGATAGTAGCGCCGATGGTCATAATCTGAGACAGGTTCGTTCTTTCCAGAAGCTGCTCGATTTTTGACTGCAACTCTTGGAAATTGGTGAATAATTCGGTAACCTCCGCATTGACTTCAACATCCGCAAGGTTTCCAACCAATTTCACTAGCTCACTCTGCGTCTGAATGAGATCTTCACGCTTTTCCAAGATGAAATCCAAGCTCTTAGACAGCGAACGTAGCTGTGAATCCAAGTTATCTACGTAGCTCTGCTTTTCAAGCATGAAGGAGTCATTCTCAACATATTTTGGCGTGTTAAGCCCGATCAATGAACTGAAGAAGCCTCCAGCATTACCATTTTCGGGAGCGTTAATCACCGACGCCAGAGAGAATGAGTCCGCCGATGTAACCGAAGTAGCTGAGACCTCTTCCGGCTCATCTCCATTGGTTCCACTAGTTCCACTGACCGTAGAATGCCTTATAATATTCTCCCGTTCACGGACCTCTTCAGAGATCTCCTCACTTTGCAAGAAGAGAACGAAATCTGCATCGTTCTGGAACACTGGCCTCTCTGAAATTTTGATAAGCATCCTTTCCAAGGCAATACGTCTGTTTTCAATGAATGTGTTGTCAAATCTACCGTACACCTGCTTCTCCGGTGGTGGGGGGATAATGTAACCCGGATGATTATTCAGCATTTGATGATATAGCCATAGAAAGTCTCTGTATCTGCGAGTAACTTCAGCGTGTGGTGCTTTGAATAAAGGAGAAGCCGACTTGGTTGTGACAGTGTATACGATATGAGCGTTGGCGAGTTCCCCAACTTTAATTGGGTCGCCAACAGTAATTTCAAACTTGGCACTTGGAAGTTTTGCATCTGGGTGAGAAGCATTTCTACCGGCGGTACTTCCCACCTTGGTTTCATGTCCTAGAACCTTCTTTCTATCCAAATGAAAGAGCGGTTTATCGAGTGACGCGATCAGGCTCTGCTTACGAGCCCCGTCAAGAGCGGCAGATCCTGCAGAAGCCTCTGCAGCGTGAAGTTTTACTTGTGCCGTCGACAATGGATCGACGCTCGAACCAACTTCGAGTGGTTGTCGAGTTTCATCATTCACTTCCTCTTCTTTCACATCCTTGTGCTGAATCGCTGCCTTCCGCTGTAGTATCTTAGCTCTTCTGGGACGCAACCGCAATGTCTTCCTATTTGGCGAACTTACCTGGCTGGGAACTGTACCCGTTCCCATTCTCGTAGGAGATCCCGTAGCTTCTCCAGCCATTCCAAGAACATCTAGAGGACCTCCTTCATCGTTTCGACCAGAAAATAGCTTCTCTCCAACACCAGGTGCGTCAGTTATAACAGCCCTTGGAGATCCTAGTAATCCAGTGTCCTCACCTTCCGTTAATGATGACAGAAGCTCCTGCTGCTTGGCGTGGAGTCGTGCAGCGGTGAATGCGTCCGTGTCAGTAGGAGGGGTAGACTCCTTCAGTTGTTCGGTGTTACTCGTCTCAATAACCTCTTCGTCTCCACTGATAGCAATCGACTGCATCGTGGCAGCCAACTCATTCTGGATTTTGAACTCATCAATGTCATCGCTCTTCCCAGCCGATGGAGTCTTAAATTCAACATCTGATGGAGCCTTCAGGTCGGCAATCTCCGACGGAGTCTTAAATTCAACGTCTTCCATAGCGTCGACCGACGCGTCGGCATTTAGTTGATTCAGTTGGGCTTCGCCATTGTCACTACCCTTATCATCGTTATCGTCATATCCTTCATCATTGGGATATCCACTATACGGATCATCGTAAGATCCCGCGGGACTGCCGGTGAGAGAAGAAGGTGATATCGTATGTTCTGGAATTCTCTGTGTAGATTTGCCCAGGGCGGAATCTCCCCACACACTAGCTTCGTTAAACGCATCCATTGAGGCGACGATCAATGCAATTAAGACAACGACTATGTTACCAACAACACTATTTTCAAGTACAAAGCAATACGAAGCAACTGACCGAGGAAGCACGTACGTTACACCGAACTGTAGCTGGCTGATTAGCTTCTGTTAAGCCGTTAAAAGGGAGAACTTAACTGCCGCCATTTTCGCACTTTAACTTTTTCTTCGCTCCCCGGACACAGCCTCAATGTAGGGGGGGGGGGGGGGAAGGTCCTTCTCACATCCGTACCCCAGTACTGAGGGCTGGAATACATAGAGATATATCAGTGGGGGGGGGTCTCAAGGGTAGTGGTGATCTGTCTCAATTGACGCAACCTGACTCATCCTCTGCCACATCGTTATGGATCAGACATCATTTTTTAGGCAGTGTGTGAGAATCTACGAGGAGGAGTTCTTGCGAAGGGATCCGTCGCTAAAGGAGAAGGTCGGACGAGGAAAGCAGAGTGGACATCATCACAGCAAGCTGGCGGCTATCGTCGATTTCAGCCCCACAAATGCGTTTGTAAAGGATTCCGTTGAGGTCAACTCGACCATCAACGAGTTGAATTTGTTCCTCAAGGACATACAGAGGGAGTATCAGCTATGGAACTCCAAGAGGATGCCAGATAAAGCCAAGGATGAGATAGACTATACGTTTAAGCTACAACTCGGAATGCTTCACAAGAGAGTGGCAGGCCTTCAGGAGTATGCAGAGCTTCTAAACAAGAGATCACAAGAAGCTGGTGGGATTTCTCTCGGACATATCAGCCGAAACTTGGCCACAATGGGGGAATATGGACAGTACATACAAATAGAGAGCGATACCGTTTGCGAAATGCGCTTGAATGTGGTGAAAGCACTTGGAATTCGGTTGACGAAAGTCTCAGATTCGTTTGTCGCGTTGTCGAGCAAGAGACTAGCGAGAAAGAAGGAGCACGATAGGTCGTATTTGGAGACTAACGTTGATTATAGAGGAGCAACACCAGGATCCGTGTCTACTTCAACAGCACCATTCTCAATCGAGATGGATAAAAGCAGTACATCTTCGTTTGGTGTTCCAATACAAGGTGGAGTCTCCGAGACTTATCAGGATCTTAATGGAACGCTGGAACCCCAACAACTTCAGCAACTATCCAAGGAGAACGAAGATCTTCAACTCAGACTGAAAGATGAAAACTTGGAGTCCGTGACGAAGGTTGAAGGGTCAGTTGTCGAGGTTTCATCGATGATTAATGAGATCGCGCTACAGCTTAATCTTCAGAATGACTCTCTTAATACACTTAGTGGATTTCAGGATGATATTATGTCCAACGTGACGATGGGTAATAAGCAGCTCGTTAAGGCCAATGATAGAGCAAAGAATTCGGGTAGGAACCTCAGCTATTTGATTATCATATTGGGTGTATTATTGTTACTTCTGGATTATATATTATGAACATGTCTATTAGTATCTATGCATTTTTATGGTAAGTTTTAGGAGATGCAAAATTAAGGGGGGAAATCATTCGATTCCATTGACTCTCGTACGGGCAACCACCAATAGCTATTGTGCTATCGCCAAATGCTAGCCCCCCCCCCCCCCCCCAAGGCCGTTACTCGCTCAAGAGCTCTACGATCCTCCCTGCTCCAACCGTCCGTCCATCCTTTCTTATCACAATCCTACCCAACTTTGAACTCTCCCCAAAGCTAAGCATCGGTATAGCTCTCTCTAGTATCTCAACATCAACGAATCCCTTATTGTTCGACGACAGGTGCTTTCTTCTCTTATTCACCTTTCCATCACTGGACACTATTTCATCTATCTTACTAAGCCTGGATGGAATAGAAATATTCCCCCTAAACAATATGAACGGCGTACCAACGAGAAGCGGTCTCTCTAAATTGAAACACGTCAATTCGCACTTAAACTTCTTGACCGGCTTAAGCAAATCCCCTGCCTTAGTCGCCAAATCTCCAATCTTAATATTATCAACATTATCAAGTTTCTTTAGTTTCATTTCCACAAATTCACCTTCAATTGCAAGGTTTTGAGAGTCCTTTTTCAAGGCGGATGAACCAACGCTAGAAGAGGTCACAGAAATACTATCAACAGTAGCAGTCTGTTGGCTTGGCGATATCACAACGGTTTCTCCAGGTTGAACAAGCCCCGAAGTAATCCTTCCACTGGCCAAAACCTCATCACTTCTTCCTCCTTGCTGTAAATCATTAATTGTCATGATAAATCTAGACTTTCTGTCAAACACATGGCTAATCTCCTTATTTTCATCCTCCAACAATTGAAGCAACGATTTTCCTTTATACCAGTCACATTTGGTTGACTTTTTAACAACGTTGTCACCAAGATATCCACTCGTAGGAACAAATAATAGATTCTCAGCCTTATATCCTAAATTCTCGATCAAAAAGTCCCTCAATTGACCCTTGATATCATCGAACTTGGACTGATCCCATTCTATGGAATCCATCTTATTCACAGCGACAATGCATCGTTCTATACCTAAATTCTTGGCAATGGTAAGATGTTCTTTAGTTTGTCCATTATTACTAAAGCCAGCTTCAAATGAGACCGAATCTATAAGTACAACGGCCAAATCAGCCTGTGTAACTCCATTAACCATCTGAGGAACGTAATCCTTATGACCAGGAGAATCTATCACTGTGAATCTACTCCTTTCAGTTTCAAATTGCGTTTGACAGATATCAACAGTCACACCACGAGATCTCTCTTCAGGAGTTTGATCCATAATCCATGCCAATGAAAAGGATGACTTACCAATACTTTCACTCTCCCTGGTTAATCGATGCATCGTCTTAGAGTCGACAATGTGCAAGTCATACAACATTCTGCCGATCAGTGTGGATTTACCACTGTCTACGTGGCCGATGACAACGAACGATAGATTAGGCTTAAGCGATTTCTTAGCAAGCTCCCTATCCAAGTCTATCTTATGCTTAGGCTTTGTGGCCTGTTGAGTTTTCTTCTTTTCTGTAAGTCTAACCTTTGAAAGTTCCTTAGTCACCTCTTCAACTTTCTTCCGTTTCTCGTCAGGACTTGGCTGTGAGAAGTTCTTCGCTATCTTACGGGCTATATTTGAATCGTTAGTAAGAAACAAGCTGCTCCCTAAGTCGGCCTCTAATTTACTTCTTTCGGAGGTGGAAGGTGCCTGGTGATCAGGAAAGATGATCTTGGAGAGAAGGGTAGTCGGCATGAACGTAAGGTGAGCGGGGAGCGAGGATGAAACAGAGGGAAGCGGCAATGACGGGGATGCTGCTATGGAGGATGAAACGGGAAGTGTTTCGGTAGACGATATCGTAAGTATTGGCAATCCAGCTGCCTTCACTCTCGTTCCCTCTACCTTAACATCGGCCTTCGCAACTGCATCTCCACCACCGCGTCTCTTCTTCATCCTCATTTCAAGCTTGGTCAACCCTGCCTCATCATTACCATGCTTTCTAGCGGCCATCAATCCAGCCAGTCCTGATTTCTGGGTACCACCAACACGACGCCTAGCCAATAGCCCTGAAAGACCTCCACCTTCACCACCTTCGTGATTCCCCGTGGAATTCACTCTGCCCTTCGCCAACAACGCAAGCTTTGACAGCTTCACAGCTAAATTAAGAAAAAGTCGTATTAGAATCCTAATCTCCTCAGGAAGTCAAAATTAATAAGAAGACGAGGGGGGAGTAGGAAGAGGATAGAATGAATATACTTCCCCAGCCTATAATTTTGCAGTATACTTACGCTTGAAAGTGGTCTTAATCTCGGCCAATGTATCGTCCAAATTGAAGTAGTTATTCCAAAGGAGTTCCTTCATCTTTTGTTCGTCCAACTTTTGATATTTGCCTGTTACCTGTTGTTTAAGTTTCGGTAGTACTCGATATAGGTTATCATATTCTTCATTTGTTAGTGTTTCCTCATCAAATGCTTGATCACCGTTTGCATAATCAAGCATTTCATCTTGGGAATAGTCGATGGGCATTCTGGACGGTGCGGTTAAGAGAAGGAAGAAGGAGTCACAAAGAAGGAGCCTCGAGGAAGGGAAGAAAAGGTGGGAAATAGCGAGGGAGAAGATGCTGGGCATGAAAAATATTCCCGACTGGGCGATGTGCTGAGGGGATTATGGTAGGGGGGGAGGGAGGGATAGTCAGAGAGAGGGTGGTAAGGGGAGGGTAGAGAGTGGACAGTGCCATACTACCGCTTGTAAATGATACATTATTACTTGGAAGTATTATAGGTGAAAGTGGTACCCCCGAGGGAGGGTGGGGAGAAGGGCAGTGGGACGTCTACGGCACGAAACGGCAGTTAGTAGCTAGTGCTTGGAGATTGGGATAGGCTGGGTGAAGCTGGGACACCTGAATTTGCTGGCCTGCTTCGTCCGGCGGTCCTCAGTCCCTCCTCTATCCTCCTCACTGCCTGAACATGAACAGTCTTCTGTGAAAAAGAGAGAGGTAGAGATAGTACTGAAAGCAACCGCTATTGCCCTATCTAAAGGCAATCCCACTCCTCGTAGTCCCTAATCTAAGGCCGGTGGAAAAGGTAGTGCGAAACCAGAAACCCGGCCCTTACAGAAGACTATAGATATGAACCATATCGGGGTACTTTAGAGTGGTTCTATAATACCATACTAGGCCTGGTTACAATGAGATGAGGTACCTATTAGGTTCTTACCTGAATAGGAGATTTATCAGGGGACCAAAGCAGTTACCTTCAAAGCTTGCCATTGAGGCAAATGGAAAGGCTGGGGGAAGTCCAAAAATGTCATTATTCGGTAATATCAGCTGCTTTCCATCAACTTCATTGAAAATAGCCCCTAATTACCCCATGAAACATCAGATTGATGGCTAACCTTTCCCATGGAAAGGACTGAGGTACGAGGCATAACCGTAACGCATAAGCATGTGCTTTATGCTCCATAGTAATATTCATTACGTAAGCTCAGCTCTCGGCGCTTATTTCTACCCAATTCTGCCAATGCCCAGACCCAACTGTTCTGAATATGACATAAACGTTCAAATTATGGTCCACGAACGAGGTCAATGAGCCTAAGTGACATGCACATAGATACCCATTTATGCTGCATATTATATAAACGGTAGCCGCACAGGGTATGTCTTACCGAGAGCAGTTCCCTAATAGATGTAATGCACCTAACACGTTCTGCTAATTTTCGGGTGAACAGTTGGGGAAGATTGTTGGAGAAGACGGATGGAGCGAGTTAGTTAGCTGGCCTGGCTACTGCCCCGCTCACCATTTCGTATACTACTTGACTACTTCGGTTTGCTGAGTAGCTGAATTGCCCAATGCAAATAGATAAAAAACAACCAAACGACGGTCTATATAGCAGACTAGAACACAGTAAAACAGAAAAAGCACAAAATAACGAATAAATCAAACGTAAGAGAAACCAACCGACAACGATGAAGAGAACCTTCAACGTACGGCAATTGCTTGCTTGCAAGTAAATATCCTAGGAAATTGAGTCCTCGTCACACCTACCTAGCCGAAGCCAGGTAGGTAGCTAAGTGGCTACTCGGCCACCTTCCTTGCTAACGAAGACTCACCATTCTTCTTCCTATAAAGTCTCCTCTCACGTCTTAAACGACCCTGCATCAAATAATAACTGGCCCTTCTAACGACCACACTTAAGGTATCTCTACTGTAACCATATTTATACCTCTCTTCAACTCTCATGTAAAGCTCATCCAGGAAACGATCTCTTTCCTTAGCCGGAGTATCACGAATCCACGTCTTTTCACCCAATGGGAATCCCAATTCTTCCCTTAGAACGGAAAGAATCTGCTTTTCTCTTTTCGACGTCTCTTTCACGTCACCTGATAAATCCAGAACCACAGCTAATTGTGCTAACGATAGTCTGGAATCACTGATACGTTTGCCATTGATCGAATGAACACCGTGATGATTTTTTATCGGTGAAACGGAGGCGGAAACGGAGGAAGAAGACACTGAACTGCGAGAAGAAGGCGTGGTTAAAGAGGTTGAAGAAGAAGAAGTAGAAGGAAGCGATTCCGCAAGCGATAAGCGGTGGGGTGGTACCACTTGATAAGGTGTGGTGGTGGTAGAATGTTGTTGTTGTAGTTGTAGTTGTGATTGAATTGAGTCTCTATCCAAGGATAAGGATGGAGAGACGGTCAGATAAGGCTCGATGTTATCGCCAACGACATCACCTGGTTGTGATTTAAGCACGGGAGACTTTCTTAGAGATATACCGGTGCCATTTAATTCACTGGTGTTGATAGTTCCGTTTGATCCGACAGGTCCGGTTGCAGCGGTTGCAGAGACGGTTCCATTGAATGGGTCGGAGAACTCGGGAGAAAATTCACCTATATAGGCAGTAACATAGGCTGGATCAGCAGAATAGGAGAAGACAGAGCTGTTGAGGGATGAAACATCGAAGAAATCGGAGGAAGATGTTGAAAGAGCGTTTCCTGTTGAAGCTGAGGAGGAAGAAAGGGGAGATTGAAGGTCGCCAAGAGTTGAATAGGAGAAGTTCTGCTGAAGAGGAGGAGGGGTAGAGACGGACTTGGATTCAGCCAAAGGAACGGATGTTAACAGAGGATCCTGCAAACCGTCAAGGAAAGCAGCGGTATCAAAATCTAGTTGTAGAGGGTCGATTGATGTTGAAATTGACGAGAAGTTGGAATCATCGGAATGCTTTCGGATAGACTGGGAAAAGATCTGCTGTCCGAGAAAGTCGAATTCCGACATGATAGAGGAAGCGTAGAAGCGAAGGGATGGGTCAGGGGTAATGTAATTTGTATCTTGTTAACCAAAAGAAAGTTAACAGAAAAAAGGGGGTATCTGATTGACCAAGGATGGAATAATGTAAGGTGGAGGTTGGGGTTGAGTTTATCAACGAGCAGTTAATGGATAAATATAGAGTGCAATAATAGGAGATATCTGCAATTCCACACACACGTATAGGTGCCGTTTAATGTGATACAGCCGCACAGAGAAAAAACCCCAATATTGTTGTATTGTGTAAAGTGGCACGGGGCTCTGCAAGAAAGTAAATGCAGGTGACAACCGTTTTGGGTAGAAGTGGCGAGTTTAGGATAGCTGGTGGAGGGATATGCCGAGTGGATTGAAGGGCAGGCAGAATTGGGGGGAGCTTAAAGGTTGAAAACCGCCGATTGAAGCCGAATGAAGCCGAGTTAGCGCCGAATTGGGATAGCGGGAGGAAAGGGAGGAACGATGTTAACGGTCTAGTTGGGATGACTGGGTAGATATATACCTATTTACCGTAAATGTCAATTTGATCCTATAGGGTCCCCAAAGTTTAATGGATAACGAAAAACGTGTATCTACTTATAGCACGGGGCGATATGCTAACATTCAGCTCTCTATCCTGTCATCACTATCTCGTCCATTTTCCACCTATCGGGAGGGGAAATATAATATGCCCAACACACTTCTTCTTTTCCTCCTCCTTCCATGTACGGACTAGCCAACTCCATTCAAACTTACTTCGGTGACTTCTTCTGGATTCCCTAATTCAATTCGACGTGCTTATCACAAAACACAATAATAAAAAGTCCGCAGAATTCCATACCTTTAAAAATTGCTTTTTCTGGCGTCTGAAAAGGGGAATTCTTCGATATGATTGGTTCTCAACTGCTCGGAAATTTTTCATGTAGATTAGCAATTAGTCGAATTGGGTTAAGTGTGGTGGGAGTCGGGGTTGGAGAAGATTGTGGTAGCGAATCAGAATAGGCGAGGCAAGTTAGGAGGTTTGTAGGGAAGTTGGCAGAGGTTGGCAGAGGCTGGTAGAGGCTGGTAGAGGTTGGTGAAGAGGTTGAAACTTCCTCCAAACCTTCTTGCAGCTCTCTTGACATAGACACCTCGGGCAATTGTCTTTGGTTCCCCATTCGTCCCCTGGTCCTCGGTCCTCGGTCCCTGCTAGTAACGCCCAGTCAACAAGCTCGTTGAACCCAATTTGGTTAAACAACTACTATACCCAAATAGGAAATCTCCTGAAATGAAAAAATACCGTAGCCAGTCAGGTCAGCCCCTCTGAAACTCAAAGACGTAGTAGTGTCAACCTTTCTTTTCTGACATTAATACTCCTCATATCTTTACATCTTTGCTATTCGTGTAAGAGAACAATGGGACTTGATCATGAAAATTGTTCTGTTTCGGTGCATGATGGAATTAATGCATTGCATTACGTAGCTATTAGATCCCCTGGACCTACGCAAACTAACTGGCTAGGTCCCCTAATATGTTGACAGGACCAAGCCCTGTGTCTGGGATTTGATGGGCTAGATTTCACGGAATTACTGTCAAAGTTGGAGTGGAATAGCCAGTTGCGAGCCAGCTGCGAGTCAGCTGCTAGACATCGTTTATATTGAGTCTACAGCTGGTAACTCGTAACTCGTAAATCGTAACTCGTAAATCGTAACTCGTAACTCGTATACTCGTATCTACAGCCGAAACTCATATCTACAATCTACTCATATCTACAATCTCTCCAACCAGTTTCTATCCGCTCGCTGCACTATCTACTATCTACCCTCCCGTATTCTGTCAGCCTTACCTCCTCCCTCCCCCGCTTTACTTCTCCTCTTACCCGCGCATTTCATTTCATGTACCTTTATCTCATAGATAAAGAAACTCAGCATCCTTCTAATCTAATCTGATACTGCACAGAACAACTTAATAGACATTTTCTGGCCAAAAACCCTTGCATATCATATATGCAGATTAGCAATCTGTTATGTAATCACAAAATTCGCGTAACCCCCCCTCCGCCGAACGACCTAACTAATAATTACTTAGGCTCGCTAACTAACAACAGTTCGCTACTCTTGTAGCTGCCTTCAAATCTCACCACACGCTTACCTTATCATGTCCGAATCCCTACAATCCATCATAGGTTCTATGATAGAAGATGCTCCACCTGGTAACAGCATCAATCTACAAAAGGACCTTAAAACCATACTAAATAACGATAACTCGAGGAAATTAATAGCAGACAAATTGAAGCAGTATCATTTGAATAAAGATTACAAATTGGTCAAGTTAACAGATACCGATTTTGGTATTATCTCGAAATATAACCAATCGGGATTGAAATATTATGATCCGGCATTAAAATTGAAGTTTGATTACGATTTCGATAACTTGAAGGTAATTGATGTTGAACAGGGAGGTGTCAAGAGCAGCGAAGAAGTCGAACAACTTAACGAAAGGATACGTGATTATGCATTACAACATTATCCGACATTTTACAAGGGAATCGCCGTTGAAGATGGCGATAACGAGAATATCGTATACGTCATTATAGTTGATGAGAATTTGAACGATGGTAATTTCTACAACGGGAAATGGCAGTCATTTTACCAGTTGAATAAGTTGACGGGTGAATTAAGTGGGGAAATAATTGTTAAGGTGCATTATTATGAGGATGGTAATGTTATATTAAATACGGGCAGTCATGTTAAAGAGAGTGGAGTTGGCATTAATAATATTATAGATGTTATTGGGAAGGTTGAGGATGAGTTTGAAGTGAAGTTGGTGAAGAAGTTTTCGAAGCTCAATGATGATGAGTTTAAGAATTTGAGGAGGCAATTACCTATAAACAGGTCGAAGGTTCAGTGGGGGAAGGCCATTGGAAATTATACGGTTGGAAAGGAGGCAGCTGAAGGGGCCAACTGACCAACCGAGCCAACCGAGCGAAGCGAGGTTGGTCAGTCAGGGCCAGGCAGGCACATGAAGCAGCAGGCACATGAGGCAGCAGGCACATGAGGCGGCAAGTACATGAATCAGCAAGCACGTCAGCCAAACAAGTCACCGAGAAAACTCTTTGCTGACTGCTCACAGACCAGTAACCCCTTCTGAACCATCATAGAAAATGAGTAAATGTGATATATATCAACACGAAAATTAATAGCCCTATTCCAACCATCCTGGTCAGTCTGGGATTGGAATTCATTACCCTTGTTAATCTGTGTGCACTATGTCTTAATCTCTCATTAAGCTGTGTCATACCACCCGATAGACTGGCCATGGTAGTGGAGTCTTCCTGTGCATAGCCGTTGATTTCATTGGCTATGTTCTTGAACGTTGATATTTTGTTCGCCAGTTCATGGAATTGGTTGTCGTTGTCTTGTTCTAATTCAGGTGCTCTTGACATGGTCACTGGTGTAACGTGTAGTGTTAGAGTCGCCGGAAGGTGACAGCTGCGGGCAATAACACAAGTGGCGGTTAAATAGGCTGAGTGACGTCTATCGACGCGTCTGTGAGAGGAACGGGGGGATAGGAATTAAGGATTTCAGGACTGTCTTGGTCATTATCCTGTTATGTAGCTTACTGCTCAGTGATATACCGTCCACAACAACTGATAGACTTGCAGACTATGATCATTGGTAACTGTACTGACTATATCGACAGGGCTACAAAGGCATCAGATGAAGGACGTCCGCACGTTTCTTGCTTTTCCTTCTGGAAACCAAGCTTTTGGCCTTCCCCTTCACCTACTCACCGGTTCCTCCTCCCATCTCCCCCATCCTCCATCGTCACCTTGTAGATCACACCGCTCAACTAGTCTCGTCAGCTCCCTTCATGCTTTCCTCACCCGCCACATATCCAGCATGCGGCACAGTAACCCTCACACCTCTTACTCCAGCAGTCACACCCATAACTTCCCCAGTCCACGTGACCAAATTAGTAAGGAAAAAATTTTCACAGACCTATCTTGGTACCCACCTGTGAAAAGTTGAAAGCTCAGTATTTTTTCATCGTTGAAGTTGGATAATTCAGAACGTTTACTTAGTTCTTGATAAGCTTAGACAGTCATCGAATTATCTACAACATCATAAACGAAATGGCTTCTGAAACTAGCGTTAAGACCACCAACTGGAGATTGGTTGAGGTTGGAAGAATCGTGTTGGTTGAGAACAAGTTGGCAACCATCGTCGAGATCATTGATCAGAAGAGAGTAAGTATTACTGAGGATGAGCTCGCTAGAAATGTGGAGATACAGACCAGTGGGTGTGACCGTACAGAATCAGGTTAATCAAGCAGCAACTATGAACAGGCAGACACAGGCAGACACGGGCAGACACAGGCGACATTAGCTACACATGAGTATTCAGCCATATAAGAACTCAGACATCTATTTCCGTGCTCTATATAAAGGGCTACGTTCCCCTACTGCACATTCATATCGCTGTTCTATCGCTGTCCCTTCATACCACTTCACATTCCTACCATCGTCCATTCCACCCCGTACATTCCCTTGCACAACATACTAACCATTATTCAGGCTTTGATTGACGGTCCAGCTATTCAAAGACAGGCTATTGGTCTTGGTAAGACTACCTTGACACCATTGGTTTTAGACAAGCTTCCAAGAGGAGCCAGAACTTCTACAGTTACCAAGAGATGGGCTGCCGCTGATATTGACGCTAAGTGGGGAAAGACCACATGGGCTAAGAAGAACGCTCAAAAGCAAAGAAGAGCTAAGCTTACAGACTTTGAGAGATTCCAGGTTATGGTCTTGAAGAAGCAGAGAAACTTTGCTGTTAGAAAGGCTTTGGCCAAGGCTTGAGTGCGAAGTGTGTAATGGTCTATAATATAACTTCATATCTGAAAGGTGGATCCGACTGAGCGAAGTGATGTCGGTGATGTAGTTCTGTGGCTCTGCAGCTCTGCAGCTCTGTAGCTCTGTGACTCTGTAGCTCTGTGACTCTGTAGCTCTGTGGCTCTGCAGCTCTGTAACACTACGGTGATATAGAAATAATGAACAAGTAGTATTAAATTTAGTAGTCGATTCATAACTCATAAAAGTACATTGTATAAAGCAGGACCCACGTCATTATAGTACAACCGTGCGGCAAAGCTGAGGGGAAAAACCTCGCTTTACATTCATTAATCCACCTACCTCGCTCGCCCGCTCAGTAGCTTGTCAACTCACTCATAATCGACTCCAGTGACCCATTAAATCCCTCCTTCCCTAAAATATAATCCAAATTCTTCTTGGCCACAAAGAGAATATACATCTTCTTATCATTTGTCTCTCTTTCCTCATCAGACTCGACAGCCTTTTCCTTCTCCATCTTGGCAAATAACTCATCCCTATCAAAGTAATCCATAAATGATGGAACCCTTTCACCGTTCAACAGTTCCTCCCTCGAAAAACACGTAATATAACAATCCTTGACATATTCAGGTCTTCCGTCAACCACTCCATATTTACCAAGCGAATAGAAGTAACTCCAAACCTTCATATAGTTGAACAGGTTTGCCTGCGCCTCTACCGGTGAGACACTTGAATCAGAAATTGGTTGTACTTCAGACATGTACAAGTCACGCGACTGTATAGCCTTCGCCAGGTAATCTTCTGCGGTTGATGCCGAAAGTCTACCAGCATTGAAGAGCCCATTAGGTCCTAACCTAAAGTCGGAAAACATCTTTCTAGTCTTCGAAGCTAGTACGTTCTTGTGAGTATCACTGGCCGTAGAGCATCGATACATACATTTCATCCTGACAACACCTGTTCCAGGGAACTCAACAGTTCCTTTCCATACAGTATCAGCTAATGGAACGGTATCCAGAGGATCATAATCTGAATCCTGCGGCGATGTAGGTAACGGCGAACTTTGATTATTACCGGAATTCACTTTATCCTTTTCCTCTTCATCACCAAGAATCTTGCTGAACTCATCATCGTCATCGTCAATACTTCTATTATCGCTAACTTCTGCTCCTCCCTCGCTTCCATCCACTCTAGTCTCTTCTTCCTCTTCATCATTATTTACAGGCAGTGAGAATTCCATATGACCACCCTGCTGCTGTTCTTCCCTTCCTTCCTCATCAACGCCAAGCATTCCTAATGCTTCCAATTCCTTCTCTCTTTCAGCTTTCAACTTCCGCTCCTTAGCATCCCTAAGCCGATCTATCTCTTCCAAACGTGCATCTTCAACCGACTTCTGGCCAAATTCGGTATCCTCAACAATCTCCTCACCACGATGAGTCCTCCTAATTTTCACCTTCTCATCATTACTAGGTAAGATCGTCTGTGTCATGGATTGCTTCTTAACCTCATTAGCAAGCTCTTTATAGTCTTCACGCATCATCTCTTCTGGTGTCAAGTGAACAATCATGGCGAAATCAAACCCACTCTTGACTATCTTATCCATCAAGTTGGTCTTACCCAAGTTAAACAACAACGTCCTTGATTTACTGATGTATTCATCGGAGACTGTCTTTCCTCCAAATGGTGGAAATGCTTCATATAATGCCTGTTCCATTTTCTGACCCCACTCATCAGCAGAATCTTCCTCCACTATACTCTTATCGAGTGACGAAAGCTTCCTAGTGAATCTACCTGCAAACTGTTTCACCACACTCGAACGGGTCTTGTTAAGACCTTCCACAGGAGGGGTAGCACTCTTCTTTACTCTTTCACGCTTAGCGTGTTTCTTCGGAGCCTTCTCCTTCTCCTTCTCTTCCTCGTAATCGTCATCTTCAGCTTTATCTTCCTTTGCACCATCATCTATGATTGTATCAGGTATGAGGAGCGCAGGAGGGGAGGGAGCCTCAACCTCTTCATCCTCTAGAGATTCGCTAGCCACCGAGGCCTGTGCTTTAGCTGGTTCCTCCTCAACTGATTCCTCTTTAATGTCTTCTCCCTTGATCAGTTCCTCCTTGACAGATCCCACTTCCACCTGTTTATCGCCAACTGCACCCAAATACTCCTCCAAAGTCATGCTCAACTTCAAGTTCTTATATCTTGGATTCTCAGGATCACACACGTTGCAATGATAGACTTTCGGGATCTTCTTCTCATTCTCAGTATGAAACAGACACTGCATATGTTGCCATGTCTTACATTTATCACATTGTATCATCACTTTTGTATCATTATCTTCATCATAATTGGCATCTGTTGTTCCACAGGGTAAGCATCGAACGCTGTCCTCAGATTGAGCACTAACCTCTTCCGCTTCATTGATCTTCTGCTTCTTGTTACTCCTACCTTTGCCTTTGCCTTTGCCTTTGCCTTTGCCCTTCATTTTGCCCTTAGCATCTCCTCCACCAACCCTTCTCTTCCTACTCCTCTCTTCAGCCACTTTCTGTTTCTCCTGTGCTTCTTCGGCTTCCTCAGCTAGCGCCGCCAGCCTTCTGTTGACCCCCTTGTTACTCCTGGAAGACCTACGAACAGTTGCGTCTGTCATTCAAGCAAAAAGAAAAAAAAACTTTAGCCTTCACCTTTTCTTTCACTATATGGTCACTTATCCCAGTGCTATGAATATTATCAAAGAAAATTGATATCTGTAAGAAAGAAGAGACGTGGGGTAGAAGTGGATAAACTTGCACGTTAAATAACGTGTGCCATAAAATTTTCCACGCGAGGGACCGGAAGGCCAAAGCAAAAAGGGAGTCGCGGTGCGAGAACAAGGGAAGGCAGGCACAGCTGCAGGGTCCCTCTCCCGGCTCCCTTTTATCTTGTTCTTCCTGCTTCATTCGGTACCTGTTTTCTTACTTTACTTCTTCCAGTCAGCTCTTTCGGCGTTTACTTCCCGCATCATGTTTCATGCAGCTGCTCCAGCTTACAGCCTGGATGTCCCCAGTTACATCTCCATTGAATATCCCTTGAGGGTAAACAATGCGGATAAGGCAATTGATATGGTCGGTGGACCAACAAGAATCAGTGAATGTTTCATAGACCCTGATATGGATCTCCAATTGAAATTACGACCGGGTGACCCGTACTCTCATCCTATCAACTCCGCTAAGATCATCTCTGATGAGAACGCGTTGTTTAAGATTCGCATTCCCAAGAGTATCATGAAGAAACATCCTGGCGATGTAAGAGCAGCAATTGAGGAATGCGAGACTGTCGGAAAGAAGTATATAGTAGAACCAGTTGGGATGCTTGGGAAAACCTATCGATTCCGATCATTGGCAGACTTCCAGATGCTTACGAGGGAGTCAAGATTTACTACGGAATTCGATCAATCGTTGAATGAGGGAAATTTGGATAAGATCAAGCAGTTTTCAACTAAAATACGACAAGATTTCACAGGAGAACAACATTACAAGAATACTGACATGGATATTCCACCATTAGTTCGATATGCAAGGGCCGATGTTCCATTCAACTACAGATATACGGGTAATTTGTTACTTGATGAGAGTGGTGAATGGCAGAACAAGGCAGTTAAGTTACATACTATCTTTGTTGATTGGGGGGTGACTCCTCCGAGAACATTTGACCCTGTTTTACAAGAGGAATACGACAAGGCGGTTAGAGATTACTCTACTTTGAAACAGACGCTACCTGCTAGATTAGCGGACGAATCTCCTGTGTATTACTTTCTTGAATGTATCAAACTACTTCGCAAATTGTTTGATATGAAGCCGATTTGGCTTCGAAGACACATTCATTGGATGCTTCCAGAGAAATTCCGCACACAGCTTAGGTATGCCCTACCGTATGTTGCTTATACAACGACAAAAGGTCCCTGGAGACAGTCATTTATCAAGTTTGGCTATGACCCTTCCAAAGATCCCGATGCTGCACCTTTCCAAGTGGAAGCTTTCCGTAGTAATAGGAATCATGTGACGGATAATCAAGTTCTGAAGATGCTGGAAAGTGGAGAAGATGTTTATATCATTCCCCAGACGTTATATCCGTACATAGATGAGTTCAGTGATTCAGGGTCGGAACTTAATAGGTTACAGATTGGTAAGGTTCCTCGACAATTCTTCTTCGATGGGGAGAATCCTACCACGGTTGTCAGTTTCCAAATAGGTGATATAATGGATGAGGACGTTAAGCAGATACTTAGAGGTGCAAAGTTAGGAGCAGTGTGTCATGAAGGATCTGGATGGTATGATTGGGTTACTATTTGTAGGTTGCGAGCCGTTGTGAAGTATAAATTGGGATGCATCAATGAAGGTAGAGCCGTCTCAGAACCTCTTGTGGTGGAGTTATCGCAGAGAACTCAATTTTCCAAGAATCAATATGCGCATATTAGGCCTAAGGAGGGAGAAGAAGAAGAAGAAGAAGAAGAAGGTGAGGCAGAGGGAGAAGGAGGGGAAGTTCAAAGAGAAGATGAAGAAAATGATATGGAAGTTGCAGAAGAAGATGAAGAGGAAGAGGAAAGTCGGGTGTCAGACGAACAAGAAGATAATGGTAAAGCAGAAGCGGAAATTGCCGAGGACGATATCCTTAAGAGACTTGAGACGTATAATCCTGAGAGTAAGGGAATTTTTGACAGATTGCAGGGTCTCGTAAAGCAAGAGGATTTGATGGATGTTGGGTGGAAGACGAAGTAGACAAGCAAGTTCGAAACCATAGCGGGCAGCTGAAGAATCTGCTACACAATGAAGGTCAGGAGCACAATACTACACTACACACATACTTCGGCTAACTTTCTACACTGTACAATACTAATAATCTATATTGAGACGCTACCCACTAATTTCTCTCGCCAGCAGCCGGCAGGCAAGCCCTGCCCCTGACTACGCTCATTTCGAGGGTTATAATATAGAGAAATGCAGGCAATATAAAGATGGTGCGGAGGAACATCGTTTCCAAGTATAGTACAATGGCAATCGTGTGAAGGTATTAGTTAGAATCGATTAATGGCCCACGGTAACATCTGTAGCGTCTGAAACGGCAGCAACACCAGCTTCATCTTCCTTCTCACCTTCCTTCTTCTTATCTTTAATATCAAACATATACTTAAAGACCTCACTAGGACTATCGCCAAGGGAACGTCTCCAATTATATATTCTAATCAACTGTGCACTTGCGACACCACCGAGGAAGAAGTTCACGGATGCCAATAAGTAATTCTTAGGCTTAATGATACAGGCCCATCTTGTCCAGATAGCACCTGTAGCAAATAGAGAGAGTTGCTGTGTAGCAGACACCTTTTCAACGGGTCTGACCATCTCTCCAGCACCGGCCACAACTAAGCCCCACTTCATCATTGGAGCCTTAGGATGTTAGTACGAGGAGGTAGAGATGCGCAAAATGCTTAGCGTTGGATTAAGAGACTGGGAGTACTGGGGGAATCCCAGCATAAAATGGCTCGGCAGAGAATGGAATACTTCCCAGGCCTCCGAACATAGTTTACTTACCCAAAAATGAACGGTCTTCGGACCAGTTGGAGAATTCAGGAATGATCTGAAGGCGGAAGACATTATTGTTTAGTTCCAACGGTAATTGATAGTGACAAGGCGAAAACGGAGGGAAAACGGTGCTACACCACAGCAAGTTGAGTAACCCAATTAATGGAAATTGCAGTAAGAGCAAACAGGCGGAGGGAGGAAAAATTACTGTCAGATTGAAGACAATAGGCGTTCTCATCGCACCTGATAGAGCCGAAATGTGAGCGGAGAAGGTGGGGTAGATAGCCACCGGGGGACCATTGGGGGGACTGGGCGGCTCTGGGGGATAATACCAGGCGGAACTCCACCAGGGGACTCCAGGGGGTACGGGGTACGTTGGTGAGGGGGTCCGTAGGCTCCCTAAAGCTCTGTTCACTAGGGGCGTACTACATGCAATTCATCTGGTTTCCTTGATTACATATACCACCTCTATGTGCTCTCATTTCTACCTCTCCAATCTCTATAATGTGTTACATTCTATAGTGCCTTACATACTGAAAACCCCGCTTAGTTCCTAACCCAATTGCCTATCAGATTAGCCGCACTCCTACACCTCGTCCACCGGGCTCGCACCCACCGGAAGCATCTCTTCCACGGGGGTCCAAGAAAAAAATACCGTCCACCAGGCGGCGGCGAATCATCAGGGGGGGGGGGGGCCCCAGGTTATTATCCCTATTAAGTAACTTGGGGCTGCATTGAGATATACGTACAGTAGATCCAGATGTGCCAAATGGTATCTTCTCCCTGCGCATCTGAGGGGGCGTTCTAAAGATTATTAATGTCCGACATTTTCTGCGGCTAATTTATTCATTAGCAGCCGGAATAGATGGTGCCAACTGGCAGGTCTTCTGCTCAGGGATTTCCTCACCGCACATTCGAGCGACTGACTGCCAAGGAACACGTATGGATCCTCCACTCTGCTAAGGAAGGTCCTCCGAACTTACTGTCCTGCAACCTTCTGTACCTCCTCTGATTCCCCTAGCCAATCAAATGTATCCGATTCTGTAGACTCATTGCTACCTTTGGTTAGTCCTTCCAACTTCCTCACCTCTTCTTCTTCCTGTTCTAATTCATCCTGTTTCCTATTAAGATCATTTAGCGTTTCCTGTAATTGCTGCTGCCGTTGACTAACTTGGCTCAGCAGTTCGTCAATTGATTGACTTATCTCCACACACTTTTGACTCATTTCCTCGACTTTCTGCTTTTTCAACACTATCTCTCGTTTGCAGCTGTCCAATCGGGTTCCCAGTACTCTATCATGGTTCAGATTCTCTTGCCGTTGTTCCAAATCCCGAATCCGTCTGTTTAATCTGGCAATGTCAGCTTCCTTCTTGGCAAGCTCCATATCTAATTCTGTATCATCATCACAGAGAATCATATGGTTTCGCCAGTCATTATTATTGAATTCACGGTGAAGAGGTGGCGCTATTGGTACGATGATCTTTTTGGTAACACCATTGGAATGATCTAATATAAGTTCTTTAACATCATTTATACTCGGCGTGGGCATCTTATCTAAACTGCCGGATGGATTGTGGATTGTGGTCTCTGTAGTATTTGAAGGCGAAGGGATCGTGCTCGACAAGGCTGTTTCTAACGATGGAGGCACAATATTAGTAACTTTATGATCGGCCAGTATGTCTTCTTTGACATGGGAAGCGGTCCTGCAATTGGAAGGATCCGATCCAGTCTCCGCGTTCAAAGCATTTCCAGTATCTAGCAGCCTCGTTTCACGATGTAAAGCTAGAAGTTTCCTGCCATCAAGATTAGATACATCTGCAACAGCATCCCTGACTATCCCCTGAATTTCCATATCTGAAGCAGATATAATACGATCTTCTCCATTACCACCAGCTGCTCCACCTTCTATGGAGACCTCAGCCTTATCCACCACCTTACCTATCTCTGAGGCACCCTCTGTAAGTTTTCTATCCTCAGAAGAGCCGTGTATTAAATCTCTCGGCTCAGATTTCTCTATCCTTCCCTCATCAACTTCTTCACTAGACCCTTTATCTATCTGTATCCCTTTGGTCAATCCAACCCTCCTCCTGGGAAGAGTAGGGATGCTCATAAAATTGAAGAGCTGCACCAAAAAAGCTCTGTCGCATCCTGAATCCTCTAGTATCTCATCGAAACCATATCCAAGTCGTCGGAGGTCTTGAATTGCAAATATAACTTCATGGTCTGGATGCTTTAAAAGTACCCTGTAATATGCAGAATTAGCCGGATCAGATCCTAATTTCTTCAGTTCCGGCTCATGAACGGCATCCGTTTCATGTGGATCCTTTGGCACCAACATTGGTCCACATGGAAACTTTGTTCGTCCCTTTTTTATGGTAATTGGCTGGAACTGCCCATTATTGAAACCTTTATCCCCTTCATTAACGCTATCATGCCTTCTTTTGTTAGAAGATCTATTATTCACACGCTCTGTGTGGGACATTCTCTTAAGAATGAGGTGCGATGGAAGTAGAGAGGGTGGCGGAGAAGAGTCTTCATATGGAACAACGGCTGAATTGTGTCGTTCAGGCGGTGCAGATGAGGTAGAGAGGATTGGCTGTAGGAGGGGGACGGGGAGTGGGGATTGACCGTAGGAAGGGGACAACGGGGTAGAGAAACAGGGTTATGAGAACCAAGAACAAGCAATAATCCTATGTAACTGTTCTCAATATGAGCAGAAGAAGATAAGTTATGCTGAAAGTCCGATCGGTCCCATATGCCTTCACGCGAGAATCCCGGTATCAGAGGGCTCGCGAAATCGTTGATAGTGCCGAATGTGGGCATCCCTCCCATCTACTTGGTCGAGGGTTCATTGCTTCTTGTTTCGCCTGGCCAACGCCATCAGAACACACATTAAGCTTTGATTAACGGGAATTTGATCACCGTATCTGGCTAGTAAGCACTTTTCATATAGCCTTTATCTGTCTGGCAATTCATCTGGCTGCTTATCACCACCCTTCGTCCTTCTGCTAATTTTGGCCACTTCTCCGTTTTTGTTCTGCTACGTCCTTCTCTAACTAAACCGCTTCAACTCAACAGTCGCAACCTGATTACCATGGAAGACATCAGTATTGGTAATGAAATCAAGGATGGGTACAAGCGTACCGATAAATGGCTCAAAGGCAATCTCACTTGGCTGAGTGAGATTGAAGACTTCTATCGTCAAAGAGCTACAATTGAGAAAGAATATGCTGAGAAGTTACGTCAGCTTACGTCTGAAGCATTCAAGAAGAAGTCAAGAGTTTCATCTATCGTCAGTGTTGGTGAGAATCCATTGATAACACCAGGATCACTCGAAACTGCCAGTATGGTGGCATGGACAGAGATCTTAACACAGGCTGAAAATATAGCCAAGCAAAAGACTCAATTGGCCCGAGATTTTGAATCGAGGATCGCTGGAGATATTAACAGGACTCAGGCAAGATATGAGACTATTCGCACTCGATGGAAGGCAGCTAACGATGAGCTAATGCAGACTAGAGATAAGAATTATGACGAAGTGAAAGCCTTGAAGAAAGCATATGACGATTCCTGTCAAGCTATGGAAAGCCAGCGATCCAAGGCAGAAAGAGGAGGAGGACAGGGAAGGAATCAAGAGAAGTTTGAAAAGAGAGAGGCTGAGATGAATGTCGCAAAGAACAACTATTTGGTGAAAATTAATGTTGCCAATCGATTGAAGGATAAGTACTACTATCAGGATGTTCCAGAGATCTTAGATGGACTTCAGGGAGTTAATGAAGTGAAAGTCAGTAGGATGAACACTATTTGGCTCAGTGCAGCATACCTGGAAAGACAGTGTAATGATAAGATAGATGCATTCTTGAAGGCAGAGGACGAAGTCGTTAAGCAGAATTTACCGAGATTAGACACCGCTATGTATGTGAAGCATAACATGGGAGGATGGAGCGAGCCTAAGGATTTCCTATTTGAGCCATCTCCTATTTGGCATGATGATGAAACTATGGCTGTAGAAGGAAGCAGAGAACTGGAAGCTTTGAAGATGAAATTGAATGAATCATCTGCTACTTATGAAAAGTTTGAAGAGATTTGCCGTGATGAGAAACAGACTGTTGCCGAGATGTTGGATCAGAGGAACCAATTATTGGGTGACAGTTTCAAGGAAGTGAAGATTAAGAAGAAGGAGGATTATTTGAAGTTCGATGATCTTCTTGGTAAATCCATAGGAGCGTTACAAAGATTTGCGGACGATGATACGAAGAGGGTCTCGGCTGAAGTTGAAATAGAAGTTATTCAGACTGCTACCGAGGGTAAGGATATGACAATGAGCAGACCAGTCGTTGTGGAAAAGAAATCAAGGTTTGGGCTCTTCAAAAGAAAGGGACGCGCTACCGGTACGGATGATGCGAGCGATGATATGAGGAGTTTGGCTAGTTCCGTCAGCCATGTTTCTATCACTCCTGGTAATTCCAAGAGTAGAGTGTTTGGTGGAATTGGTAGGAAACTTATTTCCGGATTACGAGGTGAATCTGTATCATCAGCTTCTTCCTCAGGATTGGCCATGGCTAAGGTGAAATTTGCCTATGAAGCAACAGATGAAAATGAACTGACTGTGGTGGTTGGAGAAACACTTCCAGTTACTGAAATAGACGACGGATCCGGTTGGACACAAGTTCAGAATAGTTCAGGAGCTAAAGGGTTAGTTCCTACAAGTTACCTAGAGATAGAACAATCCTCACAATCTCCACAATCGTCTTTCTCCACCAAGAAGGTTGGCCCTAAGGTTGCCCCAAGAAGGGGAGCTAAGAAGGTGAAATATATGCAAGTCTTGTACGACTACAGTCCACGTGGAGACGACGAGATGGCTGTCCAGGCTGGTGATAAAGTGATGGTGGTAAGTGCAGATGAAGGATCTGGTTGGACAGAAGGAGAATTGAATGGAGAAAGGGGACTATTTCCAACAAGTTACGCCAAGAATGTATAATATGAATTAGATCATTAGATAAACGATACTTACCATAAAATTGACTTCATTGACTTCATTGACTTCATTGACTTCATTTGACCCATTTGGCTCCGCACCTTCCCAATACTTACCTATACGATACGTGTAATACAAATGATTCTAACCTGGGCAGCACCGGTCTTTGGTTGATGGAATAACAAAGGAGAACTACGCCTCACACCCTGTAATGACGGCAATAACACAGGTACCAAAACAAATTGGCAGCCATGTAAAGGCAACAAAACTGGTAATGAAACACACAAAACATAGGAACCATGCCAATTGAACAATCATAAGGAGGTCTTACCGATTTCGAACTGTGCGACAATCGGACCTCCCCCAAAACAATGCTTGTACCTGCATAAAAGGAGAAAAGAATTAGTTAAAAGTTAGTAGTTAGTAGTAAGAAGACTATTGTTACTGATGAGATGCAAGGATGAACGTTGGTAAAAGTTATGATGACCATAGGTGTTGTCCAAAAAAGATAAGTTTAAAATCGCTCCGTTACAAAGTGGGCCGGAGGAGGATAATTCCGTTGACTCAAAAGGTCGATAATAAGGTTGAAACTAGGTGATCTGATTCCAGTTGAAGTACAATTTGGTTTGACGATGGTGGCGGGGGAACATTTTGACTGCGAGATTTGCCTTCTTAAAAGCTTCCAAAAACAACCATACTGTTGGTTACACTTTTGTCCAATCCCTTTCAGGATTGGACCTTCTAGTAATTCCACTAGAGATCCTAAAATCGCTCAATTCAAACTTGAGCTTTCTCTATTCAAGAGAAAAGAAAACGTGCCAGAGATTGATGTACTCGAGGGGACCAGGGTATGATGAAGGTCATCGCTACCTCAGATAGCTGAGGGATTTTCTAAGAGATTCCGATTGGTTACACTCCTGTCAGAGTAAGGGAGCAGGCTGCCATTTAAACACAGGCACCTTATCGCACCGGGGATCCTGCCAGCCGGTCGATTCAATCTATGAACTGCGATCCTAAAATATCACTACCCTCTTCAATCCCGTCTTTCCTTGCAACACTGCTGGACTTCGTTATGTACGGTTCTACCAATACAAGCTGTCCCAGAACGATCTGTTAGTAACTTAGCTATGAGATGCATATGAATCCAACAAGAAGTCAAATGTCCAATGAAGAGAAGCTGTTGAAGATAAAAGAAAGCAGAAAGGAAACATGGGGAACAAGAGATAAGAGAAAGATGGCCGGCGCTAAATAGCCCCTCAAAAATATCGAAATCACCTGCCAGAGCGGCTCATTTTAGCCGTGATTAATGCGATCGAAGTGTGACCTCTGGGAATCGACGCGTCGATAGAGGCGGGAGCTGCCTAAAGCGGGGGGAGGGGGGACAGAAAGGGATTATTGGGTAGCACGATGGTCTACTCTCAGTCCCTCAAGAAGCATTGGATGTCTATAAAACTGACAAAATCGCACCATTTGGGCACCCCTGGGAACTTGGTGACCCGAACACCCCATTCCCCGGTGAGTCAAACGAGGATTCTCAAGTCCCTAGTCGGTACTACAGAGCTGAGGATTGGACAGAATTTAGATTAATATAGAATATCCCTGAATTGTCAGCCAATTAATGTGGTTGACTGATAATAATCCTATCAAATATGCTTGTGCAACTGAGTTATAAAAGAGATTAAAGGCTTGGTAGCCAATCCAACGGGGATTAGGGCAGAATCAAGTTATGGAATAGACTGATCTCTGTGAAATTGTAGCTAATTTCCCATCTCGTTCATAGCAATGGTCGATCTAAATTAAATTTCAGAGTGCCTCCAAGTTAGCTAATCTGCTTATGTCTTCTTTTCAAATGGTTCCGGAGATGATCAGATCTCTTGAATTTCAATCTGCAGAGACTGCAATGAAAAGGTGTCAAATTCAAGTGGACACAATCTATGTGCCTCTTTAGCTGTCCCTTAGCTTTGAACAGTTTTGCGCAGGAAGGACAGGAAAATGGAGTTCTCCATCTTGTGGAGGAGGAGCTGGGCTTGAGAGGAAGCGATGGTGAAACCTCAGGAAGAGGTTGGTGATTTGTCCGTTCATTGGAACTTGGTTTGGCAGCTCTAGTTAATTCCCCTGATAACGGCTCCATAGAGCAGTGGATGGCGGAAGGATCAGTTGGGACAGCAGGTGTGGCAGGGGAACGTGCTGGAATCCCTACGGGAGCTGCAAGATGAATATGTTCAGCAGAAGTATCGGCGCAATTTTCTGACGATCTTCCTTGCAGGAAGCTCCATGCCCGACGTAATTGAATGATCGTTGGGAATTTCGGAGGGGAAAGTGATGGAGCTGGGGAAGAAGATGTTGAAGAGAGGGTAGAAATTGGAGAACGGTTGAAAGAGAGATCGGAAACGTCCATCGAATCCTCCAAAGATTGGTCAACAAGGCTCAGAGGGGAGATGGTACGGTCAAAAGGGATTGACGAGAGGTCTTCGATTTGGGGATCGATGTTGGATGCCTGAGCACGAGCATCAAGGGACGACGAAGAAACTGACCAAGTAGATTGCCTTCCCAGAGTAGGGTCAGAAGGTGCTGATGAATGTTCCCTGGGAAGCATTATTATGTCAGAAGAACCACTAGGAACAACCGGATCGCTAAAGGTGACTAGTCCTGCTAAGCCGTCTACGTCGATCATTGAACAATATGAAATATAAAGACTGGAGCTAATTGAGGATCAGGAAAAGGACCGGATTCAGTGAAGTATTTATGTGAATGCTTCTATGGAGAAGAATACATTAGATAGCCTAATTTGTGTGACAATATTATTGATGCGATTGAATACACGGAGTAGCGGGGAGCGAAGGGCAGTGATAAATTAAGATAGGCCAGCAGTCAGTTGAGCAGAGAAGTTTATGGCAGGCCTTGCAACGGCGTAAATAGGTTCGTATGGGAAGTGATGGGGAAAATGATGGAGGAAGAAGGGAATCAGTCGGGGTGGGGGGCACCAGGGAAATCCCTGGCAGGGCTTATCAAAATCCCTCCGAGAATGCCGCGCACTGGCCAGCTGCCGGCCTGCAACCCCCTCCCCACACCCTTTAATCTACAGTGGGCCGCCAATTACCAGCTATTTTCCTCCCCACCCTTCTTCAACTCAATCCGCAATCTTCATCACCGGTCTTCCACCTACACCATCCCCTTACCCTCATCACTTCATCCCCCGGTAGCTACTTCACATCCCCCGTCTAGCGACTCGCTATCGATTGCTGGCTACCCTCGCTTCCCAAAACATTGAATATGCTTACTGGATTAGGAAATTATGTGGCTCATCTCCAGCCACTTGCTTTCCCGCACGGTGCATACTATTTCCCTCTCTCCCCCCCCTTCGCTGCTTGCTCTTCCCCCCTCCAATTATCTGTCGAGGGGTTATCGAGGAACGTCTTGAAATTCCTTCTTGTTCTACCTCCGTCACTTCTTTACCTTATTCAATTGATCAAAGAGACATTCTTCGAGGCCAGTATTTAAGTTAAGACAAGCTTGCTTAAGACCTTAGGTTATCACCCTGCAATCATAAGTCATTAGTTTCTATAGTGGCGTCATTGAATTTCATTTCATTATCAACGAGACTCCGTCACTACAGCCGTCGGTAGACAGTCCATAAGCATTCAGCATCGTTAGCAAGTTCATTTCCAACTATTACGTCGCTTCCTCTTTCGCTACTTTCGCATCTCTACTGCTACCTTCATGTCCTACGCATCTCCTCCCTCAAGATTGCGCCGTTCTGTCTACCAGACAAACGGTCGCCCTCTTAGCGAAGAGGCAATCTACAAGGCTAAGCAAAAGTATGGTTACTACCAAGGTGCGTCTCGTTCCAATCCGGGCGTCGATTCCTATGCTTCGGATACCGCTGCTCTCTTAGCTGCAAGCTCCGACTTATCCGTTCATCCCTATGAACGTCAGCTATCTGCCGAAGCCGCAACTGCTGCCTTGTATGCCAAGACGGATAGTTCTCCATCCGCTTGGAAACGTCGTTCCGTCGACCCTAATGCTGAGTATGCTGCTATCTCTGCCAAGTCTCAGCTCCCCGCTGCTCCAAATCAACCTTCAAATTCTTTACACTTCGATATCGGAACGATCACCAAGGCCGCTACCGAAGGCGCTGCAAGGTCATTGTCGTCCCGTCTGCAATCGCCAAATGCAAGTGTTATTGGTGGTAACGGTGGTAGTCTCAATATTTCTCGTATCACGTCAATTGCCGAGGCATCTGCTAAACGTGAGATCGCAGATAGGCTAAGGTCAAGCGACAAGCAACGGTCTCAAGGAATCCCAACTGCTAGTGATGTTGCCAGTAACAGCAGCCTATTAGCTAGTCGGAGTGCCGCTGCGTCGCAAGCTTTAGGCGTGGTTCCAGACTATGCTGCCAATGAAAGAGACACGTTGAAACATAACACCCTTGTGACGAACAGTGTCTTGGCCCTGGCGACAAAGAATGCCAACGATACGTTGAACAGATTGGATGCTGATATTGTTTCTAGAGGTATTTTCTCCAACAAGGAGCTGAACCAGAAAGCCCTTCAAGTTGCCCTGGATAATGCTAAGAAGGCTGAAGAAGAAAGAGGCGACACTACAGGATCCAATGCTAAGATCAATCTAGGAGGAGGTTTATTCATGACCCTAGGAGAAATTAGTCTTATGGCAGCATCAGTTGTCCAGCCAGCTTTGGCAGAGATTGACAAGAAGGCCAATTTACAACGTGAGAGCGATAAGCAGAGAGCTATTGTTCAACAGAACATCAAATTGAGAAAGATTGAGTGGAAGGAGGAAGTCAAGGCAGCCAAGGAAGCTGAGAAGCAGAAGTGGGCAGCTGAAAGCTCGGAACGTCGTGTGAAATTGGAAGGAGACAAAGGCGAATTAGATAACCAACAGGAAGAGACTTTCAAACAACTTAGCGAGGAACTGACTGCTAAGGAGCAAGAATTTGATGAGCAGGTTGCTGCTGAGGAGGCCGAAAATGTGGAGGTCGACACCGAAAGGGCTGAGAAATTGGGTGTTTTGAATGATACCAAGGCGCAGGAGGATGCACAGAGGGCTGCAGAGTTCGAGGAGATTCGTGTTGAAAAGGAGAAGGATTTAGCCCCTATCACAGAAGAACTAACCCAGGAGAAGGAGACGTTGGCAAAGTTAACGGCCGATAGAGAGGAGAAGGAGGCCTTCCATAATGAACATAAGACTCGATTTGATGCAGCTTCTTTAGCAACTGAACAGGCAGATCATCAGATTGCCAAGTTAAGTGAGCAGTTGGCCCAGATCGAGAAGGAATCATCCGAGGCAACGGAGCAGGCAACTAAGGAAATCCAAGAGGCCTCTGAGAAGAAAGTGTCCTCCGAACAGACTGTCAGTAATACAAATTCCGAAGTAGAGAAACTTGAGAAGGAAAGGGCTGACTTGGAGAAGCAACGTGATGAAAATGAAAGCCGTAGAGTTTTACTTCTTGGAAACGTGAATCATGCCTTACAAGACAATCATTCCGCTGCCGTTGAAATCAATGACATCCTACCTGACCACTTGAAGAAGGATGTTCCTGCTGTCGTTAAAGCGAAAGACGATATTGAGAAATCCAAGTATGCTTTGAATGACAAGGCTATTAGCCTACCACCAGAAGTTGAATCAGAGCCTGAAGACATTCCTGACAAGATATGGAACTTCGAGGATGAGAAGGCTGAATTGGCTGCAAAGCAGGCTGCAGAGGATGCGAAAAAGGCCGCCGAAGAAACGAAGAGACTTGCCGAGGCAAGAAAAGCGGAAGAAAAGGAGAGGAAGAAGGCTGCAAAGGGATCTAAAGGATTGTTTTCTGGATTTATAAGGCGAGGCCAAAAGACTGCGGAGGGACTGGGACAAAAGATTGAGACTCAGAGCTCAAAACTGGGTGGAAAGGTTGAGAAACAGGCAGCAAAGGTTGAAAAGAAGATTACAGGTAAGGATAAAGCTAGTCCTGTGAAAGCTACACCTGTTCAGGCTAGTCCTGTGAAAGCTACACCTGTGAAAGCTACACCTGTGAAAGCTACACCTGTGAAAGCTACACCTGTGAAAGCTACTCCTATCAAAGCTACTCCTACTAAAGCCACTCCCGTGAAGGCAAGTACCGAGACTCCATCAAAATCTGGTGCAGGATTTGGACGTAAGATCGCCAAGTTCTTCAATTCCCCTGCTGAACTGCCAGCAAAGAAGTTAACTAACGTGAAGAAGGTTGAGCCTGCACCTAGTAAGGGTAAGGTCGAACCAACGGTTAAGCCTGTGAAAGCCACTGAACCTGCTAAGCAGACTCCAGCCAAAAAGGAAGTGGCGGCAGATGACAACTTCTCCGACTTCTCGCAAGACTTTGTTCACGTTGAAAAGCCTGCTGCCGAGGATCCACAAGGCAAGGTTGGAAGTGCTTGAATTTAGAGGTGGGAGCAATTCTGAAGCGTAACGGGCTTATGTAAGGAAGTTAGTGAGCGATGGATTCGCTGAGAGCGATTTTGTACAGTTTATTTGGTTTTACTTTATTTTATTGTGTTATTCTACGTTGATTAGTCTGAAAGTAGGCGAGTTAGAAGCTCCAAGAAGCACACCATTTTACTTGCTCACTATCGCGTCCTCGATCTCAGCTCTGGTCGTGTCAATCCCAATCAGACACCAATTTATCCCCTTTGGGAAAGTGCGCGAACCAGCACGAAATGGCTGGGGAAGCCAGGTAAGGCAGAGTTGGCTACCGCACTGCTTAAGAACATAACCCTGATTATCTAGCAGATTGTGACAAGTAGACCGTTGCACGAGAGCGATCACATTGATATAGGAAATTGTGTGTCATATCGATGGCATTGACTTTGATACGGCTTTATTAATCAACTATATACACCATTATGGCAAGGTTGAACAAGAATAGAACGACTCCTACGCGTTCTCCAGGGACACTGGTTAAGAGGTCACCGCCCACAATTCCGCCTTCACCATTGAGTAGAACGAGGAGGATTAGCGAAGGATCTAGTGGACTTGTAAGAAATCAACCGGGGGATCCAGTGCTAAAGAGGAGAAGAAAGTACAAGAGGGGAACAGTAGCCCTTCGAGAGATAAAGAGGTATCAGAAGTCTACAGATTTGCTCATTAGGAAGTTGCCGTTTGCGAGGTTAGTTAAGGAGATCGTGCAGGATGATTTTGGCTCGGATGCGTCTTATAGATGGCAATCCATGGCGATATTGGCTCTTCAAGAGGCTAGCGAAGCTTACTTGGTTCACTTGCTCGAGGATACGAATTTATGTGCCGTTCATGCTAAGAGGGTTACTATAATGCAGAAGGATATTCAGTTAGCCAGAAGGTTGAGGGGCGACTGAATAAAGAGGGTGGGTCTAACTATTAGGACCGTCGTGGGACTAGGTCAATTGTCAGTCCCTAAGTAAGGCGCCGACGCACCATGGCTATATGATCTTTGCTTTTACTGTGTATTCTGAACGTGTATTAGAGATATATTGTAGTAGTAGGTTGCCACCAGTTTCTTTTCCTACTTATCAGATACATTATGGAGTATAGTACAAACGTCAATGGATGAGAAAGCTATATAACGGACTCACCTCACTTATAGCTTCACATGCCATATCCCCATTGGTCCCTTATCATAATACTCCTCCTTCGAAAGATACAACTCACTATTTCCTGATCCACCGAATATCTGTCGGCACATGATCTCTCCTCCAAGGAATGCACAGTCTTCCAATCCGACCTTTTTCCAGGTGGAGAAATATTCAGGTTTTGGAACAACCTTAATCCGTTTTGGTGCTTGAGCTAATGAGATCTCATCGATCAAACTACTCGACTCATTCCTAAATGCAGCTCCCTGTTGATCCTGGTTCTGTTGTGATTTGCCCAATTTGTCTAAATCCGTACCCACGGAGAACTTACTGTATAGCTTCACTAAGAGTTCTTCCTTGAATCCTCTAATGGCTGTAGTATGTCCACATATCACCAAATTGTCATAACACTTCTGCCTTCTCTTAACATCAGGCACTTTACTTAGAGCTTTGTAAATGGCGTTTGAAATACTATCAATCAATTCTCCGCATCCTTGGAATCTTTCTTTTCCAACTTCGATAGAATTTCCCTGATCATCTATGAAACTATTCGTTTCCAACTCAGAATTACTTTTCAATTCCTCGTGTTTCTTACCCTTTTGCTTCTTCTGTCTTTCCTTTTCTGCTAAAATCTCTCTAGTTGGCTTATCACTAGTCACAATGGCAGCAATGTCCAACACTCCTTCATCTTCCGACTCTTTACCCTTCTTATCATCCAATAAATCCTCAACTGAAAAGAATGAAGCCTTAGCATCCTCTTCACTTAGATGCTCAAAGATTGGAGATTTCTTTAACGTTTCAATCTGTCCAGCGGTCAAATTAGGTAACAATCTCTGTAATTTCTCGTTGATAGAATTACCCCCCTCATTAACGAAGACCGTAGCGGGTGCATAGACTTGGAAATCAATGATAGGACTGATCTCTGCCTTTTCAAATCCAACATCGATGACACATGCATTCGGAAATGATCCAAACGCAAACATCGAACAAAGAGCTGACGGAACAATGGCAAATGCCGCAAGTTGCAACACTTCAAATACGTAGTTGGTTATAGTTTCTATTGCTGATGGTGACCACTTCTGCGAAGATTGCACAAGTGTGAAGGATATAGAATCCAATAGGATCAACGGTCTATCTCTTATAACTGATTTCACAATGGATTTGAAGAGGAAGTTGAGTGCATCAACGTTAACAATCTCACCTTTCTTTATCGGATAGACAGCATACTTCTCTGGATCTTCCACCCCATCAGGTGGAGATGCTCTAAATAGTCTTTCATCCGACGGGTTTTTATACACTTTTGTTGGAATCGAATAAGTTGGAGGAGTTATAGAGTCCTCGAGCCCAAAACGAATCAATGTCCGCTGAGAGCCAGGGTACACAATAAGGTGCCCTTCGTCTCTGAAACTGGGAGCCATTGGTGGTGTGAAATTGATATGTAAATGAAGCCACGATCAAGGAGAATTCAAAGACTCTATATTGACAGCGTTCCTCGCTAATATACACGCTTCTATCTGACCTCTTAGATAAAGAATCGTAGTTTCATATTTGAACCTTCGCTATTTTGACTGAGCCATTTTCCCCCCCCTCCAACTGCAAGAAAAACAAGGAAAAGCTGGGCTTATGTAAGCCCCGTTACCTTTTCGCGCCGCGGTTATACACAAAAAAATTTTTCACCGCGGGTATAAAGACGAGGAGGAATCCACCGGTTTGAACTACGATTCATTTAGATCTCTTCTTTTCTTCATACTTACCTTGAGTCGTCACAGGAGATCATGAAGTCCTGGTGATCGGACCTTGTTAGTTTGCATTGCACATACCTGTCTGCTGACTTGGTCTGTCGGCTATCTCCCTCGATGGAGGTAGTACGAGTCTCTTAATTTTTGATTGCATTTTCTTATTGAATGTCAGTCCACAGCTTGACTGGGGGTGGCAGCGATGGAACAATTGGGAGGAGGGTGAACCGCAGAACGAGTAGAGACGTTCTTGCATCTCTATCCTCGCTTATGGGAAGACCTACAATGTAGTTATCGATTTCAGCTATTCTATACGTTCTACTCGGTAATTGTAATACGCCTCAAGGGCAGAGAATCTGATAGCCATCGCTGGGCTCTTACTCCGGCTTCACTACCGCCTTCTTCACATACTCCATGAATGTCTGCAAACTGACATCGTCTGTCATGATCACTGCTCCACTCTCACCATCACCGACACCACTTGTAGCCAGATTCATCATGCTTTCGGCATTTCGATAGGATGTACTAGGACTTAGCCTAGACATAAGGAATCTAGCCTGTGATCCTCCTTCTTCAGTATCTATAAATCTAGGCAGAGGGAATCTGTCCACAAGAATATCTGCCGCTTCTAACCTTGGCTTCTCAAGGAACTCTTTGAAGTAAGCGTAATCAGATTGATCCTGATATCCCAAACGCTTCCATTCTGCAACCACAGCTCCGTGGTAGATTAGAATATGAAAGAATGTGTCCAGTAGAAGAATTCTTTCCGGCTTTAGTGAGGTCGAATCTAGTACCACCGGTTCTGGTTCCTTGTCCAATTCATACGAAGTGAGCGTAGGCTGAATCATGATAAGACTATTTGTAGAATCTTCTGCTAAGAAACAGTGTCTGTAATAGGATGTTTCATCCGGTGAACTGTTGAAAACCTGCACAAACGGTGAGCGTCGAAGATGGTACATGAACTGTGGGAAAAGGTTCAATGTTGGAGGTAGAGAGAATGATGTCGCATCATTGGTTCTGTACGTTGCAAAATGCTGACATAAATCAATGAGAACCCGATCCAGGGAACGCACGGCATCCGCTGGTTGGTCTGTCACATCGGCAACACTCTTCCAAACGGCCTCTCTAGCCGCCACCACTGCTGCAACCTCCTGATCAAAGTTCGTGATAAGGTCTGCTGATCCTGCTGGTGCCGTTGGCCGTTGTGTAGTTGTCACATGAATTCTGCGCGTTCCGTCAGGATGTTGATAGGTCGTAATGAATTGAATGGCAGAGAAGTCCGCATGTGGCGTATTTTCTGCAATTTCAAAGAAGAAACTATACGCAGAATGTGACCAAACGGCGCCGAGCTTCCAAGAATCTGTCCCTGATACACCTATCGGCTTTTTATCGGTGACAGAAGAGTTCTTATTGTTGAGCGAGGTCAGGTGACCTATGGCACCTCTAATTCTAAGGTTTCTGGTGACCTTCACCTGCATCGTAGCGTTCAATCCAAAACTGATCATGCCGGTAGCTTCATCAGGGCTGAGAAACTTCTGTAACGACCGTTTAAATATAGCAGAAGAAAAGGAATCGCTTTGAACTATTACACCACCCGTTTTATCTGCAAGAGCTTCCATTTCACTTAGCCCAACTTGATCATATGCTCCTATAAATATGTCAATCGAATGGCCATTTCCGGCAGCTGTCTGGGAAAGCTTCTGATAGAACTGTGAGCTCTCCTTGTATTGCTTTTCCACCTTTGAGTCGTGCTCTATGTCATGATGCGATCTTAATGGCTCCTTAAGTGGAGTGCCAACGATCTTACCAGGTCCCTGAGTACAGGGTCCGCCACTAAATAGCAGAATCCGAGCACCCGTTTTAGGGAATGTCTGTGAAAGTAAAGAAACAGCAACATTAACGGCACACCCTGTTGCTAAAGTTCTTCTATGATACTTTTCTGAAGGGAAAGAATCCCTCTGAAGAGATTCCACCAATGCCGTCAAGTTGAATTCACAAATTGCGTGCTGCTGAACGAATCTAGTGACACCTAACCGAGAAGCATTGGAGCCAGTTAATTCCAAGTTCCATGAAATCTCTGCCTGTGTATACTTTCTTGCACCATTGAAGCAATAGAACGACTGGAAGTCCTGAATACCCACTTCGTAGACGTTGATATGGCGACCGAACGTTATAAAACCCACTAGGGCATCTGGCGGAAGCATACTAAGCGAGACAAGTATAGAATCCGTCAAGGCTTTGAATTCGTCGTCATCCCCGAAACAAGTGTCAACCACGTACATGAAAATGGGAGGATTCTGAGTCTCTGGAGGTGGAACAACATACTCAATATCCTGAGCTTCGGGACTTACTGCATATGGAAGTTGTCCGGCAGGCTCAGATGGGGGGAGCTGATTTCTAGTGTTGCAGAAGGGACATGCCCATGTTCCCGTGTTTGGATCTACTCCGCAACAAGGACTTAGAATGGCCCGACAGTTTCGACACGCCGAAGGAGGAATCTGAACTACCACTGGCGTAGTCTTTGGTCTAAGAGGTTGGTAGAGGCATGATACCGGTATGACGCATCGTTTTTCTTCTTGTTTGTTGGCAGGGAATGAATTCCAAGGGAAACGAAGACCCGTGACGTCTTCATAATCTTCAAACTGTGCTTGCATGGTAATGTATCAAAGTGGGGAGCTGAAGTAGTGGCCCTAGTAGGGCAGAGTGCTAGCCAGTCAATAGGAGCTCGTGGCGGAAAACTGTATCCTTGTTTCCTCTCTCCGTTGGTGATCTAATAAACGAGTGCTTCACCTGTAGTCAAGATTATGACCTTATCAACCTCCCTTGATGCTGCTATCAACGTCCGTCCTATCCAAACTTTGAACAAGGAGATGAATCATGAATGCCCATTTCTGGATTTTTCATCCCTTTTTACGCGAGATCGACGACTTCACCGCGCGACCTCGGCGGTGGGGGACCAGATGTGCGGGCTACAGAGAGCTGCCGGTACTTTATCCCTCATCTATTTGACTCGCTAGTCAACCCGTTACTTATATTTAATAGGCCTGGTATGTCTACCAGATGACCGGAATATCCCAGCTACTGCTAGTCCCCTATGCTCTATTGGAAAAGCAATACACATGCTGATCTTATACAGAAGGCCCTGTCCCAGTTGGCAGCTGAGAAGTCATTGGACTCTCATATGATCATTGTAGATATGGAACATCTAAAGGATAGTGAAGATCAGTCCGTCTCAATTCCGTATCCTCGCAGACTGACCATCCGCGAGCTCTCGATCCAATCACGTGTCAAATATGTTTCATTCGTCAACTCTCCTGAAGATAGACTACGAGTCTTGTACAGTTATCTCTGCTGGTTTCAGGTGAAATCAAAGGCTGATTACCTAATTATTAACGGGATGGCCGAATACTTGTCTATTATCTATTCTAGAATCCTTTCGAAGTTGGGAAATGATGCTACGAAGACGGGATTGACCGTTGACGACTTCAAGACCTATTCAATTGGTCAGGTATCACTAGTTTGGAGCAAGATTAATGAGCTGGAAGCTAAAGAGCAGGTTCATGTGATATTAAACGATCCTGAGGATGTCGTTGATCGGTTGGACTATATATATATGAGCAAAAGTAAAGGAGATGAGGTGGTGAATGACTTCCTGAAGTTTAAGAGGGAGAATATGGTATCGTTACGCGAATTGATTGGTGATACCGATTGAGCGGATCAAAATCTGTCGAAAATACACGTTCTTATACATCATTAGAAAGGAAGAGCAGGATAATTGTATGCCTGAGCTCCAATCTGATTGCTTTGCTGAGTAGTTGGGTTACTGGGCTGAGCCACCGGGCTTGCATAACTTGACTGAGCTGGATAGCCAATTTGACCAGTCTTTCCCACAGGACTCGTTTGACCTGGATATATTGACTGATCCTGACCCTGAATACCCATTGGCTGACCTGGCACAGGTGGAGCTGTAGATTGCGAATTAAATGACATTCCAGAGAACTGTGCATTTAATGCCGGAAGAAATGCCGCTGACGGCGTAACCTGCTGCTGCGTAGAATGCAACAAAAGATCCCTGTATAGAGAAACACTGGAACCAATATCCTGTTCCATACTTTCTAATTCAGAGATCCGTAGCTTATAGAGATCTAGCACCTTCTTCAACTGTGTTCTAACGGCTTGCAATTCTTCCAGTTTGGAAGGAATTCCATCTTTAATCAAATAATTCTCGAATTCTTGGTTCGATACATCGGACGTCTTCACCTTGGCATTGAGGTCCATCAACTTAGAAAGAAGAACTGCTATGTCGAATGAACGATCCAGACTATTCTTCAGCTGTTCCAAGTCCTGCTCCGTCGTTTGCGGAACTTTTTCAACATAATTGGTTGGAACTATTCCAAGTTTACCCCGTAGACAACCTCTGATCCAGTCATTGTTAACAGGTTCTATAATAGTAATGATATCACCATGCTTGAACGATAGTGTATCTTCATCTTCAGTGGTTAGATCGTACAATGCTCTAACCTTATCAGGACGTGGCAATTGAATAGTTTGCTGTTGTGCAACGGGCTGATCAACCGGAGGAGCAGCGGCCTGGCTGGACGTTGTAACAGATACAGCAGCGTTACTTGCTCCATTTCCACCCTGCTCTTTCAATGACAACTCAATGGCTTTCTTAATATCATCCTCCTCCTGCTGAGAGCTGCTT
The DNA here is from genome assembly GCA_012295355.1 of Brettanomyces naardenensis. Classification (NCBI taxonomy): domain Eukaryota; kingdom Fungi; phylum Ascomycota; class Pichiomycetes; order Pichiales; family Pichiaceae; genus Brettanomyces; species Brettanomyces naardenensis. The sequence goes on along the minus strand of WOTY01000002.1, from coordinate 1,159,107 downwards.
GCAGCTGGAGGTGGCGCCGTATTATCAGACAAATCAGGCTCCCTGCCACTATCAACCTCACTGATTGCTTGCTGACATAGATACTTATATCCAAGCTGTAACTCCCTAAAGGTATCTTCCATAATGCGTAAGCTATCGTCGCCCTTAAACGTCTTACTCAGCTTATATATCTCTTTGATTACAGCGTACTTCACGCTGACATGCATATGCGGAGTATGGACAAGTCCAACAAGATAGTCTTCAACGAACGATTTCTTGGCTATTTCAGCCTTCATCATGGCACCACAATTCTCTGCAAGAAAGTCCAGTAATGTAAGTGCCCGAAGTAAAACGTTGGCATTGGTAAGACTCAATTTACCCTTTAGGGCCTCTATTGATGCTGGTACATTGGTATTCGGATCTGATTTAACACCATCTACAACATCCAAGAGAAGACTGTAATCATCCTCCGTTAGATCAGGAGATGTTGCCTTATCAATTGCAGTTTGAAGGGACATGATTGATCGATAGATGCACGCTGAGAGACGCTGGTATGGATTAAACTACGTGCCCTCCTAATCAATAAAAAGAGGCAAAGCCAAGCAGAATAAAATTAAAAAAAAAAAAAGAAGGGTCGCCCCTATCGACCCGTCGATAGTCCCATCCTCACGCATACATGCACATCCATCTTCCACCTTCCACCATCTCAACACCTGCCCAATTCGACCAAACTCCCGGAGACTCGATCGGTGGCCGCACGACAGATCGGCTGTTTTCATTGTCACTATTTTAACATACCGTTAGCAAACAGTCACACCCCCTGTCCCTTGATAATCATCTCAGACTTGCAGCATCTGATAGAAGGCCGCTTTTGCAGCAAGACCTCCGAAAGTTAGCAATTTAAGATCGAGTGATAGACCCACTGGCATAACCCATTGGCTGAATCAACTGCCCATTTTTTTCTTTTTGAACCGCAAGATACCGACCGTAGTGTAGCCGTCCCGTAATGGTCCATCCCGTACTATAGCCATTCCGTAACCCCTCCCCTCACTCGATGGCCCAACCCCTTGCTCCGTCCCACCCTCCCAACTACCTTACTACGCCACTACTTCGCTCCTAACCTACCGCATCGCTTCTCGCTCCCCCTTCTGCTGGTCCTCCGTCACAGGTAAGCGCCTTGGCTCGCTTGATCACCGGCTCACCACTTCCATTTGCTTAGATCTCCCCCGGAGAAAAAGAAATATGACTGATATCACACACAAATTTAAATTTTTCATCGGTACAGCGCAGATTGGCCAATCACATCCCGTTTCGCTATCTCTGAATTTCCAAATTTGGCTCCCGCATTGTATCTCCCCTGCTCTTAATCCTCCTATCGTAAGGGGACCTGAGGGTTTCTGTCTGCACTAGGCTAAAATCATAAATGCTATTATTCTGCTTCATCTCGTTACAATTCTGCGTCTTCTTGATCCTTATTCTTAAATCTTCCCTTCTTCTTCTTCTTCTCCTTTCCTTTATTCAACCCTTCTGTTAATTACTCCAGTTTTATCCTTCTCCTCACTTCAAAACCCCTCACTTCAAATAGCCTGTTATCCCCTTTTGGATTCATTCTTAGCCGCTTTGTCAGAAATGTCCCAACAGATGCTGGGCCATTCCACCGTTCCAAATGATCCTTCAAATATTGCTTCTTCCGCTTCCCACTCCTCATCGAATGCTTCCGCTATGAAACTTCTTAGAAAAGAGATCCAAGCAGAGTTCGCTCGTCCTGATAGTGTTTCACTGGAGATCTGGCGAATGTTCAACAACAAAAACAAGCTTCTTCCTAACAATCGACGTATCCTTAACATGTCTTGGCGGATCTACAGTATGGATTATCTTAAGAAAAGACGTGCCGCTCAAAAGGGCCGTATTTCATCCCGTCGTCGCTCACGCAATACAAAATCCGTCTCTCCTCATACCGCCTCCGCTTTCCCTTCGTTTACTGAAATGCCTATAATTTCAGATTTGGGTATCAGTCCGAAGGGTAAAGCGCTAACAAATAAAGCTTTTGCCAGACCTGGTTCTTTATCAACTGCATCAAGTACAATGTCCGTTCCTTTCGCCTCAACTTCAGTCTCCGCTTCCACTGCAAATTCCGCTTCCACCTCGTCTGCCTCTCCGTCTACCTCTATGTCTGCATTTGACTTCCAACCAAAACTTTACTCTTCCACCAATCTCAGCCTCCTCAAACAACACGGTGCAGATACTCTTGTGGACACGGGAGCAAAACAACCCGATTCTGCTGCCGAATTTGACTACATTGAGCACATTCGTAGGCTTTCCAGTGAAGAATACGTTCCTACACTTGCTCACGAGCCAGAGGCAATGGAGTACGGTTCGTTTGGAGGACCGACATCTATCCCAATTAATATCCATTACAACTCTGGTATGCCTGAATCCTCCGCTGTTGGATCCAGTCTAGAATCTGAGTCTATGTTTTCTCCTATAAACCAGAGCTCCCTTTCTTCATCAGCTTCTGCCACTAATTCCACTTTCACGTTCCCTTCCAAAAACCGCACCTATTCTACCAGCAGTTCTACTCAAAGGCAGCGTATGCCTCTGAGGCAATGTCGTAAGATACCGGAGACGGCCAATTCTGGGATGGAATTCCTCAAATTCGACGATAACTTGAAGGATATTATTGATTTCTCGAAGTGCGCCGAAGACGACGGTTCCCAGAGTGTGAAGAGATCAAAGGTTGCCGCTACTCCTGAAACGCAGGACGGTGGTGCGTTTTCTCTGGATAGCTATATCAGCATGTTGGAGTCATCACTGGATGGTCATGATAAGAGACCACCCCATCATTCACCAGTTGCGTCCTTTTCTTCTTCTACATCTACGATAGCTTCAACTGCCCTTCCTGGATCCGCCTTGTTATCTAACTCTTCATCATTTGCCAAGTCACAGATGCCAAACAGACCAGTCTGTGAGAACTGCCTTACCTCGACCACTCCACTCTGGCGCAAAACCAGTGATAATAGGCTCCTTTGTAATGCCTGCGGTCTTTTCTTTAAACTGCATGGTATTATTCGTCCGCCTGCGGGTAAGGCAAAGCAAGAGTTGCAGAGGCAACAGCAGCAACAACTCCAACTCCAACAGCAACAACGGCAACGACAACAACAGCTACAACAACAACCACAACAACAGACCTCATCACAAGCTCGACCATCACAGATATTTCACGAAGAAGTATGGGACTCTATGGATCCAATTTCGATTCCCCTTAAAGAGGATTTTACTAGCCACCCAGCTGGGGGAAATGACTGGGGTTGGCTCAAATTCGACTAATTAACTAATTTTTGCTAGATATCCTTAAATGTATATATATATATGGATTAAACTCTACTACATTCGGTGTGAAAAATTGTATGTATTTGACTTGACGGTCACCGCTAATAAAGAAATGAGTATTATTGAATTAGGGATTCTGTCTGGCTTTACTCAGACTCACGACAGCTTCGTTGCTTCTCCGCCACAACCTGAACAAGCCCAGCCAATCAGAAAGGTTCACTTCTCTACTATGCTTAGTTTCTGTCCGAACAATCTTGTTGATTAGCTGATCGTCCTCAACAAGCTCGTTAATCAATGTATTAGATACTCTGTTGACCAGTGTAGCCCTCGAGGTAGGTCTATTGGTAACACGTGATTTTCTTATTCTTGTATGTGTTTTGCCCTTGCTGAATTTCATTGACCTATTTGTAAAGGCGGAGGAGTCAGACAGATACCCAGTCGACAATAGGTTCACTATAGAGCGCCAAATCCTTCTTAAGGTTCTAAACCTGGAGTATCTTGGTGGCGGCAGTGACCTCATAGGACAGTTTCAAGTGACCATGGAATGTACAAACAGCGGGTAAGCGGATTGGCTGCAACTGACACCAAAAGTCCCTTCACAATACATGTTTTCCTCTAACTACAAACGCCAGAAATCCCTTCGAGATCCCTAGTTGCCGGCCCCATCCTTACACCTCTTTTGGACCGTTTTCCCCTTTGTATTTTTCAAAGTCACTGACGTGTAATTTTCACAGATCTGAGTTCCTACCAGGCGTAGACGATAGACGGAGATCTACGATCGTTGGCGATAACTAGTTACGCGAGGAATTGTCATTGGAAGACAGAGTATCATATCACAAATGCCTAGTCCAATCTTACTCGTACTACTATTATCATCGATCTTAGGGTTTGTCCTTTGTGAGGCGGACTTCTATGGTGTCCTCGGAGTGCCGAAGGACGCGGATGAGAAGCAGATCAAGGCAGCATATAGAAGCCTCAGTAAGCAGTATCATCCCGATAAGAATCCTGGTGATGATTCTGCCCAGCAGAAATTCATAGAGATCGGAGCAGCATATGAGGTGTTGAACGACCCCGATAAACGTGCCGTGTATGATCGTTACGGCGAGGAAGGACTTAAGAACGGTGGCCCTGGAGGTGCTCAGGGTGGTGGCAGAGGCGATCCATTCGATATCTTTGCCAACTTCTTTGGTGGGGCCGGCAGAGGTGGCCCTCGTGGTGGACGTCCAGGTAAACCACGGGGAGGAGATGTGGATACTTCAGTGGAAATTGGATTGCGTGACTTTTACAATGGTAAGAACCTTGATTTCCAGGCAGATCTTCAAGATGTCTGCGATGAATGTGATGGTACAGGGTCTGCTGATGGAAAGATGCATCAGTGTCCAGTTTGTCATGGACGTGGTCGAGTGGTACAGAAACGACAGTTAGCACCGGGAATGATTCAGCAGTTTGAATCACCATGTGGTGAGTGCCGAGGCACCGGAAAAAAGATTGATCATGAGTGTCACAAGTGCCATGGTCACGGAGTGTTTATCAACCGTCGTAAGTACGATTTCAAAGTGCCGCCCGGCGCGGAACGGAACTACGTTGAGGTATTCTCGGGCGAATCCAATAAGAGTCCTGATTGGACAGCTGGTGATTTACGGGTGGTGGTTCACGAGTCTTCAGCTGGAAACTTGGGGTACAGACGGGTAGGCGTTAACCTTTATCGTACGGAGGTGATCTCCATGAAAGAATCATTAAGCGGAGGTTGGGAAAGGTACATTCCATTTCTCGACAGCTATGAACAGTCATTGAAACTCAGCAGACCCGTAGGAAAGATAGTACTGAATGGCGATGTTGAGGTGATAAAGGGTAAAGGTATGCCTTTCCCTGGGGCAGAGGATGAACATGGAGATTTGTTTGTGAAATACGAGGTGATTTATCCTGGTGGGGATTCTAAGTTGTTGAAAGAGATACACGATGAGCTATGAAGGGGTGGGGCCAGGAGTGGAAACTAACATTGTGGCAAGGTTATCACTAGCCAGCTATCTACGATGCTCCGCAGGAGCGTGTTACCCCAGCTGGCTATATTTGCTGGGTAAAGCTTCCACAGCGTTTTCTAGGCAACTGTATAGACTAATATAAACCGGTATTAATTCGATCTGGAAGCTTTTTCCGTGTTTAAAGATGGGCATGTGACTGGTGGGGGGAAGTTATCAGACGACGATAGCTTATCTTATCTATCTTGCTGTTTTCTCACATATCTTTTTCCGAAATAGGAAATCTTTGGAGGGTGTTTATCCATTTGCAGAAACTAATTCCGCGCTCCAGGATTGAGGACTGCTACTCTTTAGCTCAAGTCGCAGAAGAAGAGGTCATCTTCTGATTGATATATAAGGAACTCCCGTTCTGAAGGTGACCGTTGTGACCGTTTCCCCCTACATTTGTCGTCCTCCTTGGTCAATTCATGTCTGTTGCCACTCCTGCCCCTCCTCCTCCCTTGGAGAACACCGCTACAGGTGTCATTGGAGAATACACCTTACCCGCTTCCTGGTGGACATCAGATAAAGTCTTTGAGTTTGAAAAGAGATCTATCTTTGCGAGATCTTGGTTGTATACATCGCACACTTCGAGATTTCAAAAGGCTGGCGATTACTTTGCGTACAACTTCCTGGGATGGAACTTCTTCTTGATCAAGAGCACAAATGGAGATATCAAGGCTTTTCATAATGTTTGCAGACATAGGGCCTATCCAGTTATTAGAAAAGAGCAGGGCTCTTCCATTATTCTTGGATGCAAATATCATGGATGGTCTTATGGAACAGATGGAAAGCTTAGAAAGGCTCCTCAGTTTGATAATGTTCAAGGATTCAATCGCGAGGACAATTCCCTATTTGAGATCAAGACTCATGTGACTAAACAGGGATTAATTTTTGTCAACTTCGACAACACTGAGGATTCTGTTCCATTCGAGACGTTCTTCAAAGGTTTGGAGACTGAACTGTCGGAATTTGACTTCGGGGACTATGAATATCATATGTCATATGAGTTGGATGGAAAATTCAACTGGAAGACTTTGATGGATGGCTATCAGGAGTGCTACCATTGCCCAACTGCACATCCTGGCTTGAATGCGGCCTTTAAGATGGAAACTTACAAGGTGGTCCCAAAGGGAAACTATTGCAGGCATTATTGTCGGATCGCTGAGCACGAGATTGCAGTTCAAGATGTCAAGGAAGCCGATCCGGACACTGAATCCTCTTGGTTTGGATTCGGAAGGAAGAAGCAGCAGAATTCCGAACCAGTTAAGGTCGTCAAGAAGGAGAATCCCGGTGGTTCATTCAACGGCTTATGGTGCTATCTATTCCCTACCAACGGCATCAATTGTTACTCACCTGCATGGTACTCCATTCGTGTATTGCCTATCACTGCCAACAGGACCATTCTACAGTACGATATCTTTACGAAGAAAGGAATTGAGGAGGAAAAGAAGAAGGAGTTTGTCGATTTCCTACAACAGGTTGAGATTGAGGATTATGATTTGTGTGTCTTAACTCAAAAGAACTTGCGTGAAGGGATTTACAATTCAGGCTGCTTGCATCCAACTAAGGAGAGGGGTGTTTTACATTATCAGGGATTGGTGAGAGACATGGTCAAAAAGCACTTTGAAGCAGAGCAGAAGGCCGGAAAAGAGATCAATCCGGCTACGGTTGGTGGGGCTGAGCCAAAGGAAGTTCAAGAATTGGAAGCTCTGTGTGCTAAGATCGAGGGTAAGGGTGAGGCCGGTAAAGAATGTTTAGAGTGGTGAAATACAGGGCATTTCTGAGTAAGTAGTTTCATTAATTTTATTTAAGCGCCGGCATTTTTTGGTATTATCCATTTCGGGATAAGCAATTGCCCAATCGCATTTACTGGGATATGATAATCTAGTAAATTAATCAAGCACCGAATTGCACTTTCGCCTGCTTAGTTGCTCTCCCTTACGGAGACAATCTGGTCAATTACGTCTCGTCTCTTCGGACTATCAACAAACAGGGCATTAATCAATCCGATAAGTTCGGGCGTCTCTAACTCAAATAGTTTGGCATCGTAGAAATCCTGTAAAATAGTCTTCAAGTTCGACACCACAACCTTCCTGATCTGCTCCAATTTGTTGTAGCTCTGCATCTTGGGGATATTCGCCACGATCACAGGAGACGAGCTCTGTGTGATCTCGAGAACGCTACCGATAAGTTCGCCAAGAACATCACATTCATCCGATCCTATTTCCTGTCTCAGTAGAAGCCTTTGAAAAATCTGCTCATATACATCACGCGATGTTGCCAAATAGATACTCGTAACAAGCTTCTGGTTGAGGTCAATTTCTGAGACAAGTTTGTCATTTAATTTGTCAAATTCAGACCTCATTCTATCAACGAATTCAGGTAGCTGGACCAATAGCTGGGTAGAGTCGCTGTATCCATCTTCAAAGAATACAGGACTGTAGAATATTACAATGTCCGTGGGTCCCTTCGAAAGCTCTGCAGTCAGCCTGGTCACTATGCTATAGCTCATACTGAAGAGCGAGCTGATATCCACCTGGTATTTGACAGCAGTATCCTGGATCACCTTATTGAAGTCATTGTAGAACAAAATCATCGATGGGTAAAATCGAGACACGTCCGCATTGATCATCATAAAGTAACAGGTAATCAATGTCTTGAAACCACCACGGAATTGCTCTATTATATCCTGCATATCCTTAGATTTATCCACCTGTTTCTGGAGCCCCAACAAGTGTCCATAGTATTCATCTAAGGTCTTTAGAATAGCATCCGTTATAGCTGTGTGTTGGTATGTTAGCGATTGCGGTGATATCACCGTTGTCTTAGATGACTTTCTAGGAGAAGCCTTCACTTTATCATCAGTATCCCAATTTTCTTCTTCGTTCCACGCCTCCCAGTCGTCATCATCATCATCCTTCTTATCGTCTCCGTGTTCCTCCAAATCCAGTTTAGTCTCTCCTGCCCAAGCATTATCATCATCGTCGTCCGATTCCCAGGCATTGTTCCAGTTATCCGGCTGCTGCTCTGTCTTACCTATATCCTTAACGGGCTTCGATTCTTTGCTCTCTTCTATCACAAGATTTGAAACTTTAAACGATTCCGCATACTTTCCAGATAAAATATCCAATGCCATCTCTTTCAATTCATCCATTGACCTTCCTATAAGATCAGTTACCCATGCGGATGCTAAATCATCCATCCAGAATTCAATATCACAAATCCCATCTCTAGACCATCCCTCCTTGGCCAATAATTTCGAAAGAACATCTAGTTGCTTGGTTATTCCAGCGGACGACACCGTCGTCGCCGTTTCATCAGAGGTGGTTTCTTGCTGATCCTCCGTGCCCAATCTTTCCAAGATAAGTGAGTAGACATACTTTTCGGAGAAGATCTTGCCACGTAAGGACTTTAGCAGCGTCTTTCCGACTATGGCCTGGAGATTCTGAAATGGATTATATTCTTCTTGAATCCTGTTGAATTCAATAAAGGAGTTAAAGAAGGTGATTAAGTCCTCGACGGAGCTTGCAAATGACTGGAAGTCCGGTGTACATTTCGAGAATGTTATACCAACAGATTGCTCGGTAACGTCAAGAACGGTTCTATAGCCGGAATCAAGCTTGCTGAGAACTTCTGTTATCCAATCATTGAAAAGACGATTGAAATTGAAAAGTCCTGCAAGATCACCGGAACCAGAACTTACTGTCAATTCGTGACAGCTCTTTAAAAACTGACTAAACGTCATATCATCACGCTTGTCCTGGTACTTCACAGATAAGTCCTCCCCAAATTCAAGATACTCTTCCAAGTGGAGATGAACCAAGTTGAGGATCTTCTGATCGTACTCATCGATCCGGTTACCCAATTCTTCAAAGATCCGTATGTACTGATCCCTTAGATGAAAAGATTCCACTACATCGCTCAATTTAAGACGGAGCCTTGCTAAGCTCTGTACGCTAGCCTTGAAATCAATGGACTTCCATGCTTCATCCGATGATGATGATGATGATGATGTAGAGTCCACAGACTCCAACGGCTGGAGTTCATTGATCAACCCTCCCAAATGCCATAGTCTATTGCATATCTCAAGCTGTCGTATATATTCTTCGTCCCGTGATTGTTCGTCTTTCAAATTTGAGCCATCCTGTGGTGACTTCGTCTGGATGTCCTTCGATAGTTCTCTATAAAGAGAGCCTCTATCATAATTGGCAATATAGGCCTTCGAGCTGGCAAGCAATTCAGCCTGACGATCGGCATTAGATTGTGAATGATCAAAGTCCGTCATGCGGAAGTGAGGCAAACGCAATGCGGAAGGTTAGAGAAGAAAAGAAGACAAAGAGAAGAAGAGAGACGTTGAGATGTCTACATTTAATGCCTTGCTTTATGCGTTACTTTGTTCGCGAAAATTACATAAATCGATATTTATGCGGGTATAGCCAATTAGACCACTAGATACTTATCCATGATCTCCTCTGCTAAGCGGAAATTCTGATGGATGTTGTAGATTATGCAGAGATTATAGGCAGTCTCTCTCTTAAGATCATAATTCTCATCCTCCACTTCCATTCCTAAAACTCTCTCATAGAATCCAATGGCAATATTATCCAATCCCAATTGATGGAATGCTCTTCCCACGTTATATAGAGCTTCCATCTTCTGATAAGGATCGTTGAAATCCTTTAATTTTGTGTACTCAAGAAGAAACGTCAATCCTTGAAGGATCTGGAAGTTCGTGTTGAGGGTCTTTCTCTGAGTTGATCTGTTCAAGTTTGAAAGAGCCAACAAAAATAGTAACGAGGGATCATTGGCGAAGTCATGATAGAGCTTCAAGCAATAGGAGAGAGATGAGTAGTATGATTTGTTGAAGTAGAGGAATGAGGCATAAATGTAATTCAATAGTGGTTGATTCTTCGCAAGATCCACGTTCCTATTGGTAATAGCAGCCATTCCAGAAACATCCTTGCCGTCCTTTAATGCATCGTAAGCCTTAACCTGTCGAAGAATATATTTCTGAGTTGATGGATCCGCATAATGACTCGAGCTGTATGAATCCGGTATATGGGACGCCAAAAAGATCCTTAGTACCATTGGACAGAATTGATAATCATTCATCATCGTTCTCACTTGATTCTGCACCAACGTATGGTCCTTGGTGATTAGTCCCACAGATAATCCGACTAGCGTTGTACTCAGTTCGTTCTCCTTAAACACGTTCACATGTCTGGCAATGTCCAAGATGGCCATAGCACTATCCACATCGCCTTCGTATTGTGCAATCATGAGTGAATACTTCAGAAAAAGATCATACCATTGCTCATATCCTATTCCCTTGAACGAATCTCTTGCCAAAGCCTGCTCCGGTTGATCCATCTCGGATGATAGTATGATCTCGTTTTGAAGATATCTCATTCTCCAAAGCTTATGGTCGACGCTTAATTTTGCAGTTCTCTTTCGAAGTCCAACATTGAACCTTCGGGCCCTTTCTGAGGAGAAGAAACATCGATACATCGAAAAGATCTCAATTAAATCGGATGCTAGATCGATCCACAACGATGCAATGGCCTTACTATTGGTTGCCGTGGACGGTAAAGATCGCTCCTCTAATGTTTGCAAGATCTTATATGCCCTATCATATTGTTTCCTTATTCTGTTCTCTGACTTCGTCTCCATCGTTCTGAGCTCTCCAGCACTAACATCAATCTTCTTCCTCTTCGACTTCTTCTGAGGCAAATCAGCTATCAAGGCTTGATGGGTCTCATTGAAGATATCATCGACATCATTTTCTGTCTCATTGTCATCAGCATTCTCTAAAAGATCTTCGTCCCCTACGGCCGTAAGTAGGTTGGATCTGGCAGATGCCTTCTCCCTCGACCTTTGCAGTTTTGCCTCCTTATAAAGTCTGGCAGTTGTCTCCATGTCATTAAGATAGAAGCACACCTCTGCCAACGCCACTTTAATCTCCACATCATCAGGATTATACTCAAGTAAACGCATGTATGCCTCCTTGGCGTTCCCAAAGTCTTGAGTCTCGCGAAGGCACTTGGCAATAGCAAGCACCAACTCTGGGGTATTCTGCTCCTCGATATAAGATAATGGGACTAAGAATTCAAGCGCCTCTTTATAAAGGCCGAAACTCTCCAACTCCGTACCAACTTTCAAGAACAAGTCAGCGGTATCCTCAATAGGCTGCTCCAAGAGAAACCCAAAGTGCTTTAATGCTTCATCCTCGTTCTTTGAATTCAATCGGAAAAGTCCTAACTGAACACGGATATCAATTGGGAGTGAATACTGCTTCTTCTTCTCGTTTAGGTTGAAATTCTGAAATTTCGGGTAATCGAATCTACGTTCATCAAACTCAACATCCACCTCCAAATGTTCATCCCAAAACTCTTGGTTCTCTCTTTGCTGAATCCATCGAGAGATCTGCCTCAATGCCTTGATTCCAAGTTGCCATGCTCCTTTGCTGCTGTACAATTCCGACAAGATATTGAGCTCGGACCAGTCGAAAGTTATATTCTTGAGTTCCACCTTCTCACCTTTCTCCCTAAGTCTTCTGTAGGTCATATTCTCCTCAAGAAGCTTGTTGTACATTGTAATAGCATCATTGACCCGATTCTCGTCAACGTATACTTTAGCCAACTCCCTGACAACCTTTGGCTCATGAGGTAAGATGGACCGCAATTTCAATAAACTATCTGTAGCCCTCTTGAATTTCTCTCTCTCCCTATACAAGCAGGCACGCGCAAAGATTGATTCGTAATCCTTGTGATGAGATGCTCGAATAGCCTTAGTATAGCAATATAATGCTTGTCTTTGATGTCCTAATTCGACTGAAAGTTCGGCAAGTTCCCGCCAAAACTCATAGTCCCACTGATGAATATGAGCAGCAAGTAGCCAAAAGTTCGAGCACCGATTGTAATCACCTTGCAGTCGAGCTATCTCCCCAAGTGTTTTATAGGCACTGAAGTTATTTTTGTCCATCTTCACCACTTCGAGGTATTGCTTTGCCGCTGTAGATAAATCATTCTTAACAAAAGCCTCATTGGCCTTACCCAATAGAAGCTTAACCTCTGGCGATAGGTTTTCACGTCGAATCTTCCTTCGTAACGCGGCAAGTCCACCCTTGCGCTTCTTCTTCTTCGGTGGTGCTATCTTCTCCACCTCCTGCTCATTATCCGACTCTGATTCGGCATCCTTCTTCTTCCTGCTTTTCACTCGGAAGTTAGAAGCTTCTCTTAGAGCATTCCTGAACTCGAACTCCTCATCAATATCGGATTCACTGAGTTCCACGTCTTCGTCAGAGAATCCAAACGCTTCCCGATCTGTTCCAGGTTCATCAAAAGCATCCGCTATCTTTTCACGTTCTTCTTCTTCTTCTTCTCCTTCTTCTTCGTCTTGTTCTTCCCCCCCTTCTTCAACGTAATCCTCATCATCTATACCATCATCCATTGCTTCATCCATTGCTTCATCATCATCAGAGAATACAACTGCCTCTTCATTATTATTGACCCCATCAGATTCCAAGAGCTCTCTCAATCGAGCTGCTTGTCTATCGTCAAGAAGTTCATCGTCTGATTCCATATTAAGTATATGGTCAATTCGTATTGTTTATTGACCCTGGTTCGAAACCCACTGGAGGAGTAAATAAAGGGAGACCGTGTAGGAGAAACACGCAGAGTCGCGGATTAAGTGCGAGGAGAAACTACTGCATTAAATAATTAATGTAGCCAGTGTAAGGGACTGCCCATTGTCAGGATATAAACGGCGGGAACACCAAAATGCACAGTTCTATCGAAGGGCAACTAGGCAGTACTCTGTGGTAGTAGAATTCAAGTGGCAACTTTCCTTCCTCATTTAGCCCCGTCCCAGTCCCCAGTCCCGCCCCCGTAGTTCTTCTCACGTGACTTACTCTTCGCGGGCAATATGGGGAATCTTTAAGACTGTCTCGGAGTTCGAACCAATTGTCTTCCTTCTTGTTCTTCCTCCCTTCCTCCTTCTTCGTTGTTGCTCTTCATTTCGTTCTCTCATCTTCTATATCTATATCAATGGTAAGTAAGATGCAAAATTACTTCGATTTCTCTCCCAGACCCTTACTAACGTCTCAGTTCTCTGGCTTTGGCGACTTCATCCAGGGCGATGCTGGATTCCTACCAAATGCCAATGGTATAGCAATACCACAAACGTTTGAGGATTACTTTCGATGTTACCCGGTTTCTATGATGACAGATTCAAGCAACAAGGAGACTGTCAACTATGGAGGAAAGGTGTTTCTTCCCCAGTCAGCGTTACATAAATTAACCATGATGAATATACGGTATCCCATGTTGTTCGCCATTACATCAGAAACATCTGGAAAGTCTACACATAGTGGTGTCTTAGAATTTACAGCAGAGGAAGGTCGTTGTTATATGCCTCAATGGATGTTGGACACTATAAATGCGGAACCAGGTACTTTGGTCAAGATTCAGACGACAGACTTGGCTCAAGGTACCTTTGTGAAGTTGGAGCCTCAATCTGTTGATTTCCTTGATATCAGTGATCCTAAAGCGGTGCTAGAGAATGCATTGCGTAACTTTGCTACTCTAACAGTTGGTGATATTATTGAATTGAATTATAATGATCAGATATATAGGATCAAAGTGTTGGAAGTCAAGCCTGAATCTTCTGTCCACGGGATCTGCGTGATAGAGACTGATCTAATAACCGACTTTGCCCCACCGGTGGGCTATGTTGAGCCAGACTATGAAAAACAGAAGGAAGGAAATGCTAAGCTGCGGCTTGAGAAGGCCCTGGCGGCCCCTTCTTTACGTGGTGAAGGTTCTATGGCAAAGCAGATTAATTATGGTGATATATTGAAGGAGTCCGCTGCCTCTGCTACCAAGCTTAAGTTCAGAGGTGAGGGAGTTAAACTTTCAGGCAGAAAGGTCGGTATCGAAGCGGTCAAAAGTAAGGAGGTTAAGGAAGAGAAACCAGACCTTTCTGGTCCACCCAGAGCCTTAAACTTGCCTGATGGATATCTCTTCTTCGGATTTCCTGTGGTTCCATATAGAGATGAAGTTGAGGAAGCCGAACAGAATCGCGAGGCTAAGAAAGAGGTGTTGTTTAAAGGAGAGGGAAATACACTTCGGCACGCAAAGAAGCGCAAGGATAAGAATAGGGATCATCCGCCTGTGAAGAATAAGGCTCACTCGCCGGATACGATAGTGATAGATTAGCGGATGGTGGGGGAGGGGAGCGGTTAGGTAGGTGACTCCTCAATCTCCCCACATAAAAGTACATACATATAAGTTGATGTGGTATTTGCTTAATAATCGGGAAAGCGATCTCTTGGTCCACACACAAGCTACTTGCCCTTGCTAAGTAGCCTATCGGCCAATTTCATCGTGCTAAGACCCACATAATCATCAAAACTTAATCCTCCTTTCTCTTCCCTGCTCAACTCGACATCTTCATATCCCTGGAGCTTTGCTGACCGAAGTAGACTTGCCAACTTCCGAATCCCTAATTCATCCCACAATGAATCGGTCTTCGAATAGTCATGAACGCATGCCAGAGCGCTACTTACAGGGGAAACATACACCACCGTCGAATAGTGGTACTTTTCATTCGGTTTATTCGACGACGACATGCGAACGCTCTCGATTTCACCAAATACACCCATCAACCGTCGTATAACCTCCTCATTAATGCTTCCAGCAAGCTCTGGTCTATTCTTCCATTTCACTCTAACCTTCCTACCAAGTTTATACGTGGAACCAGATCCCTTTCCGAACCCTCGATCATCTTGCTTCCTTAGACCCTCCTCAATCTTCTCTCTCTTCTTCTGCTCAAACTCAGAATGAAGCATGGCCAACTTGCGCTCTCTTCGAAGCTTCCGATCCTGATCTCCTCTGTATAACTCCTCGTTGTTTAATAGATCCTTCTTCAGCCGCTCTTTCTCTCCTAAGATAGCATGCTTGACCTGCTCTCTTTCCTCAATCCTGCCCAGATAATCATCATATCTAGTGCGTAACTCAGTGTCTGATAGTACCATATAACTAACAGACACTTCCCTAAACTCGACTTCAGCATTCGCCGACTTGTTCTTATCAGGATGAAGTTCTAATGCCTTCTTTCTATACGCTTTCCTTATCACTGACGAGGTACATTGTTCCCTCTTTAGTTTATCCACCGATAATATCTCATACGCCGTTCGAGACCTCGTAAGAAGCCACTCATAATCTCGTTCATCCACTTGGGCTTGTCCATTAGCCATCTTCTATTGTACACTTATGCCATGCCTTTGCCTTCAGGCCTCATCTTCTTTGGTCACCTATTTAACCCTGCCTTTTCTCGCAGGTTCCTCTCCTTTTTTCCCTTTAGTATAAAAATTTTTCACTCATTTCACCTTATTTCACTATTCACTTTTTCTTCTTCTCCGTTTACCACTTCTTCTTCTCCTTCCTCCTTCATCGTATCATCCTCTTCAACGATGCATTGCTAAGTGTAAGTACTTACGTTACATAGGCTCAGGAATATAATACCTTCTCTTCTTCTCTACTGTTTATGATGATAATCTTTACTCAGCTCACTCTGAATATTATGAAGATAACTTTTATTTGTTCCAACAAAACTTCTCTGATAATCAATTGGGAGAAGTGAATGGTGTATTCCTTTGCCGCTTCGATCATTATTTGACCATCTTTACTAACTCTACGAAGAATTGTAAATGATTGTCGATCTTGTGTGTTGACTGATGTGTTGAATTGGTGCCGTTGCTTTGTGCATTTGGCGTTGAAGCTGTAGATGCGATCCTTATCGTTATCTCAAGCGATGTGAAATGGCTGCGTATCCAAGGGTTAGTTGCATTTCCCTCTGGGGCGCCCTCTGGCCGACCGTAAAGAATATTTGGCTGTCTGGTCCTGGAATACTGTCAAATAGTGTAGACATTGTCCGTTCCCAGCTAGGGGACTTACTATGAAAATCCGAACTCAGTCACAAAGTGCACTAGAGTCCGTTTACTCTCCTTTTTCATGTATAATATTTCCTGAAGTTCTTCGGTAGCGAACATTTACTTGTAATTGGTCGGATGGTCTAGTTGGTTATGGCATCTGCTTAACACGCAGAACGTCCCCAGTTCGATCCTGGGTTCGATCAATTAAACTTAATTTTTTCACTAGCTTTTACGTATCTTACGTCCCTGGTGAAGTACTTCATTTTTAAAGGGTATGGGGAAGCTATATGACTCCGAACCTTCTATATCAGACAGATCTGAAAGCATTGTTTCCGCAAGAACATCCACCTGCGGCTACCAAAAGGAGGTTTCTCATTGCTAGGCGATACGAAGAATTTCAAGGATTTCAGCCGACTGCTGTATCGGTGACATTCCTATTTCTTTCCAAAGAGTTGGCCAGAAGTGCTACACTCCAATTCAATTCCAAGATGGTTTTGAAGAAGGAACGACAGAAGACTCGGCATTGGGCTTTTACTGGGATCAGGGTAGCGCTTACGCCCAACGTAATGAACTACCTGAAATTGTCCACGAAGGAAAGCCCTTTCCGAGAGCCAAGGGTAAATGTATGACTACTGTTATAGGCAATGTTTCCTACGTCCACTAATTTTATGTCACTCTCTTTGTCTTTGCACCAGTGGTGAGATTTTTAATAACAGACCACAACTAAACTGGTTTCCTTCTTACGAATCCACACTGGAAAGTAAATGTTCCCTCTCTTTATTCGTTCCCCAGTAATGTGCCTTAGGAAAGCTATTTACGTCACAACAAGCAAAGCAGAACCTTCTTGCTGGCCAAACAACGCTGAAAGTCTTCTGCATCTGCTGATGGGCACTATTGCTGTATAATTCAATAGCAAAAATTTCCTTGTAACCGCCGTTCTAGTATAGTGGCTAGTACTCATCGTTGTGGCCGATGCGACCCAGGTTCGATTCCTGGGAACGGCATTTCTTTTTCTCCGACTCTACTTCACCATTAGTGGTACAAAGTATCTTGATTAGCCGTGGTTTTACGATATGACACTCATGAAGCCTTTTTTAATACTCATGCTCATTAGTAGGGTATTCCAACTTAAGACGAAGGAAAAATGATATATCAGCAGACGCTGCAGTAGAGACGATCCAAAAGAGAGATCGCAAAGGACTATGATAGTTAGGCCGCAAAGGGAGTAAAGAAGGTTAAAGAAACCATTTATTCAGTAAAAGGAGGAGTAGGCAGGAGAATGAAACGTTCTCAAAGGTGATACAGGTGGCAGAGAGATTTGCGAGCGTCTACTTTACTATCGGAAGATGCACCCACTAGGCCAAGCGGACTTATCCTCCAGCTGATCGGTTCGTGCAACCCGAATAGCGGTATCAGGCCCTCAGTAAACGACCAATCCTGGCCTAACCCAGTATCTGGAGCAGTGATCTCACCGATCGAGAGGACTCTCCTGAAATCGACGCGACGATCGACGCATATGGGATATAAGCTCCATCTGGATCATGATTTCCTTCTGGCGGGGCATCTCATAATCAGTGTTCCTTCAACACCTCAGAAGGCACCAATGAGGCTTAAAATCGCGGTAGACAACCCTGTGCTGTTGCGTAAACCTCTATCGTTATTAATATCGCTTAGGAAGATCTGCGTGTTCAGATTCACCGAGTCGCAGCTCATCATCATTTCATCTGCGCTGAATGAACCCCAAGTATGGACGAAGCTGGACAGCTCCCTCTTTCAGATCTACGAGGTTGAATCCACACGAAACAATGTGATACCATTTGAGATTAATATAGAGCCGTTGTACCAAGTTTTAAAGAATTATGAGAAGTCTACCGTGACCAGTAATCTCTCCATTAGATTACAGAGAAGGTCGCCGACCGATACACAGTCGACAGAGCCACGAAACAAGGCGGCAGCTTCATTGGCGCTCTTCTACACGGAGCAGATGTCACTGGTTTCCACTGTGAGTCATTCTTTCAACATCCCGGTGAGATTATTACGCGTGGATAGTGACCAACGAATCCAGGAACCTACGATAGATGAAATGAAGATTGCAATGAAGCTTCCAAACAGACTCTCGCCACTGTTTAGACGGATAGAAAGATACAAGATGTCGGACTCATTGACGATTGTAGGCAATAAGCTGGGAAAACTGAAGTTCGTGATCGATGAGGGTGAACGAAAGGTGGAGATTCAATGGAAGGGCAGACTAGAGGTGT
Organism: Brettanomyces naardenensis; assembly: GCA_012295355.1. Classification (NCBI taxonomy): domain Eukaryota; kingdom Fungi; phylum Ascomycota; class Pichiomycetes; order Pichiales; family Pichiaceae; genus Brettanomyces; species Brettanomyces naardenensis. The sequence goes on along the minus strand of WOTY01000002.1, from coordinate 1,140,586 downwards.
CTTTAGGTGATGAAGAAGATCCGCATGAAATGGATAGCCTCAGAAGCGAGGATTTAGGGCTTATCAAGCCAATATCTTTGCGCGTCAAGCTAAGGTATTGGAATATAGGGTGTCGTCTGATCGAGCTGTGTGACGCCATGTCGCTTATTATTCACGACACCGGATGCATTCTTCATTGTTACATAGATCAAGAGCAGAAGTGTGATATAACGTATTATATTAGAGGGCATTACGAGGAGAATGAAGGTGAACGGCAAGAGACTTGAGAGGAATTCGATACATGAGATTAGTCGAGGGGCTAATCTTGACCGCTTGGGAGGGTTCTGGCAAAGGCTATTCTATTCATTGCATCTCACCACCCATGGGCTTGCTAGCTTATTTATGTGCTTCGGCAAACTTTTCAGCAAAATCAGCTAACAACTCGACACTATGTAATGAAACAGCATTATACAACGATGCTCTCATTCCACCAACAGATCTATGACCTTTAAGACCGGTAAGCTTAGCTGCAGCAGCTTCTTTTAAGAACTCTGAATCTAAAGATCCATCCTTGATAGTAAACACGACATTCATTCTTGATCTGGCACGCTTGGTAACAGGAAGATGGTAGACAGACGGATACTTTTCCAACGTGCTGTAAAGTAACTCCGATTTCTTAATATTCTTCTCCTGCTGAGCGTCAATTCCGCCGTTCTCGATCAACTTCTCTAGAACTAGTTCAATGATATGAACGTTGAAAGTAGGGATCGTATTATAGGCAGAATCCTTAGAGACGACGGTAGGATAGTCAAAAGCGATTGGTGAGATTGGAACGTTTAGCTTTCTCAATTCTTCATCGGAAGCATGGTCCAATAGAGACTTCTTGATGATATAGATTGTGACACCGGCAATACCGACGTTTTTCTGGGCACCACCGAACACTAGGCCATATTTGGAGAAATCAACTGGCTTTGATAGGAAGTTAGATGACATATCTGCGACAATTTCGATCCCTTTGAAGTGATCGACTGGAAATTCACGGAATTCAACTCCGTGAACGGTCTCATTATCACAGTAATACACGAAGGGGGTATCATCAGCAGAAGGAATCTTCCACTGGTCAACGTCAGGAATATCACCGAACTTACCCTCGATAGTTTTCGTATTAACCACTACCTGAGCATCAAATCCTAATCTCACAGCCTCCTCATAGGCCTTCTTGGACCAACTACCGGTAATAACATAAGCTGGCTTACCAACCTTTCCCGTCTTCTTAACAAAGGAAGCAACGAGATTGGTAGGGACAGAAGAGAATCCAGTGGTACCACCTCCTTGCAAGAAAAACACTTCGTGGGTATCTGGGACCTTCCATAGCTTCTTCAAATATGCCTTTGTATCATCAATAATGGCAACACCGGGGGCAGAACGATGACTAATTTCACCTGCACCGATTCCGATTTCTTTGAAATTCACCAAATCCTTTGCGGCCTGTTGTAAGACAGCGGTAGGTAATTGGGCAGGACCAGCACCAAAGTAATTAGGTTCTTCTCTTTGGAGAGACATAACGGAGAGGACAGATGAAAAGATTAGGGGAGAAACGGAGTCTCTTGAAGAAGGAAGAAGGAAGAAGGAGGAAAAGGGATGTAATTGAGGGATGAAATTTAAGAGAGGTGAAATTATCCTAAGCGGGCCTATATCAGTCATCGCGAAAATTTGGCGGGGGGGGGGGGGGGGGRKGGTGGATATTCGGTGCCATGGGGGAGTCTTGACGAAGCGAAGTCAGGCCCACAGACGTTGCAAGGCTGTAATGTAACATTAATAGGAGTTGAACTTGCTGTCGATTATAAAATTACATTCTCTAATACCTCTATATATCTCTACTCCTTCTTCGTATCTTCAACATACTTACTGTATGAACCGGACTTGGTATACTCGATACCTTCAAATTTACCCTTCTTAACAACATCTCTTCTATTGATGAAGTCGAGAGAGCAAAACTTCGGCCAGTTCACATACTGTAGACCATTGTTCACCATATACCGTAGAGAGAAAGCTGCCAGTAGGAAGAAGAAGGTCAAGAAAGAATAGTTCTTAAACTCGGTCAATGAACCCTTTGGCGAAGACAACGTGGTGAAAAAGATGACAACTGACACGAAGAATCCATATGGGACTGCCTGCACGAAGGAGGATCTCTGATCCTGCAACTGTGAGCTGCCAATCTCATAAGGCAATGCGTTGCCAAGGAATAAATCGAACCCATCCTGTCTAGGACCATCTCGGAAGTTGTTCTTGATATATCTGGTAATAGAATTCCAGAGATCATTAAGAGCACCAACTTTAGTTCTCTTGCCAGTTCTAGTGTAATCTGTTTTCAATGCACCTGTTCCTGAATAGGCAATAGAAACAGCATCAGCATTATCGGCCCAAATGTTTCGGAACACAAAGCCGAAAGCAGGATCTATAACAGTCCATTCTTGATCTTTCTCAACAATTCCAATATCTTCAAGCTGCTTTTGAAGGAACCAACGTCCAAGCATCGATTGAACCACGTTGGTACGATCTAAGCAATCCATACAGTTCGATCTGACCGTATGTCTCTGAGTTCTTGAAGATGAAAGAGCATCGCTGGAGTCTGAAAATGAAGAGTAATCAGTCTGAGAAAGTCCATTGGCCTTCAACTTCTCTAACAACAATGCGACACGTTCCCAGTGCATATTACGACACTCATGATGGAAGTCGAAATAGGTATATTTGATGTTTGGATCTGCTAAAGCGGTAACAGCATTCTCATAGGCTAATTTAACGGGCTTTTCATGACCAGACTGATTAACCAAATTCACAAGATAATTGGTACCATATTTGGTGATTGTTCTATCGAAGTGTTGACGGACAGGAACATAATCACTAGGTCCCAATAATAGCGAAGGCTTATACTTCAAGTTATTCATTTCTGCCCAATACACGGGAACAGATCCTCTTGTTTGCAAGTAAGTATCAATAAGTTGTCCCTTTTCACCATGGACAACAAGGAATTGTTCCGACTCATTAAAGTTAGCAACATAACCGTCCTTATTAATACCACGTCTGAAGTATCTGGTACCAGCTCTATGTATAGACCTTCTGGTAATAAGACCAAATGTTACAGGTGAGGCATTGATGGTAGTCTTGACAAATTTCACATAGCCGTAGATCAATGGTAGAACAAACTGATGAACAAAGGAATCATTCTTAGCGGCATCTAATAAAGGGGTTGAAACGAAATAGTTCCACATATAATCGTGGTCAACTTGACTACCCCCTTGGTTCTGCCGTCCGAACGAACGCGTTAAATCGTAATCGTAGGCAAAATAAAGAGTGGCAGAATCCAAATGGGCCTTTAAGATGTCCAAGTACTTCACCTCGTCCTCATCCACCTTAAACTTAGAGCTACTGAGGGGAAGAATCGAGAAAGTTGCCACCTTATAGATCTTCTTATCACCGTAAATAGCCCCGACTTCTGATGCCCCATCCACGGTAAGAAGATAGTAATTGGCCCGTAATTGAATTATACCCATAATACCAGCAATGACCCTGAATGGCGAAACAAGATTGATCTTTTCAGCATCTGTTGTACGGATATCTCCAGAGTTCGTAATAAGCAATGCCTTAGAAGTTTCACCCGCGGCCAGTTGGACCACGTACCCTTCAGGTACTTCTGCAAGTTTCAATGCAACGCTTGTGACCATGATTGAAGGCTAAGGAGGTAGAGTAGAAGAAGAAGAAGCCGCTGTAGAAGTTCAAGTTCGTACGGAGCCCTCCATTTATCAGCCTCGCGGAAGTGCCAGTCGCGAAGATCCGGTGGAATTTCCAAAGATCTCGGCGTATGGAGGGGACCTAAGTGAGGTTACAGGTGGGGAGCGTACGCAGTCCTATTAGTATGTATTATTAGTTCTATTAGTCTATAGTCGGTTAGATAACTCCCACAATCTTCCTATTTTCTCGCATACCACCCACGTTCAGTTGGTGGTTAGTATTCCAACATCTCCTTCTTAGGGAAGTCCTTTAAAATTGGCTTCTCTATCTCAGGAACGAGATATATCTCTCCCCTCTCATTCTCTCTCTCTCGATCCTTCTCGCTAATACTGTATATCTCCACTAAATGACCTCTCACAAACTCTATTAGTTCCATAAAGCTGCCCTGAATCTGATGAGCTTGCTCCATCATATTTCTCCTAACAAGTCCCTCAACTAACCTGTCAGCATCCGACACCGTATCATTCAGTCTCTCTACCAATCTACTGGTAGATCTAACCAAATATTCTTCCTCATAGATCGTTCCCTTCTTACCACGAGCTCTTTTCCTTTCCTCTCTCCTCCTGTTCTTCGCAGTCCTTCTACTAGCACCGGTTTTGGCGGTACCAGACGTCTTACCCGTATACCTGGTGAAAATCGAAGATCTCAAAGTGGATTCGGTTTGCGCAATGGAAACATTATCTGCATTTTCAGTGTTTTCAGCATTACCACCATAAAATGCAAATGGATCCTCTTCTTTCTTCTCTCTTAATTCTCGTAGTCTTTTAAGTTGTGCCACCACTTGAGAGTTGCAGTCAGCCAACAGTTCGGCTACAATTCCAAACTGTTCCCCTAATGAAGGATCCACAACCTCCTTAACTAGATCAACCTGATTCTCCTCGTAGCAAAGCATAATGGCCTGTTCAAACTCATAATCCTTGCAGTATAATCTGAGAGATTCCTTGATATTTCGAAGGTATTTGAACTCAATATATGCAGCAGAGGAATATTCATGTGCTTCATTAAGAATAGCTACTAGCTTCTCTGCCGTCTCTGTTAACTGGTCCTTGAACTCAGGACGCAATCCAATAGAAATTGCCTGCTTCCATTTTCTACCCTTCACATACTCATCTAGGGCAAGTCCATACTGTCCTAACTTGTCATAAGCCAATGCCGCTTCTGAATGCTTCTGGGAACCACAAAGATAATCAGCATACGATCTCAAGACAATGTCGAACTTGATGGAGTCGTACCGATAGATCTGTAGAGCATGCTTATATAGCTGATGATTAACAATGTAATTAAGAATCTCGTTCTCAATGTTTTCCTCTTCTTCAACGTCGATCCTACTCAAAGAATCGAGAGCCTTCCCATATTTCTTCAAATATGTATCGACCATGAACCTTTTTCTGTTATCCTTCTGAACATGAAGTTCCTGTAAGAAGGGTAGGTACTCCTTCGGATCTTTCTGTGACTGCTGAGCTATGACCAAAGCTAATGGAATGTTGTAAATACCAAGTGCAACATCATACAATTTATTGACATCCAACAAGAAGCAAAGATGCTGAACACATTTCTCCGTTTCTGACGCATTATCGAGAGGTTCAATCAATTCAAGAGCCTTCTCCGTCTTTGGAGGCTTCTGACATGCGTACGCAGTGATGATTGATTGTAGATACTTCGCTTCGTACTTTGGTGTCAATAGAACTTCCAAGATAGCGTCACAGATCTTGCTAATCTTCCCATCAGCAGGAGTATCCACCTTCATAGATAACTTCTTGAATTGTCCCTCCAACTTCTCTTCTTGAGCAGATGTCTCTCTATACTTCGTCTTCGCAACATCCTCTTCTAGTAAGCATGAAAGAAACAAGTCAAGGTACTCAACCTTACCTAATTCATTGATGAATTGCTCAATATGGTTGAAGAATGAGATGGGGTCGTAATCATGCAAGATATCCAAGGCAATTCTATGAGTTCTGCAGGCCAAGAAAGCCGATCTATAATGCTTGCTTTTAATGTCACTTCTAACTCCACTCAACACCATAATTCTTGGATATATCGTTTCCAAGTTACCTCTTGGTGCCTGTAAAGTGACAAAGGCTTGTGATGGAACAGCAGAGACCAACCACGAACCACGCTCTATCATACGAGCACGCTCATCGTAAGAAGATTCAGCATTTTCTGCATCGGGGATCTCCAATGGTTGCGTTTCGTCCAACAATGAGTGGTTATTCTTCAGATGCATGAACTTAAGCTCATGTTGGGCAGTTGTATATAATAAGAATGAATCCGTGAGTAACATGGACGTCACACCAGAACATAAAAGTCTATTGCCAACAAACAACTTACCGCTTTCTGTAATGCCGAAGGGAATGAGAAGATCAGAATCCACCTGGGCAACAGAATATCGAGAGCAGAATTGTGGAAACTTACCAAGGGTAGTACCGTCGAGCAGATGAACAGATCCATCAACACATTCATACGTGACATCATCGAACGTCGAGGTGGGGGAAAGAGAGACCACGTTAAGACCGGCGGATAACCTCGACACTAATTTCGGATCTGCATTATCGGTAACATCCAAAACCGCTAACATGGATCCTGACGATTGAGAGTCATACAACACACAGACTTTAGTGGATCCAGATATGGCTACCTGTCTTGGCTGATCATGGTCATCTTCACAGAAAAGGGATTTTGGAACTTTGGAGACGATCTCGACAGGAGAAATCACCTCACCTAACGACACCTTAGTAATGTACAGGAATTCATTGGTAACAATGGCAAACAATTCATTTGATTGAGAAACGGCCATATCAACAATCGGTTCATCAACATAAGCCTCTCTGAAACCAACAGGAGGAGGAACACGTGCACGTGCCAACGGGGTCACCATACAAGTGGTTCCGTCAGCAACAAGTGTCATACCAATATCATGAGGTGAAGCTGTAGGACCGCTGGAAATACAGTAAGCCATGTCAATGACACTGATAGCAGAATGTGTGCCTACCATAATCCTCAAGGATTTGTCAGGGTGGAATCTGGCAAAGAGAATCGGTTCTCCAGAAGGCGGTATAATTTCCTGCTTTAGATACCAATGATAGTTCTTTGTAGCCCAGATCTGAACGCTGTGCTCGAATTGAAGAGCCAGAACTTCACTGTTAGCAGACCAATCAATGGCATCTATCTTAGAGCCTTCTGGAAGTCTGGTACTGAACTCTCCATGCCTGAGTCCATTTCTCTCCAAGAAGATAATCTTCAACGCTTCGAATTGCTCACCATCATCCTCGTCTACCTCCTGACTCCTCTGAACACACGCTATAAGTGAACCTTGCGGCTTCCATGCTATCGCTCCTTCCATACCATCAATAGGCTCGGAACACGACTCCAATTTCCCATCTCGAGAATACACTCTTACCACTCTACGCCTAGTATGGTCTCCTAACGGAGATTCATGAACATTTATCACTGCGAAATGCTTGCAATCACCTCGCCACGTGATCTGGCAACTCTTACCATCGTCATAAGAAGTCAAAGTTCCATATTCGGCCTCCTTCACGGTAGGATCGTGTAAAACGGCCGTATCGCTGTCCAAGTTTAGACCGGCATGCTTCAAGACCAACCGTTGCCTCTCTATCTGCCTTGCACCTTTACCTCGGAACTGGGTCTCCTTCTTACCCCATCCAAGTGAGACCTGTGTGGTCATATGTAAATCTGATGATTCTAATTTGGTCTCTGCTATGGGTTCAAACGTTCTAGACAATAGAACTATATTCGACTCCCCAGTTAACAGTGCCAACAACTCTTCATCAGGTGACCAACTGGCACAACTAATCCCTGCGTCGATCGACCCAACGATCTGAACGATAGTAGAATCAGGGTCATCATCACCGTTGTCTGAATAGTTGGCAGTTATGATGTCCCCTGAAGCAAAAATGAACACTAGTTCCATCAAGTCTGGGAAATGGGCGAAGGAAACAATGGGATCTGCCAATTTCACAGGAAAAGAGGCCAATACTCTGATAGAACCATCCTTCAAAAACTGTTGTGCCTCTAAAGTGTCTGAGTCCTCAGATCCTAGAACCACCGTGATACTATCGGTGATTGCATCGAAAGAAGAGGCAAGAACGTTTAGATCTGGGAATGTTCTAGACTCAGGCCGTATCGTACCTCTGTTTAAAACACGGAGGTTCCTCATTGTGGAGAAGGAAGATGAGTAGAGAAAGGGTAGAGAGGATGAATTTATTAGGTGCGAAAATTTTTGCTTACTTTGTAGAAGTGGATTTATGATATATATGTACATGTCGTCGTGCCATCGAAGTTACAGGCATTGAGGAGCGAGTGTGAGGGAGTCAGTGAGGAGGGTGGAGATGAAGAGGGTGGATGATGAGATGAGGAGAGCTGTCAAGAAGCCAGTAGAACAGGTGCACTTCGTCCGAATTATGGTTCACCGCCAACTTACCTGCCTTCACTCAGTAACCTCCCTAGTTTAACCTCCCCTCAACTGTAGCCCAATCAATGGAATTCCAAACATTCTCCAAGTACCTCTTCTTGCCAAACACTCCATAGTCCCTAACATAAAAGGACGGATTGACACCGACAGCTAGTAGAGGCTCGTAGGTAAACTCAAACATCTCATAACTGTCCTGTGCCTCAGCTATCGTTGGAATCTCTATTTGATTCATATTAAACATCTCCTCTGCAGAATTCTGATTCTCAATCATCGATCGTTTCTCATGGTATCTTCTAGCAGAACTGATTTGGCCAGATCTGAATTGATGAGGCGTACCATTATTGTATGTATTGACCACAGCCAACGACGAGAACCTCGTAAGATCACGCGTTTGATGTCCCTGTTGTGGTTTAATGAATCTGTGAACAACCCACGTGTATCCGTTACCTGCAATGCTGTTCGCAGAGGATAGAAGTAATGTCTTAAACTCTTCGAGGGATCCAAAGGATTTCACTATCCACTTGGAGAGCTCTCCATGTGGAGGCTGGTTTTCAATTGGAGCAAAGATGTCAGGGGTCTTCAAAAGATCCTTCTTTAATTGTTCTTTGGAGAATTGATTCTCTGGACCTTCATTCGACTTCAATGATGAGAGGAAGTAGAACAGATTGTAGATAGAAGAGGCCGACTGAAACACAAAGTCCTCAGTTGGTTGCTTGGATGTCTTCTTAAGTAATCTATAGTATTGATCAGCGACTTTATTAGATGTCGATAGAGTATAGTCCTCGATCAACGAAGAGGAAGAGCCATTGAGACCGCCGTTAGATCTTCTGCTGTTTCTAAGAAATGGATTCATCGCATCGGAGGCCCTTGCTCTGGCAGATGAAGAAGAGGAGGATTCAGTAACAAAGCAAGATTCCAAGTCTGCACGACTTGGAGACTCGGAAATTCCATACTTCAAGTCCTCAAGCTTAACAGCAGTCTGCTTTGACCAGACATCATCGAATGTTCTCTTGCTGAATACACCTGGAAGTCCCTGATGCGATTCTCTAAGTGCGTCTAGACGATCTGTAGTTGGAACTTGAACATTGAGAGATGCAGCGGTGGTAGTAGCATCACCCTGAGATGACCTTCCAGCATGTATGTTGAGCTCGGGGGATTCCGGTGAGAATGCCAGCGCAGATGAAGCGAAATGGCGATATCCCAACGATCCAGTCAACGGAATGATCCGTGCAGATCGACTCAGCATGTTCAGATGGTTACCGAGTCAGTAAAGGGAGGGGGAGGGTGAGGGGCAGTTGCACTAGTAGTAAATCGGTAGGATCATCACCTTCTTGACATCGACTTCACTAGGGGGAGAAAAAATTTTCCCTCTCCCCCACAAAGTGAGAGTAGGTCAAGTGATAGAGGGCACGTGAGAAAGGTGATAGTCGGCGCTTATCGACGTGTATAACGATATCATCAGTGGTCCGGAGGGCTCTTTTGGATATAGATGGTTGCAATTTCGGCTGGCTAAATGAGAACCGTTAGCTTGCAGCTATGACCTTGCCAGTCACTCCGAATTATCTACAATTATCCCGTTATCTGTTTCTTCTCGCTCCCCACCTTCGTAACTATAGTAGCGTAGAACTGAAAATTTCCTAAAAATGTATCTCAATGTAGCCTCTGGTTGTAGAGTATCGGATCGGTAGGTATACATCGCGCGGGCCAGCAGGGGAGGGAGGGACCGGTGGATCTTCTATATTTTCCAATCCTTCTCATATCCCTCCTTCCTCCCTCTTCTTTCTCCTTCTTCTATATCCACTTACCTGTCCTCCCTCTCTTCTCCCTCGTCCAGTTCCCCCCCTACGTCTCTCCCCCTACGTCTCTCCCCCTCCCCCCACTCCCCTTACAACCCAATTAAGGAAAATTTTTTCCCCCTTCTCCTGCCTGCCCCCCCCATCGACCAGGCCAACTTTTTCTCTAACTCACCAGCTGCGTCTCCGCTTCAACTTTCTTTCTTTCTGCATTCATCACCCTATTGCCCTTCCATAAAAATTATCTATTTCTTTCTTCTTTTTCTCAAATTTTAACAGGGCTTGTTCGGTATACATAGGCGTTGCATACTACCACACCTATAGAATTGATTCATTATCTCGATAGATTTATCATCATCGTATCATTGTCACCTGGCCCGCCACGCCCCATTTTTTTGTTACGCGTTATTAATAATTAAGGTGAGCATTTTACTTCATCTACAGCAGTGTTAAATAACATAACTATCCCATTTGACTACCTTCCTTTGTTAATATACATATCCATCAATGACCGAACCACAGGAAGCAGATGTCGATTCCATTATCGACAGATTGCTTGACGTGAGAGGATGTCGACCAGGAAAGCAGGTGCAACTACAAGAATATGAAATCAGATATCTTTGCACAAAGTCCAGAGAAATATTCATTCAACAACCCATCCTATTGGAACTTGAAGCTCCTATTAAGGTAAGTACATTACAATTCGTTATTCATTATCTCCATTCTTCCTATATCTCATCTCCTTTTCACCTTCCCAATTGCCCCTTCATTTGTTTCCCTCAATGTCCAATAATTGCTTTTACCTCCCTTTTCCCTCCCCCCCAAAAATGTATATATACAAGAGCGAGCGGGAGAGACAGAGAGACAGACAGACCGGGAGGGATATGCGGGAAAGAAATTTACGGCACGGAGAGGAAAGGGAAGAAAAAGTTTCGCTACGCCTCCAAAAACCGTAATGGTGGGGAAATTCGGAACACTCTCACATACACGGGGGAGGGGGGGCTTTAGAGGGAATGGCAAGAGATTAGGAAAGAGATAGGGGGAAAATTGATTAATTGCGTCATACTAACATTTTCAGATTTGCGGCGATATTCATGGTCAATATTACGATCTACTCAGATTGTTCGAATATGGTGCATTCCCACCAGAGGCTAATTACCTCTTCTTAGGTGACTATGTTGACAGAGGTAAGCAATCTTTAGAGACAATTTGTCTTTTGTTGGCATACAAGATTAAGTATCCAGAAAACTTCTTCATCCTAAGAGGCAATCATGAGTCTGCGTCTATCAATAGAATATATGGATTCTATGATGAGTGTAAGAGACGTTACAATATCAAACTTTGGAAGATTTTCACCGATTGCTTTAATTGTCTACCTATTGCTGCCATCATTGATGAGAAGATATTCACAATGCATGGTGGACTTTCGCCGGATTTGAATACAATGGAACAGATTAGGAGAGTGATGAGACCAACGGATATTCCCGATGTGGGTCTCTTGTGCGATCTTCTTTGGTCGGACCCTGATAAGGATATAACTGGATGGAGTGAGAATGATAGAGGTGTTTCTTTCACCTTTGGACCTGACGTTGTTTCGAGGTTTTTACAGAAGCATGATTTGGATTTGATATGCAGAGCGCATCAGGTCGTTGAGGATGGTTACGAATTTTTCAGCAAGCGACAATTGGTTACTATATTCTCTGCTCCAAATTATTGTGGTGAGTTTGATAATGCCGGTGCTATGATGAGTGTCGATGAGAGTTTACTCTGCTCCTTCCAGATTCTTAAACCTGCCGAGAAGAAGAAGTATGGATATGCGGGTCAAATTTCGTCTTCCACGCCACAGGCGAAGAATGACAAGAAGGTGGTTAAATGAGAGTGATACTACTACCTACAACTTCACTTCCTTCCAGAAAAAAAAGAGGAAACGAAAGGAAACGAAATGAAACGAACCGATCAAGAGGAATTGATTTTTTGAGGATGTTAGATAATTTTGAAGAGTTAACACAACTGAAAAGAAAGCAAACTTAGGCTGACAAGTCGATTCGCAGAGGCAGAAGAAACATCAAGATGTGAAAATGATTCAGTTTAATCATTGGGCTAATAGATTCACATCTTTCTGCTTGCTCTACTCCTTTTTTTTTTGCCAACCCGTGTCTTTCTGCTTACTTTGCGTTGGGATTTCTTCTTCGTGTGTCATGTCTTTATTTTTTCTCTTCTTATATCCTTCCCACCTTCTTTCACTCTATCTCTCTCTCTCTCGTTATTTGCGCTCCCCACCACTACCTCCTAACCGACTATGGCGTTTCTGTATCTCTTCCTACCTCCCGCTGAGAATCAATGATGTGCTATAATCTATCCTCTTCTGTTTCTTTCTTATCTTCCGACAATCTCCTCGCTCTCTGTCAACTCTTCATCCGTGATCTTGCCATTCGTTTGGTTAGTTCACAGGCCACACTCTTCATCATATATCTCTTTTTTTTTATATCCATTTCAATTGTTTTATTCAACCATGTCTAATGTATGTCAAATGTTTGATTGATGTCTACCGTTTTCAGGGCTAGCATGTGATCTCCCTAAGGGTACCAACACAGTCACGATAAAAAATTCAACCGGATCATGTAATTCATTAGGTAATCAATATCAGTAGAGGGTGAGAGAGGCCGAATAGGCGAGGAATGAAAATTTTTTGTTCTCCTTACTACACTTTCCACGCAGTCTGAAATTTTTCACGCCCTTTCTTGACTGGACAAGACCATTTTGTTCTTTGAAGGCCAACAAACGGAGCATAGATATTCAACATGGTATGTATGAATAATGACAGAGAGGGCAAAGGGATACGGTGGTAGAGTCGAAAGAGATACGAGTCCAATGGAAATAGTGGGGTATATGTAGTAGAAGTCGCCTTGATTAGGTGACGGTATGCCAGGCGTGAAGATGAGGGCAATTGATGGATGCTATGAGGTTCAGAGAATCGATATATGAGTTAAAGACGAATCAGGGATGACACAATTGATTAGATCAGGTGGTTAAATGCTCAGGTCGATCCGGACCGAAATACAAAGACGTACACGTACACGATGAACTAAGCCCTCCCCTACCCATCAGTTTATATGCCACGACAAGATACTAACCAGCATTTACTTTAGGTTTTAGTTCAAGATTTGCTAAACCCAGATCCAGCATCTGAGGCTAGAAAGTACAAATTAAAGACGTTGGTCCAGGGACCAAGATCTTACTTCATGGATGTGAAATGTCCTGGATGCTTGAAGATTACTACAGTGTTCTCACACGCACAGACTCCAGTTACCTGTGATTCTTGCTCTACTGTTCTTTGCACTCCAACTGGTGGTAAGTGCAGATTGACCGAGGGTTGCGCTTTCAGAAGAAAGTAAAGCACAGGGGACTACGGGCCGATCTATACCTAATTATAGCCAATAAACTTATCTCTGAAAGGATATGTAAAATAAAACCTGGAAAATGAAATTGCGATTGTATGTAAATAAGTTCTCACTGCGATTAGAATATACTGTTGACTAGATCACTACCAATTGTAGCACCTGCTCCGAAGATGGCGGCGTTACCAAGCTTAGATCCAAACTTGTGCAGAGCGTTGCTAGCACCACTTGAGACATGTGGTTGTTCTTGTTGAGGGGCCTGAACAACTTGCTGCTGCTGATATGACTGAGGTGGGGCGAAAGATGATCCGGCAACATTCATAGGCATTGGGTTATAATTCTGAGGTGCTTGAACTTGATAGACAGATGGGTTTTGCTGTTGCAGGTATTGTTGTTGAGGAAATTGCTGCTGTTGCTGTTGCTGTTGTTGCTGATGCTCTTCCCGTTGTTGTAATTGCTGCTTCTCTGAGCTCCCGAGAACCTGGACATAATTTGCAGGGAAAATGCCCGATTTGCCGTTAGAAGTACCTCTCCACCAAGAAGGAGACAGCTTTTCTGTAACGACAATCTTATCACCTGCTCTCAACTCCAAATCTTCCGGCTGTTGAGGTCTATAGTCGTACATAGCCTGGACGAACTGCTGCGATTCTGAGTAAGGTGGAGGAGAAGAAGCACTTGGAGGAGGGTTTGGAGGCGCATTTGCTGAAAATGTGTCTTGTTTCTCTGAGACAGGTTGAGCAGCTGGTTCAGAAGGTGCAGATGAAGCGGCCTTCAAATCGGCCGCAGGCATTCCATTTGAGTACTTTTGTGGCAACTGATCGATGATACTTTTGTACAAGTCATTGGTGATGACGTTTGATTCAAGTAGGAATTCAAGCTCCTATACGAAAGAGGTTAGTAAGGGGGAAGATAGGACGTCTCTGGATCGCTGTTACTTACAGTTTTGACCGTAGTGAGAGAGCGGTTGATAGCTGCTGACATGGTGATTATGGAGTGCTGGAAGAAGGACAAAAGACTAAAAACAGCGCAGCAACTAAACAAGATGAAGGAAGCGAGGCGAGGCGAGGCGCTCCAGAAATATGTATACGGGCGGAACAAAATTATTAAAACAGAGAGGGGGGGGGGGGGGGGGKGCCAAGCCACGCACAGGGAGGCCCACGGGTGTGACGGGTGAAAAATTGACAGTACGAGCTGCTTAACTGATAGATAAGTGATTACGAGGGACGGTGATATTACACCGAACATACCGAACATAATTTCTAAATTACAGATCTTATTGTTACAGTAGTAACAGATTATCCAGGTGCCGATGAGCCCAGTGATTGACCGGCGTGGTGAGTTAGCCGGTATCATCAACCAGACACCAAGCCAAGTGGTCAGTGGATGTTCCAGGTGAAGATGGAGAATTAATGCCACTTCTCTATCATCCCAACTAATTGAACTGGCTCAGAAGATACTCAACAGACGCTCGGCCACCTCATAACGGTCCTAAATAATCCTCCTTAATACTACCAATAGCACTAATACTATTCACATCCGCTCTGGTACCAATTATCTTTATCCTCACCTTGGAACCTTTCATGATCACCTGATCCTCACTGATATAAGCAGGAGGCGTATGAGAAGGAGTGTATTTCATGTCACTTGGAATCAAATGCTTCGAAATAAACACAGACAATGGGCCAACATCAGCAAAGAATCCCATACTATTAACAGATGACACAATAGCATCCACAACTTCACCTTTAAATGGCTTCCAAACAACAGCTCTATACTTAACCTCAAATTCCGCGTATCCAGAGTTACCCGTAAGTAACTTTCCCTTTCCAACATCCATATTCATACAATCTAGAACACACACGATGTATCCGAACTGACCTGTACACGTACCTTCAACATCAGTCAACAACTTCTGTCGAAGATACTGTTTCATATTTGGTCCAAAATAGGACGGATGAAGCGTTAGATTTAACGCTAAGTCTTTAATGAAGAACATGGTCGGACGGTCTGTACAATGATGAGGGTACGGTTCAAGTTGTGGTTTTTACCTGTAGGTTCTATAGCTGCTCTGCCTGTAGGTTCTATAGTTACTTTGCCTGTATATTATAGCTGCTTTGCCTCTTTGTGCTACCCTTCTATCCTGCCCTGTCCTTTCAGTTCTGACCTGCCTTGCCCTTTCAGTCCTGACCAGCCTTGTCCTTGTCCATTCTTCCCCCTTGACATCTCCTCAATTGACAACTTTTTTCACTAACTTCGAGGCATAACTGCAGTGGACACGACGTACCGACATTAGCATTTTTTCGACTGGATTTTCATAGTGCTGAAAAATTTGGTACTGTGCGTTAACATTTTACTATGTATATCCCCCGGCTCGTGTTCTTGTTCTTGTTCTTCTCCCCAACCATCCACCATGTCTAACAAACTAGGAAACACAGGATTGGCATTCACCCGAGTGTGGCATCATATAGATCTGGCCGAGGATACAAGAACCCTCGGTAGACTCTCTTCACAGATCGCTATAGCACTAATCGGTAAGCACAAGCCAGTTGGTCATCCTACACAAGATTTAGGTGATTATGTGGTGGTGTCAAATTGCCAATACTTAAGAGTGACAGGTAATAAGATGCAACAGAAGACTTACTGGCATCATACAACGAAGCCTGGTACCGGTAAGGCCATTCCAATGGAGAAGATCGTTAAAGACTTTGGCTATGGAGAGGTCATTAAGAGAGCTGTCAGTCGTATGCTTCCAAAGAACAAGCACAGAGCCAGCAGATTACAGAGACTCAAAGTGTTTGACGGATCCGAGAATCCATATAGGCAGAACTTTATAGCCTGGGCCGATCAGAAGCCCGTCGTTGACCAGAGAATGAAGGATCTTCTGGAGAGGAAGAGAGTCTTGGAGGAATATAATGAGAGAATGGCTAAGAGGAACTAGAGAGTAAGTCAGCCTTTCGCCTAGCCTGTACATACATATAATTACATGTTCGCATACATTTATTTAGCATGATTAAACTGTAAAACAAATCTGATATACAACCGAAAACATCTTTTTTAACCTCAGCGCACAGAGTATCCCGACTTCTGCGTGTATAATCTTGGTGCAATGTTCATACTCATTAGCTCTTGGAACATCAACTTGGCTGCGTAAGGAATATGGATCTGATAAATGTTGGTCTTGTTCTTGCATGACTTACATTCGAACTGGTTCTTCTTCAAATTGGCAACCACAGACATCAAACCACAGATACCACAAATATGAACCCTGAACGCATCCGACGAATCCATCAATCTTTCCTTTAAGAATCCTGCAACACCATGAGCAATCATACAATCCCTTTCCATCTCTCCGAATCTCAATCCACCATCTCTAGCTCTACCTTCCATAGGCTGCCTCGTCAAGTTTTGGTATGGACCTCTAGCTCTTGCATGGATTTTATCATCCACCATATGTCTCAATCTCTGGTAGTAAGTTGGTCCCAAGTATACTTGTGCCATCAACTTTTTACCGGTATGACCATTGTACATCACTTCGAAACCCCTACTCTGGTAACCGTTTTCTCTGAGTAACTTAGAAACAGCATCCACAGTCAAATCGGTGAACGGAGTAGCATCACCTTCGTAACCACGCAATGCAGCCACTTTCGAAAGCAAACACTCGATCAAATGGGCCACCGTCATACGGGAAGGAATACAATGTGGATTAATAACGATATCAGGAACAATACCTTCTGCAGTGAACGGCATATCCTCATGTCTATACGTCATACCAATAGTACCTTTCTGACCATGTCTAGATGCAAACTTATCACCAATCTGAGGAACCTTGGTAGTTCTCATTCTCACCTTCACAAACTTCAAACCCTCTGCATTCGTGGTCAACATAACCTGATCCACAATACCACTCTCTGCAGCCCTAAGAGGTGTCGAGGCATCTCTCTTTGTGTGGTACTTAGTCCTCTGACCTAGCTCCTCGGTATCTGGAGGAATTGGCACCGTCTTACCGATGATAATATCGTCTCCAGAAACTCTGACACCAGGCGCAATAAGACCATCGTCATCCAATTTTTCATATGTACCGACCTTGAATCCCAAGGTGCTCGATCTGATCGGCTTCTCAAACTCTTCCACAATAGAAATACCGTTTCTTCTCTCCTGATCCATGTACGTTCTGAAGAAAAGTGATCGGAACAAACCACGATCAATGGAAGACTGATTCATAATCACAGAATCTTCCTGGTTGTAACCAGAATAACAGGCAATTGCAACAATACAATTCTGACCTGCCGGAAGTTCTCTGAATTTCAAGAATTCCATCGACTGCGTCTTGGCCAACGGCTTCTGTGGATAGTACAAGATATTCGACATAGTATCCATACGAACATTGTAATTTGTGAGGTAAACACCCATGGCCTGCTTACCCATAGCAGATTGATATGTGTTACGAGGAGACTGGTTGTGATCAGGGAATGGAATAATGGAGGCAGCAACACCTAAAATCATTGAAGGATGAATCTCACAATGAGTGAATGATTGACTGTAGATGTGCGTCTTAATCCTCTTTGCTGGATCCAGTTCGACCTCCCTTCTCTGATCCTGCATACTCAATGCGCTTAGATCTTCCGGTGCCATGGCAATCAATGTTGTCTCCTCCTCCTCGGCATCCAAATACTCTGCGATACCGTTACTGACCAAAGAATCCCAACCGTACACTCTGCGAATTGGCTCTGCAGGGTTACCTTCTTCATCGTAATCTTCATCTGCAGGAAGTTCTTCCACCTCACGGTCTCTAATCTTTCTAACATCATCTTTCGTTAATTTGAGATTTCCCTTACGGGGAGAGTCCGGATCGTTGTCCACAATAAACAATGGTCTGTAGACACGACCAGCATCTGTAAAGATCTTGAACTCCTTCTCACGAATATCTCTGACCAACGAAACTTCAGGTGAAATCGTACCACTTCTTCTTAGTTGGCGCATGGTATCAACTAACATACCAGGATCTCTGTGTGTACCAACCCAATCACCATTAAGGAAGACTCTAGTAGCATTCTTATGCTCTTGAGGATCGTAGTCGGACAATGGCTCCAAACCCCACTCCTCCAAAAGATAGCTGATTGGCTCAGCGGAGGAACCAACAGAAATACCAGCCATAAGAGACAAGTTCTTCACCAAACCACAGGCCTGACCTTCAGGTGTTTCTGCAGGACAAACCAAACCCCAATGTGTATTATGCAACTGCCGAGGCTTAGCCAACTTACCATCTCTTCCAATAGGAGTATTTGTTCTACGCAAATGCGACAACGTGGAAGCATACGTGTATCTGTTTAAGACCTGGGAAACACCAGCACGAGAACTCATGGCCTTCTTCTGTTCACCCCAGTTACCGGTGGCAAGGGAGTACTTCAATCCAGAGGTGATCGTCGTGGACTTGACGGCAGAAACGATGTTGAAATCTTCACCACGCTCAATACATCTCTGCATATATCTGTAAATGTCCCTCGACAACTTTCTGAACAAGATTCTGAATAAGTTGGCCAATAGGGGACCGGCCAAATCTAACCGCTTCTTACCAAAATGATCCCTATCATCAGGCTCCTTACGCTCCAACGCACATAGCAACAACCTATTCACAATGTAACCAAGGAAGTAGGCCTTGTTAGTCTCATGACCGCTATCCTGAGATATATGGGGCAAGAACTCACGCTGTAAGATGTCCTTGGCGAACTGAATACGTCTGTCACGTTTAATACCAACAGCGTTACCTCTACGTCCAATAAAGTCCAAGGCAACCTCCTGAGACTGAATTAAGAAACCTTCCTCGATACATGGCTTAAGCATTTCCATCATTTGCCAATCGTTCTCATCGTAACAGATATGCTGAAGAATATCACCGTCCTCGATAACACCCAAAGCACGGAAAACAATCACAATAGGAATATCAGCTTTAATATATGGTAACGAAGTCTTGATGGACCTACCAACACCACCATTTTTCAAACTGGAGGCTCCTCCACGTGACAGCTTAACTTGAATGGATGAAATTAACCTGGAACCATGCTCCAAAGCAGATCTGATTTCTGCAACGTGAGAAATTGGAGAAGGAGGAGGTTTCCGGAACACCTGAACAATGTTTGCTGCGGATCTTTCCTGTGCAATTAACACCTTTTCGGAACCGTTAATGATAAAGTAACCACCCATATCGTAGGGACATTCACGAATCTCATACAACTCATCTTCGGTAAGACCATACAAAGTACAGAACTTGGACTTCAACATAATTGGCACCTTACCAATGAAGATAGTCTGCGTCTCAGCACCACTGGTATGGAATTTGGTACCGTGCTTTTCATCGACAACTGCATCATCTTCGTCGTTGAAAGTGGCAGTAATAGGATTCAAATTGTCAATGGCTCCATTTCTATACTTTGTAATATCACCTTCTTTGTACCATTGAACTTGAGAAGATGAGGAAGTATCATCATCAAGACTCTCCTTCACTAACTTCTTCATTTCCACATACAACGGAGCAGAATAAGTTAGATTTCTCAAACGTGCCTCCTGCGGTAGCAAAGTAGAAGTAGTACCATCAGCTTCAGTCTGAGAAGGTTTGGAAAGGAAAATATCACCGAACGTAATCTCATAACGTCGATTAACATCATCATCTTCGGTAATATGCTGAGCGGGCTGATCTAAAATCAACTTCTTGTCTTCAAGAACCAACTCTTGAATAGATGATTCGATGAACTCTTCGAAGGACTCCAACTGTTGAGAAACCAAACCTTTGGTCTCAAAAAAGGACGAGATGACCGTCCAGCAGTCCTCTGTCGAGATCATCTCATCTTCAGGAATGGCATAGTCGGACATGATGAATGAAGGATGATGAACAATGAATGATTATCTATTTTTTTTGTTGATGAACTCTGCGTGCTTGTATATTTGTACTTTCCTCTTTTTACCGACTGCACACCTGGAAATCTATAAGAAACAGGGGAAATAAACGACAACAACAGCAACTAAATGACAGACAGATAGAAGGTAGCAAAAGACAAAAGTACCAATCGTACAAGACAACGTCCCCAATTCAGTCCCTGCTAATGAACAAGTATGAGTTGGTGAAGAGATACAGAAGGACACTAGTCTGTCAACCCTTTCACCTTGTTTCCCTTGTATCTTCGTTTTCGCCCTCTTTAATCATTTTTCAGCTTCCACGGGAAAAAAAAAGTTTTTCCACTCACCGCGGTTCTGATTATGTAAGATCGTTTGTGAGAGAAAATTTTTTCTAGCGAGGGGGGGGGGGTGAGGAGAGAGGCATACTGAGGGATCCATAGAATAAGATAGATGGATAAGGAAGAGAATAAGAAGGTTCCAGAGAAGACGCAAGTTGAGCAAACATTTGGGTGAAGTGTTGATCTCATAGATTCCATAATGTTGGCCAGATTAACGTCTAGTGGTTCTAGCCTCTTTGGTGGCGTGACATCAGTTGCTAAAAGGACCATTATTATTGGCCGGTGGAAACCTTTCCCTCAGAGAAAGAAGCCTGAGAGCGATAGAAGCAAGAGGACATTAAAGTCGAAGAAGATCGTTGAATTTGTGCGAGATGCAATTGACAGTGACGAGCCTAACTTCAAAGTAGGAGCCAGAGAGATTTACTTCCCATCGGCCAGAGTGTGCCTGCTTAGACCCAATGCCAAACATACCCCATACCAGGCGAAGTTTATTGTTCCAAAGTCATTCAATAAGCTGGATCTTAGAGATTATCTATGGCATATATATAATCTTCGGGTTCTCAATATCACATCAACGTTAACAGCGGCCACGTTTGATAGATCACTACCTATACCATATAGAACCCGGTATAGAAGTCCCCAGGTTAAGAAGATGACTGTTGATTTGATCGATCCGTTTGTGTGGCCTGCGGAATCCGCCGATTTCCAGGCTGAGAAGGAACTTGTTGATGATCTTAAGGTTTTCAGAGAAGACAAGCAGACGGCGATAGGATCTGATAAGAAGAAGCCAACTGAAGCATTTGGGGGAATCCTTGACCCTGAACCTAGAGCCATGAACTTTATAGCCAAGGGTATCAGAAGGCAGATGAGGAACTCGAAGAGAAGAGACATATCTGAAAAGAAGAAATTGGATGCTGAGAAGTTCATTGATCAGTATATTCCTCTACAATAAAGAAAGAGCGCCCTACCATTTAACCTTAACCTTGTATATATATAGTATCAATCATAACTACGATGATAACCGGTAGAAAACATGATCGGAGTGTAATAAATGAACCCAAGAAGCCGCCGGCTTCGCTAACCTTTGCCCTGACCCTATTTTGAATCAGATCCCGTTCTGCTCCTAAATCCGAGCACCCATGATGACTTTCTTGATGATGAAGAAGCTGCCATCGATCTAGACGCAACCTCTGGTCCTCCAGAAGCCTGAATACTACCTGCCTGAGCCGTTGTTCTTGTCTTGAGGACCAATCCTGGAAGATCGTTCTTAGCGCTTCTACCAGTAGCCTCACTAGGGATCTGCTTCCTATCATCGACAAGATCTGTCACCAGCTCAAAACCATCTACCGTCGCTGTACTTCCGAGACTGGTAGAAGAACTGTCATCGGCGAGAGAAGATGGTGAAACCTTGGGTTCTGTAGCAGCATACGTCATGGCTACAATCCTGTTGGTGAGAGAACCGATGGGAGTCATGATGGAGTCCAGTAGGATCCTTGTGGAATAACGATCGGATTCTTGAGCTGGTTGTTGAGTTGGTACAGGTAAAGGCAAATCAGGAATTGTGGCACCAGCGACTTCAGACCTTTCATCAGATCTCCAAAGCAGCTCAGAAAAGAGTCGGCCTATTGACGCCGGATCCCGCTGAGCGGTATCAGACAGTGACGATGACTGTGAACGGCTGAAGGCGTCAGCTTCTGAAGGTTGCTGTTGCTGTTGCTGTCCTCCTCTAATGTCAAGCTTCAAGAAGGTAGCAGGACTAAGATAAGTATCAATCAATTCGTTGTAGGCATTCTTAGATGAAGCAGTGTACGAATTGATATAGATGCATAAATCTTCCAGCAGTTTGTCAAGATAATAATGATATATGATGTAAGTTCCAGATACCTTCTGAACACTTCCAGTGTCAAGGGGAACAATTGGGAAGACCAACCAAACCTTCAAATAAAGAATGATGAAAGAACCGAACGGAATCATTCCCAATATCAAGGAAATGAGCTGGATGGAACCGACAAAATATGATAACGAAAGTATAATCCAATATGCGATGCATTCTTCCAATTGGTCCATCTTCTCCTTTGGAACATTGACGGTACCACTAAGATTCTCAACGATCTGCCTGGCCAACTGTGAATTCTTGTCCTCAGATAATAATCCATAGGTACGATAAAGAGGGTAAATAATGGAAACAGCTAGTCCTGCTGTAGAGGTAATAATTGAGAACATGATAATGAAGTTGCGATAAGAGACCTGTCACTGATAAGCGCCCAGGTAAGTCAAGATGAACGTTTAATATAGGGAAGAAATTGACAAATTGGAAAAAAAAGTGGTATCTGTTCTTACGTGGCACGTATCTTATCTCTGTGTGGGCAAAAAGAAGGTGCTTAAAGGAAAGAAGGAAGTTTAGTAGTGGCATGTCCCCCGCAATTTACGCCTCTAAAGAGGCAGATACGAAAATTGGATTTAGCTGCATGGAGTAGTGCGGGAACAAAAAATGGAACCGATAGGGAGTGGGGGGGAGCTGAAGGTAGCAACAGGTACGTACTGGCCATCACATGTAGCACGAATTCAAGCACAATAAGAAAAGAGTATAGGGAAATTGACGGCTATAAAATTACACAGGAATCCCTCCGGGGTAAATAATGACTGGCAGCGGTTAACCGGTGACCCGAGCCACTCAATAGGTCGCCCAATCATCCATGAAATCTAACAAATCCTTCAACAACTTATATGTCTCTCTAGGACTCGACACCCAGGCTGTGGCTGCAGCTGTCCGACTAGCATAATCATTAGCCCCCAATGAGGCAAACTGATCACCCACATGTAACGTATTGACGGGTCCAATCGTATCGTCTCTTGATCTGCTTAGATAGCTCTGTAATATTCTAACACCGTAGGCTTTATCACCTATATCGACCCAAACATCCGCACCCCCGTTAAATGCACACCACTTGATCTTCTGAGCAGCCTCGAACCTCTTCATGTCTCTATCAATCCTTAAAACAACCTCCTCCAACTGTTCTCTAATCAAATGACATCCATCTAACGGAACCATACCAACAGATCTCTCCTTCCGTACGATCTGTGCAGGTAATGCCAACTTATCCATCAATCTGGCCAAGTTCTTTCCCGCAAAATCAAGAGATTCTGTAATATCATCCTCCGTCCAATACTTCATGTCCTTTAACATCCATTCGTCTCTATCGACAGAACTAAATCCACCCACTTCATTACTGTACCTGAACATATAGTTAGCTTCTCCTCCAACAACCAGCATATTCTCTCTCTGAGAATCTGTAAGTAACTCAGATTGCTTAACAGCATCAACAAGTCCTCCTAGTCTTTCGTAGTACTTCTCGGCATCTAAATACCCCGCCGCAGTGACAATTCCTATACAGATATCCTTCGACATGAGTGAAATAAGCTGTAATATCAACGGAGAATCGGCCTGTAGATTCTCTCCATCATTGTACAACGTAATATCACCATCAAACGTCACTAACTGTAATCGTTCGCAATCATCATTTTGATGTCCGCGACCTCCACCCGGATGGCCCTTCATTGTAAGGTATCGGGACTTCCCATTCTGGAAGGTAGTTGCCAGCCTCAACACCTGCGCAGTATTAAGGATTAATCGGATATCATTGAAAGAAGGTGCAACCAATCTTCTCTTACTAATACTTCTTCTCTCATCCTCTATGTAGAAGGCCTTTTCCAACGGTAACGGTGTAAAGAAGGTGCCTATTGAAGGAACCAACTGATGCAATCTAGAGATCTTTGGTATTCCTGCTTTAGTCATCTCTATATGGTTCTCCACTAGGTTCTCTAGGTCATGAAAGATCTCAGCATATCGTCTTTTA
The DNA here is from genome assembly GCA_012295355.1 of Brettanomyces naardenensis. Taxonomy (NCBI): domain Eukaryota; kingdom Fungi; phylum Ascomycota; class Pichiomycetes; order Pichiales; family Pichiaceae; genus Brettanomyces; species Brettanomyces naardenensis. Next base: position 1,116,106 of record WOTY01000002.1, on the reverse strand, counting down.
GCCTCAGAATCGATCATCAATTCCTCAACGTCTGAAATAGTCCCCGCGGGCTTCACCGCATATAGAACGAACGGTGTAGCAAGGAGACCCTTGATGAACTGGATAAACTCATCACGACGATGCTCTTTAAGAGCATAATCAACTCTATATCTCGAAGTCATCTTAACTGATGAACTACCTTTGTAACTTGTCCTAATTTCATACCCGAGGCCGTAATTTCTCCACCTTTCATTTGGGAGGGCCATCGCACGGCATCGCTCTTTAAAAGACCGAAACGTGGAACGCGTGACTTTGTATCATGTGATCCAGATCCCCAAAAAAATCTCCCTCATTTTTCCAAGTTCCCCTTGTCACCCACCGTCATCATTATCTTTTCCACGGATTAGCAGTCTAGAAGCTCACCAAGCGGTTTACATAATACCTACCACTAATAGACTATCCTTCCTTAATCATCAAAATGGTATCTGCTTCTCCAATATCACCCCTTCATAGAAAGGTCGTTATGATCGACAATTATGACTCTTTCACCTGGAATTTATATCAGTATCTCTGTGAAGAGGGTGCTGACGTGGACGTGTTCAGAAATGACCAGATCACGGTTGCTGAGATTGAATCGTTGAATCCGGAGATTATCTTTATTTCGCCTGGTCCTGGACACCCAAGAACGGACGCTGGAATATCCAGAGACGTCATCGACCATTTCAAGGGTAAGTTACCCATCTTTGGTGTCTGTATGGGCCAGCAATGTATCTATGAAGTGTTTGGAGGTAACGTTGAGTATGCAGGAGAAATCGTTCACGGTAAGACGTCTGTGATTACACATGATGGAAAGGGAGTGTTTAAGGATGTTCCTCAAGGTATTGCAGTTACCAGGTATCATTCTTTGGCAGGATCTCCTTCAAGTCTACCAGAATGTCTAGAAGTGACAGCCAAGACGGATAATGGTGTTATCATGGGTGTGAGGCATAAAAAATATGCCATTGAAGGAGTTCAATTCCATCCGGAATCGATTCTCACCGAGGAAGGCCATTTAATGGTTCGGAATGTTCTTAAAATGACCGGTGGTTATTGGGATGAGTCGAAGAATAAGTCGTCGTCCTCAAGTTCTAAGGCCTCGATCTTACAGAAGATCTACAAACAGAGAAGATTGGACTATTCTGAGACTGTTAAGATTCCTGGAAAGACGTTCGCTGATCTTCAATCGTACTATGAACTTGGATTAGCACCTGAGAACTTGGTGAACTTCTATGACAGATTGTACGAGAACGTTGGTAAGGGGAAACCTGCCATTTTAAGTGAGATTAAGCGTGCGTCACCATCGAAAGGAGACATTGATATCAATGCAAATGCCGCCCAGCAGGCTGAGCGGTATGCCCTAGCGGGAGTCTCTGCAATATCTGTTCTTACGGAACCTCATTGGTTTAAGGGATCTCTTGAAGATTTAATCGTTGCCAGAAAGGCTGTCGAAAAAGTGACACCGGAGAACAGGCCCTGCATCCTACGTAAAGAGTTCGTTTTCTCTGAGTATCAGATTCTAGAAGCCAGATTGGCAGGAGCAGATACGGTTCTTCTTATTGTGAAGATGTTATCATCGGAGGAGTTGAAACGACTATTCAATTATTCACGTTCTTTAGATATGGAACCGTTGGTTGAAGTGAATAATGCTGAAGAGATGAAGAGAGCCTTAGAGTTGGGAGCTAGAGTTATTGGTGTTAACAACAGAAACTTGAATGATTTCTCTGTCGATTTGAGCACGACAACGGTGATGAAGCAGCTTGTCCCTAGGGAGAGAGACGTTATTCTCTTGGCATTGAGTGGCATCTCTTCCAGCAAGGATATTGCAGAGTACAAGACGCAAGGAGTTTACGGCTTTTTAATAGGAGAGGCATTGATGCGCAAGGGTGATAAGGTGGGTGAGTTTATCAAGTTACTTAGTGAAGAGTAGCTAGGAGGTAGCGCTGGTTTCTGTAGATGTGAGCGAGGGATTGGTGAGGTGGTGACGAGGTGAAATGATTGGTGAAGTGGGTAAGTTCCTGGTCTAGCCTGCCGATATCGACCTTAGTAATGTAATTTTTACCAATTAACTTCTTCTAGTACCATTAATGGTTACCTACAGTTAGGCGTCCCTTTCTGCTTACATAATCATCTCAAAATTCCTCGTTCTGCGTCCTGAGAAAAATTCGGCTGAGGCTTCCAAATAAACCGAAAGAGGCGAGGTGGAATTTTCTTGTCTAAAATTATCCCCTTCTACTTCCTCTTGTACAGTTCCCCAGCTGCGTACTCTCCGATACCAAAACGGTCAGGTCCCCGTTCATTTATCAGCTACGGTCACTGTTGCTTAGCTCTGAGAATTCTCTAGTGCAAATAGTTACGGTTTGACATTTTATTTGCTTGTAACATTTCTGCATCATACATTTCTGCATTGCATTAATTTGCACCACCTCATTTGTTGTTATTACTTCCACCTCATACCATGCATTTTTCCATTATAAGTACGGTGGTGATATTACTGGCAGCCGCTGTCAATGCTGATGTTGGAATCACTTCGCCTGCCGATGGTTCTACAGTTCAGGCCAGTAGTGGAACTGTTAGTGTTGATCTACAGTGGAAAGACGATGGTGTTGCACCCGATTTAGACGAAGCCACAGCATTTACATTCAAGCTTTGTACGGGTCCTAACTTGAACATTCAAGGTATTGATGTGGTTAAGACGGTGTCGGCAGGTTCTATTAGTGGTGATAAATACACGGCCAAGTTTGATGCCAGTCAATATGCCAGCGGTCTTTATTACGTTCAGATTTATACCACCTTCAGTACTGGTGGTTACACAATTCATTACTCTCCACGTTTCAGCGTGACAGGGTTGACAGGTTCTACCGCAGCATCAGGATCTGGTGATCCACCTGCTGCACAGGAGTCGATTCCTGGTGCTGCCGTTGATTCGAAGTCTTTCACCATCCCATATACTGCACAGACCGGCATTACTCGATATGCACCTATGCAGATGCAACCTGGAAGTACCGTTACGGTGACCACCTGGTCCAGGATATTCCCTACGTCTGCCGTCACCTACTATACCACAATGAAGCCATCACCGGATGTGTCATCTACAATTACTCCTGGTTGGTCGTATTCTATGGAGTCATTAATCAATCAGGCTACGCCGGCAGCCTTCCCAAGCGAGGTTGGTTGGTATCCTGCCAGTCAAAGGTTGGAAAGCGCTACTTTAGAAAGTTCTCTGAGAAAGATTAAGAAGAGGAGATGGGATGATTAAGCGAGCAAGCTGGAGTGAAGAAACAACCAACCCCCTCTCTCTCTCTCTCTCTTCCCCCAGCAGTAACTAGTCTTCTTTAATTTAACTTACGTTAATATCTTTACCCTTCAATATTTATTCACCAGACATTAGCTAGGCCACCAAAGACTTATCAAAGAAGAGATCAGGGAATTTGTGACATAATTCAACCATCTTATTAAGCGCCCTTTCGTTAAGATCTTCCCCCATATCAATACCTTCTATCACCTTCAAGCTGAAATCGGAACTGTCAACTGTAGCAACAAATTCATACCATTCCCCTTCCTGTAACGACTGTGGTGCCTGAAATTTCAAATGGATAGGTCCACTGGCCTCAATAATCCCCGTATTGGCCCCACTACTATATTCCTTAAGCTTCCCGATCACCTTGACGGTTTTGTTAGGAAATTGCCGAACGTATCTTGCGTCAACTCTTATTGCTTCCATTTTGATTGTGTGTAGAGAAGAAGAGCATGGTGATGAAGTAGGGGCGATGTAGGGGCGTAGAAACGCGTCTGAAATGCGCGCGTTAGTTCAGGGAGAGAGAGAAGACAGTTCATCCTTACACCGGGTTTTGGACGACAAAATTTTCCAATGAGAGAGGCACAGATAGACAAGAGATACACTTGAACTACTTTCCGACGAAGTAGTATAGGGTTAGATTACCGCTAAAGCTACAAGATGATCTACTTGAAGACAATGCTTAAAGTGATCGATAACTCGGGGGCAGAGTTGGTCGAATGTATCAAGGTTTTAAGGAAGAATCCTAAGAACTTTGCCAAGGTGGGGGACAAGATAGTGGTTGTGGTGCAAGATGCCAAGCCACTTAGTTCACAGATCACAGGAGCAGCTGCCACTAACCGGGTGAAAAGAGGAGACATTTGTCGGGCTGTTGTGGTGAGGACAAAGGCCCCTATTCAGCGTCCAGATGGTACTGTGGTTAAGTTTGATGACAATGCCTGTGTGTTAATCAACCAGAAGAACGAGCCGATTGGAACCAGAGTGTCCAGTGTTGTTGCCAGGGAGCTTAGGAAGAAGAGCTTTAATAAGATCGTTTCTCTAGCGCCAAGGGTGGTGTAAAGCGAGTGTTGGTACTGTGCTGCAGCGGCAGAGCTGTATCCACGGAACCATATGAACCACATCCATAACCGCATCTACTACCTAAACCGATCATATCGTATCACCTGTTCATGTACATAAATTATATTAACACCATTGTCTGGATATCTGTGTCGCCGTACGTAGATCCTACATGTAGTCCTTTATCGACCTAAGACCCCTTCACCCTTCTGCCTTCCCCTTCATCCTTCTACCTTCTACCTTCTCCCTTCTACCCTCCCCCTTCTCACTTCAATTCACCTAAAAATCCCCTCAATTCATCAATGCTTCTCTGGTTGTCCTCCCGAAGCTCCTTTATCCGAATTTCAATCTCATCAAGAGTCGGTCCTGCTGCCAGTTTCCCTGCCTCGATCACAGAATCGTCCCCCTGCCTCTCCATTAGTCGACCCAACGTCAATCGCGGCTCGTATATCACATCAAGATTCGCATCCGAGTTCCTGCCAGCACGAACTCGTAGTGGCCTCGGCGGTGATGGAGTGGCAGAAAACGTGGAATGCGGATCAGATCCAGCAGACGATTCCGTAAAGGAGTACCCAAGTGAATCTGACGACGGGGGATCGAGAAGATATTTAGCCGAGAGATCGGGAATTGGTGTCGAACTCAGCATAGGCTTGTTAGATCTTAGTATGGTTCCATTAGCCCCCTCCATGTCGGTACCTTATCGCTGACTCAGATCACCTGCCCAGATCAGCTATCCACCTCGATGCACCGCCTTGACAGTTTTAGACATACAAAAATTTTTCTCGGGGGATGAAAAAGGAACAGTTGGTGGTAGAGGAACTCCCACAGAGAAGAGGCAGCTCCTACCTACAAGAGTCGGCTCGTACAGACCAGAGGCTACATCTACATAAATATCATGCCATACCAAAAGATTGCCGAGAATCTACGACCATTGCTGATAAAGGGTCTACCTAAATCGAAGGTGTATAAACAGTTTGCACATCTAAATCTTATTGCAAACTATGAGGGGTCAGCATATAGATTCAACGATGTGTCGAAATTGGAGCTCATTTTCAAGAAGATGAATGCCTATGGACATATGGGAGCCAGGAAATTCTGGATGAACAATTTAAGAACGATCAACTTTCACAATCCACAGCTACCGATCGAGGTTCATAGGGTTGAATGTGCTACTAAGGAGGAACAGATGAACTGTCCGAGTGTGTTGAAGGTTTACCTTAAGGATGGCCAGATCAAGAGCATAGACTGTAAGAGCAAGCAGCATCAGGATATTATGAAGGAGTTGGTGGAGTTGACCAAGGCAGAGAAGGTTCCTGAGGAGGAGATTCCAGTTCTGAAGGATGAGGCTGAGAAATGAGATGTGGGGAGGCACTAGGGGAGGGAAGGAGGAGAGGGACTAGATGAGGACTAGAGGAGGGACTAAGAGGAGGAGAGGAACCAGAGGAGGGACCAGAGGAGGAACCAAGAGGAGCAGCTACCAGTTAATCGAAGGGAATTACTAGCTGTTCCTAGAGAATTACTAGCAGTTCCCACAGAATTACCAGTCTTTCCCACAGAATTACTAGTCAATCCTCCCATATAGAATATCCTGTAAATACAATAATGGAATCATATACGAGAAGCAAGACATCTCACGTGAGATCAGTAGAAAGGCTGAATAATCTCAGCTAACCAGGCATTTGAATGTCCGAGGCTTAGTGTGCCGAGAAGCTAAACGATCGTTAAGGGATTAATCAGCGCGAGCGAGCGGGCATTTACACGTGCGGAAGTGGATATAGGGACACTGAAAGGAGTACGTGAACGAGCGATGAGAGGTAAAGGAGTCAAAGCTGATGGTTGATGGGTGATCTTCTCTCTGTCGTCCTCCTCCCGTCCTCCCTTTCACCCTCCCCCCACCATTACATAACCGACCGCTCTCATTCGAGGCTCAAGTCGTTCGGATTTTCATCAATTTCGACGTTTTTCACCATTTTTCACCGAAATCTGAGGCGGTTCCCACGCGAAATTCACTGGGCCCCCCCCTATTTTTCCACTTAAACGATATACGAGCGAAAACACACCACGAATCGTATAAGATCTCATCTGGTTAAATAGCGGTAGATTGGTTCGCACTTTTTCCTTCTTCCTACTTACTTGTTCTCACCTTTTATCGCCCCATAGTTAGATCATTCTTTATCATTTCTTACCATGTCCGTCGCAGAAACGATCGTTGCGGAGGCCTATTCCTTGATCACTCAGGTCGCCTCTTGGTTCCTAGCCCTCCCATTACTACAAAGGGTTCTTCTAGTCATTTCAATTCCGTTCGTTTATTCTATTACATGGCAGCTCTTATATTCACTTCGTAAGGATAGAGTTCCTCTGGTCTTCTACTGGATCCCATGGGTTGGTTCCGCCGTTGTCTATGGTATGCAGCCTTACGATTTCTTCAGCAAATGTCAGGAGAAGTACGGTGACTGTTTCTCGTTCGTGTTATTGGGTAGGGTTATGACTGTGTATTTGGGACCGAAGGGTCATGAATTCATATTCAATGCTAAGCTCTCTGATGTTTCCGCCGAGGCTGCCTACAGTAATTTCACCACCCCTGCATTTGGTGAAGGTGTTATTTATGACGTTCCAAACTGGAAGTTAATGGAACAGAAGAAGTTTGCCAAGGTCGCTCTAACCACCGATTCTTTCATCGAATACGTTCCATTGATGAGAGAGGAGATCCTGAAGTATTTCGCCTCTGAACCTGCTTTCCAAGGTAAGAATGGTAAGGCCAATGTTTTGAAGACTCAGACTGAAATGACCTTGTTTACCGCTTCTCGTTCGTTAATGGGTCGTGATTTAAGAAACAAGCTAAACGCCTCTTATGCTGCCTGGTATAGTGATTTGGATAAAGGTTTCACACCTTTGAACTTCGCCTTCCCTTACTTGCCATTGCCAAGTTACAAAGCTAGAGATGAAGCCCACCGCAAGATAACCGAGACTTACATGGAATTGATTAACAAGCGTAGACAACAGCCATACGTTCACGATAAGGATTTAGTCGATGCTCTTATGAACAACTCTACCTATAAGGATGGTACCAAGATGACCGATCAACAGGTCGCCAACCTTATGGTGGGTGTTCTCATGGGAGGTCAACATACCTCTGCAGCTACATCTCTCTGGTTCTTGCTACATTTGGGAGAAAGACCCGACTTGCAGGAGCAGCTCTATAAGGAAATTAAGGAGACCATTGGAGATCGGGATCTTCAATGGGAAGACCTACAGAAGATGCCATTGGTGAATAACACTATTCGTGAGACTTTAAGAATGCATCATCCGCTTCATTCTGTCTTCAGATTGGTTATTAATGATCTACCTGTTCCTGGTACCAAATGGATCGTTCCTGCTGGTGATTACGTCTTGGCCTCTCCTGGTTGGTCCATGATCAACGAGAAGTACTTCCCACATGCCAATCAGTTTGAACCACATAGATGGGACAAATTAGCCGGTTCTGGTGGTGGTTTCCAAGGTCAAGGTGGTTCCAACCCAGCCAACAAGGATAACGAGGATACTGCAACTGTTGACTACGGTTTCGGTCAAATTTCTAAGGGTGTCTCTTCTCCATATTTGCCATTCGGTGGTGGAAGACATAGATGTATTGGAGAACATTTTGCATACACTCAATTGGGAACTTTATTAGTTACCTACATTCAGAACTTCACATGGACGAGTAAAGTTCCTGAACCTGATTATTCTTCGATGGTGGTTTTACCAACTCCTCCAGCTGAGATTCAATGGAAGAAGAGGGAATAAATTATTTAAATAAATGCCTTGATTTATGTTATATTTCAGTTCATGCCACATGGTAGTGCTCTGAGTAAAGGTCACTATGGAAGTAGCTAAAGTACAAAAGCTGATGAGGGATCTGTCGACAGTAACTACTCGTTATCGCTCGTAGTTCCTCATCTCGTCAGCTCTCCCTCTCATTAAACACCTGGAGCTCCTTCTCCTCTCTAAAGTTCCTTCTCTTCTTAGAATCTTCCTTAAGAACCTCGTGAATCTCATCGGTAAGCCTGCTCACTAGCTTACTGGCATACAAACAGCAATTCATAATCAAACTAGCATCAATATTCAACCCTCCACTCTTTAACAGTTGACATATCTCCTGATTCTTATTCAACGTTATCGTCATCGTACCAAGACTTAACCTCTCTTCTATCAAACTAGCATCGGCAAGTATTAGCTCGTTGTTTAGTTCACCTTTAACATTCTCCTCATTACCATTGGGGTTGTAGAAGTTGAAAGTGATGCATATAGGAACATGTAAGATTGATAATGGAACAGGTTCTCTCTGATTGGTATCGTATACCACCACCTCTTCTCCTGCAACTTCTATATCGGGCTTCCTGAAATGAAGTAACGCCGTCATCACCGCTATACATGATGCATCTATGAAATTACCATCATAGTTCAAGAAATGAAGATCGGCTCTAACTGCCCAGCATTTAGACCCTGCAACTATACACAAGCTCTCAACATCTAAAGCATTGGATCGTCTCACTGCCTTTTCAATCATCCGTGATATCAATACCTCTTCATTGGCCTGCCTAGAGTTCGAACCTGATCCTGAACTTCCCTGACCAATCTCAAAGAATGGAGAGCACATCGGCGAGATCTCAGTATTGATCTGGAAGATCCCTTCAAACGGCCTATCTTCGTACGGTTTCACTATCTCAGCACTAACCTTACACGCCACTCTTGTCTTTCCCAAACTCACTTCAACGTGTCCATACTCTGAGGAAAGTATACTGATCTTCACGTCCCTCATATCGAGTAGCTTCCTTCCATCGAGTCTAACGTTCTGCTTGAGAGCCTCTAGAACAAACTCCTGTTCATTTGTCGAGATATCGTAATCTAGTCCCATTCTGGATGCCCGTTGGTGAACTTCTAGCGTTTCTATCGTCCCCCCTGACTTAGCCAAGTCCCGTATACATAGTGAAAACTTTTATCTTGTTGAGAGAAATACCGACGGCGACGCGACTATGGAAATAAAGGCGAGGATCCCGATGATGATGAGGGCCAATTGGGCTGATTTTTATGATTGCCTTCCCTTCCCTTCCCTTCCCTTCACTCCTCTTCTCTTCTCTTCTGTTCCTAAAACCTCATCACCGCATGTTAGCTACTTCATCCCTTGTGTCGTCTCGGTCTATAGTCAGCCGGGCAGTCTTACCCCTTGTTGCAAATAGGGAACTATTGCTTAGGGGTATCAGACTCTATTCGTCTAACCCTCAAAATGGTGGCTTGAACTTCTTCAGTAAGTCAAGAATGCCCGCAAATACAATCATCAAGTTCGTCCCCCAACAAGAGGCATGGATTGTGGAAAGGATGGGTAAATTCCAAAGGGTTCTTCAACCAGGATTGGCCATTCTTATTCCATTTATTGACAAGATTCAGTATGTTCAATCCTTAAAGGAGGTTGCTCTCGAGGTTCCCTCCCAGAGTGCAATTACTTCCGATAACGTCACATTGGACATGGACGGTGTTCTTTACTACAGAGTGGTGGAGCCATATAAGGCCTCATATGGTGTTGAAGACGCCCAGTATGCCATTGTCCAACTGGCACAAACGACCATGCGTTCCGAGATCGGTCAGATGTCTCTAGATCTTTGTCTAAGGGAAAGGACCGTGTTGAACTCTCATATTACTGTCTCTATCAATGAGGCAGCACAGGCTTGGGGTATTCAGGTCCTCAGATACGAGATCAGAGATATCAGACCTCCTGTTAACGTTGTCAACTCCATGAATCAGGTCGTTGAAAAGGATAGGGAGAAGCGGGCCGTCATCTTGGAGTCCGAAGGTAGAAGACAGAGTGAAATTAACGTTTCTGAGGCACATAAGATCAGCGAAGTTTTGAAATCTGAGGGTGAGATGAGCAAAAGGATCAATTTGGCTAAGGGTGCAGCTGAGGCTGTTAATTTACAGGCTCAGGCCGATGCACAGGCTATTAGAACGATATCCAAAGCTATAACCGATTCACCAGGTGGAAAGGATGCCGTTTCTTTGCATGTTGCCGAGAGATATGTCGATGCCTTTGGTAAGTTAGCAAAGGAAACAAACACACTTATTTTACCTTCAAATCTTGATAACTTCTCGCAGTTTATTGCCGCCGGAATGGGAATCTACAATAGTTTGGACGATCAGCAATTGGCCAAGAAGGTTCTTGCGGCAGGTAAAGCTGTTGATAAGCCAAAGATTACCTCAGGTGATCAATAACTGTACATATATAGCCTACCGAATTAGGTAGCTTGTGAGTAACTAATTAATTAGTGACGAGAAGTAGTCAGAGAGCTGTATTCAAGCCATTAGCTATGTTCAGCTAGCTCTTCGGCTTAAAGAACATATCTAGCGCACCTTTACCAACAGCCACCCTCTTGACCACCTTCTGTTTCTTCCCCACCGGTTTCCTCTTCTTTCCACCGGACTCATTCATCCTCTCATTAAGTACCTGTAAGTTGTCCTCGGCAACCTTATTCATTTCCTCTATCCTTGCCAACTGTTCCATGTAACTGTCCAAAGTTCTGAAGTCGTATTCCTTCAAAAGTAATCTCAGATAATAATCATCCACGTACGAAGACAGTAGATTGATCGCAGACCGTGTCCGACTTAAATCAACTATGCCATCTGTCAAGTCTAACGATCCTGAGGAAGCATTTCCGGTCAACTTTCGAGTTACCTGAGATCCAACAGACGCTGGGAAGTTGCCAACAATCTTCGTCACTCTCTGCTTAAGATATTCAATCACCTTTGATTTCGAAACCTTGTGAAACGTCTCTCCACCTTCCTCAACAGTATCACATATCCTTTCCAGGGACCCCTTGAAGGAGATACCCTGCGAGATAAGCGACTCAAGAGTCTCCGATTCCTCAAACTTCTCCATTAGATCGTCGTAAGAGAGCAACCGTAGATGGTCCTGCTTTAAGAAGGCCACAAAGAAGCTCAGTAGGAAGTATATCTGATTGAAGGCCGTGGCTATGTAGATCTCTGGAGCTTTCCCTATGAGGAGGCAGCCAGGGGATTCGGATTGTACAGATCTCGTGAGAAGAAGAGACGTAAGGGGCTGGGAATTCTTCGTCAGCCGTTGTTTCTCATTATATGAATCTTTGAAGTCGGTCTTGTTTAAAGAATAGAGCTTCCCTTCAGGTTGTGAGATCAAGTACTCCCCTATCTCTTGGCCCACCGGGTTTTTCAACTTTAGGGATGTATATGTTGATCTTGAGTTTGGGAGGAGTACCAGTTTGAAGCTATTTCGATCAACCTCGGTAAGCACTTCTTCTGCCGTCATGATCGATTGGAACAGAAAGATACGACGTCAATTGAATGAAAGGATTAGTTGTGCTCTGACGCGTATCTTAAGAGCTTATGTTTGGCGTTTTTCGACGCGTCGATCGATGTGAGAAGTTCCCCAATGAGATGGCCCTGTCCGTGGGGGGGAAGAGAGGGTTCGGTGTAGTTCAGTTACCATTACCATCCGTCCAGGGACTTACTTGTCTTCCCAGCTCGATTAATTACGCAACGGCTCGTCAGAGTGTTCATCTGGTCATCATTTTCATTCCACTACTGACCCCTTCTTGATAGACCCTCCCCCGCTTCTCTAGCCCTCTCCACCATGTTCAAATACTTCAGATCCGTATCTCAGATCCGACCCCTGAAATTCACCCTTACCAACCTACGAAGACTCTCTGATCTATCTAATAATGACTTAGTGTCTAACAAGCTCAAGGATCTCACTGAATCGTTAACAACCATCAACAAGGACAGTCCCTTTTATCCCACCAACGTCGTCACCACCAACTCAGACGAAGATATAGTGAGAACGTTCTTGAATCTCGCTGGTCAAGAGGTTCCACCAGGTGATCCTAAGTGGTTCTCTATGATGAATGAGAAAAAGGCCGTCAGCGAACTACCTGAAGCTCGTAAGAACTTGAACGCGGTCAAGTTAGCCGCCTATATAGAACAACTAAGCCATCTACAGACAAGAACCAATAGGAAACTCCGAGATCGAGTTCAGCAACTATATTGGAAGATCCTCAACTCTCATCTACTTCAGGATGTTGAATCCTACAACATCATCCTCAGGTTCTTCGCAGTGAACTACAACTTCAATGCTGTCAAGTCTATTCTATTCTCGATGTTCAAGGCTGGAATAAAGCCTAACACAAATACCTTTAACTGCGTTTTATCGCCATTGAAGTATGCCAGGCATAAGTACAAGAATGACTTGGTTAAGATGTATCTCAACCAGATGAAGGTCTATAATTTGATCCCTGATAGAACTACCTGGTACATACTATTTGGCTGCTTGAGTGAGCAAAAGGTAGCCTTTTACGAAGAGATGCTCAGAAAGAACATCCCAATGAAGCCTATCATAAATGAGGTTCTACAGTTTCAGTACAACTACGGCGGTATGAAGATAGATCAGCTGGTGGAATATTTGAAATCCCAAGAAATCCCTTTGGATAAGAAGATACTTAGTACACTTGTAAGGTTGTGTACTGAGGCTGATCATCCGGAAGATGCCATTGAATTGCTTGATGAGTATGTTGGCCCAGATAAGCAGATACGGCATGTCGATTTTAACTCGTTGATTTGCATGGTTGATTATTTTGCTACCAAGAAGAAGCAGCTCTACAATGCTATGGCCGTGATGAATTACTTTGTCGATCACTATGATTTGAGTATCAAGGTCTACAGATGTTACGAGGTTCTTGCCAAGACCATGATCGAGTATCCTAACTTCAGCAACTGGTCTATTTTAACCAGAAGGTTCTACTTGGACTCCATGTATTCTGTTGATCAGTCGCTTCTTTCTGATAAAACCAAGGGGAAGTTGAAAAGTACTGCAAAACGGTATGGAATCCCTGATTTCAAGCTAGAGACGTTGCGGAGATCCGAATTTGATGAAACTGCACAGGTGTTCGAGGAATTGAGATGGCCAGGTCAGCCGGAGTTTGAGTTAGGGGAGAACGATTCCGAATTTCGGGAGGCTGCAAGGTATATGCAGACGGAACCAACGAGTGAGTGATGGTTGGCAGTGCGAGACTTTCTTACAGGCATATTTCTGTAGAGGCCTTGTTTCTCTTGCACATTTCTTTCACGCCACTTTCTATGCATTACTCACGCATTTCTTTACTCTTTTCTCTACACATGTCTGTCTACACATCTCTCCTGTAATACTTAAAACCAAAACCAGACCCTGAAAATCCTAGTCCTCTCCGATCAATGTAGATAGACGCGTCGATTATTTCCGTACCTCCCTGTCTTCTGCCGAAACTCCCCCCTCCGGATGTCCTCTGATTCGCTTAGAAAAAATTGATGGAGGCTTCAACATAGAGGAACTAAGGAAATTGATGCAAACAAAGGTTGCAAGATCATGGAGTAACTGGTTGTGGTTGCGTTATTAAGCATAACTTCGTTCTACATATAGCCCTAATTATCTCTGAGATATCATTGGTCAGCCATTTTGGTGGGACTCTCAACCTCCAGTTCGTATAACCATATATATATATACACACGCGAACAATGGATCAAATAGCAGGCTCTGGAAGAAGTGCACAAGGAGGCGGTCAGAGCAACGGATTTTTCAGTTCTAATGGATCCAATGATCCACCACAACAACAGCAGAAGGATTACACGTTACCAGGGATTATGCAGTATCTTCAATCTCAGTTCACGTTGGCAGAGAAGAACAGAATGCAGAATGATTTGGAGAAGTCTTCACTAAAGTTGAAGATCGTTGAACTTGAGAGTGAGAGGAATTCCCTTAAACTTCAAAATGAGAAGCTCAACTTACGTGTTCAACAATTGGAGGATCAATTTGTTAGGAATGGAACAGGTGAAGGTAGTAGTGACGATGCTGGTAATGGATTATTCAAGAGTATAGCGAAGGGCAAGAAGCACGTTGTCGGTAAACAGCATACGGAGGAGGATGACTTTGAAAGACAAGTGGCTGAGATAAATACCATTGATGTTAAGAAATTGATCAAGGCGAGGCAATTCTTGAAGTCTGCAACGAGTGAAATCATGTATCTATTGAAGTCGCCCAGTGTTGAGTCCGAGGACCCTCTTCATTTGGGGAAGGATAGTTATTTTATGAATCCTGAGAGGCAGCAGCGGCAACAACAGGAAGATTCTGATATTGTGAAACGGGTTGGAAAGGCAAACGATGACTTTGTTGATATGGAAATTCCACTTGAGGATTCTCCGATGAAGCCTAAGAGAGCTGTTCTTTTCCAGGATAGGGAACCGGGTAGTGACTCTGAGACGAGCACGGTGATCGATACAGCGGAGGATCTATCTGGAGATGAAAGCGGTGGACCTATCAGTCCATTTCCGAAGCGTGGTTTGAAGCTATTGAAGAGAAGTGAGCAGTCAAATATAAATTATTCAACGGTGAAGATGAAACACCCACCAGAGCTAGGGAAATTGATAGGTGGCACGTTGTTCTGTTATGAGAAGGAGACCAACAGTTTGAAATCATATGGTAATATAGCGGAGAACAACGCTGAAGTTAATGGAGTGTATCACTGTCCGTCAGGTTTCGTGGATGTGATTGACATCAAATGTAACGGAAGGTATGTGGTTGTTGCCGGTAAGAATGAGGTTTTAATATATACAATTGCACAGTCTTTGGAAGGTGTTAAACCACTTGTTGTGTACAGTGAGATTGACTCTGATTTGAAGAGCGTTGATTTGGATAGGGAGAACAATAATCTTGTGCTTGCATTTGGATCAATCGTGGAAGTTCTACATATTGAGGACCAGACTCGAAGTCTTTTGCCTGTGTTCACTACGAATTATCATGATAAGGGAGAACTTCTCGGTGCCAAGTTTGTGGAATTCAGTAATTCCTTCGATATCGCTATTTTGACCACCACGTCGTTGGTTTTGCAGGCCATTGGATTGCACGCATTAGTTCGCAAGAATCAAAGTGACGGCGGTGATAGCATGCAGGTGATAAATCTATCGTCGTTTGATCATTTCCTACTGACTTCCAGAAGCTTAATCATCAACCTGGCTCAGGGCCTATTTCTGATCGATTATTCAAGCCTGACATCGTTTAATCATGTTCCTATGAAGGCCCAGTTGGAGGAAGATGCTTACTTGGGTGCCTGTGAAGATGACAGTTCGATATTTTATGCCAGAGTGTCTACTGATACTATCGATCTATTCAAATCCATCGAGACTGGCGATATATTCAACATCAAGGCTCTAACTGGACTTAGTGCTACATCTTTGTGGTGTTGTGTGGGGACCCTCGATAACTGCTTTGCAGTATGTTTGGGAGATACAAATGGGGTTGTTATTCACCGAATCTAGGATATGCAAAGGAGCCTATAAAAAAATTATTAATACTAAGTTAAGCGCCCAGTCCAATAAGGGATTTCCCTATTTTTCAGTACTATTTATGATAATGAATGTTAACAATGCTATATTCCAAATGGTTTTGGTAGAACTGCTATTACTCCTTTACTGCGGTCTGTTAATCTATGCTGACTATCTTCAGGATACCAGTATCTTTTCAGCCAAAGCAGACATGGCCGAGTTTCCCGTTAGTGTTGAAATGTTCGGCTTCTTTAACAAGCTGCTTATTAGCCAGCAAGTTGAAGCCACGACCCCGAACCCGATCTTGGTACTACCATTTCCTCAGTTAGATATACCTTACATTGGTCCACTATTCTTTGAGAACGGAACTCTCTCGCTAAGCTGTGAAACTGAATTTGTCAGGATGAAGTGTAGACCGAGGGGAAGAATACCGTCGGACAGGATTTATCTCTCCAGCGTCTATTTTAATGATGCTTCCTACGAGGTGATGAGCTTTGACTATTCGGCAAGGGATTTCTTCCGAATCCTCTTGAAACAGTCCCCTAATCCTCCTATTTATCCCAATTTTAGTAAGGCTTTAGGACAAAATATTAATAGCATGAAGTTATTGGTTAATTATGCTTTCCTCTTTGGGTATAAGGGAGCAAATATAGGGACCAATTCAAGCGAGTCCGATTCGATGTTACAGGACGTATCCCAAAAGGTCACCACTTTCTCCCAATTGCTGTGTCTGAAATGGATCAACTTCAGTCTACTTTCGTTTGCAATTGCCGTGCTCTATCTCTTGCATCTTCCCGTCTACCTTTTCGTCTATTTGAGGCCGGAAATCTCTGCAAAGCTCGTTTCCTCACCCCGACCTTCAAATGAAGAGGATGACGACTCAACGATCATAGAATCCATTCCGGTGTTATTCAATGAAGACGTTCCAATAATGGAAGATTCGGCTTCCCTCATCTATGTTCAGTACCGACGTACAGACGTGCTACATAGCAGATACCAACTTGGATATGCATTTGTAGCAGCCGGATTCTTATTTCACTTTTTGATCTATTATCTTGTGTCTGCTCTTCTATTAAACTTGACAAATGCTGTACTGAAGAATATGGGAAATTCCCAATTGGAAATTATTGTTGAAGATCCAAAAGTGCAGAGCAGATGGTTTGGTAATATGAATACCAAGACAGAATCGCTTTCTGTATTTCTCAATTTCTGCCGGCTTTCATTAAACCTCGTCATTTATGCCTGTTTCCACTGTCTCTACGTTATTGCGCTCTATGCTTACTCAAGTGGTGTAGGGACCTAACTAACCCGACCCGATCCCTCTTCTGTCTAAAGGGAAATGGTCGCGCACAGAAAGTCTGTGAAGGCCGATAACATCGATAAGATAAGAACTGATTCTCGGGCTCCAGCCAATGATGGTGAACTGTGTTTGGTTCCCTGACACCTCCCCGTGGCAGACTATATAACTAACACGTTCTCCGAGGAGTTTCTTCGAAGAATCGTCTGTAAGGATTTCGACTTTGAAAGCTTCGTCTTGACAGGGATTTCCTTCTTCTTTTTTTGTCATCATGAAGTTCAACTCGATTTCAGCTATCATCCCCTTCATATCACTTGTACAAGCACTAGAACATGGATCGGAGTATGCAAACTCTATGGGCGAAATAGCCATGTTATATCCTGGAGATAGAGAATGGACCGAGGAAGCAGAGACTGTTGCACCTTGTGGATCGTATGCAAGTGTGGTGAATAGAACAGACTTCCCCCTAGATAAAGGTTTCGTCGCTTTAGTTGCCAAGAGCCACCAAGCCTGGTCGGTTTCTTTGAAAATCTCCTATAAGGATGACCCAACGGACAATGCAGACTTTGACGAATGGGCCAGTGGAAATGTCACCAATGAGATCGATATCGGCCACACCTGCTTCTACATGCCGGATCCTCCATCTTCGATCAATTCCGGTGATTTTGCAACCATTCAATTGGAATACATGGCTCTGGAAGATGATGCAAATGAGACCCATTACGCATGTTCAGATATTAAGTTTGTCGAGGATTCTGTCTTCAAGGTTACCGAGTTTGCTTTGGATTGTTTTAATGCCACCGATGATGATTACTATTCATATTCTGACTATGGTGAGTCTAGTATTGAGGATGTGGATACTGAAGAGTCATCAGCTTCATCTGAATCTGCCACTTCTTCGTCTGATTCTTCGTCAGCTACGTCGTCAGCTTCGTCGTCAGCTTCTTCCTCTGCCTCTTCCTCAACATCTTCCTCCTCCACAGCTTCTTCCGCCTCTTCCGCCTTCTCTTCTTCTAAAGGCGAAGCCGTTGGCCTCACCAACAGCATTGGACTCGCAGCAGTTATGCTATTATTTAACTTGATGTAAGGTATATATAATGTATGGATTTCAGTAATCTTTCCAATCCCTGTAATCATATGATCTGACGCACGTGATATATATATGATCTCAAGTTTCTCAACTTTGGCCCGATTTTCTTCTCCTTCAAGTTCAAAATTTTTCAGACGATTGATTCCCTTTTCCTTGTTACTCTTGTCTCTTCTCGTCGTTCAACAAGATGATTTTTGGAAGACTGCCGAAAGTTCTGGGCTTTCGTGGCGTTGTATCAGGCGGATGGGTTGCCAAGCCCGTAATTACGGCCTGTAATTCAGCTGCCACCTTACGTTCCGCACGTCTTTTTCATAGTTCGTTCATTAGAAAGGGCTACGAGGAGGAAATGGTTGAGTTGGACGTGTTAAATAAGGAGTTAGCGGCTGATGACAGCGTGAGACTTAAGAAGATCAGAAACATCGGAATTTCTGCTCATATTGATTCCGGTAAGACGACCTTCACCGAGCGTGTCCTTTACTATACGGGTCGTATCAAGGCTATTCATGACGTTAGAGGAAGAGATGGTGTTGGTGCAAAGATGGATCATATGGACTTGGAGCGTGAGAAGGGAATCACGATTCAATCTGCTGCCACTTACTGTACGTGGGACAAGGAAGGTGATCATTATAACATGAATTTGATTGATACCCCTGGCCATATCGACTTCACCATCGAAGTTGAGAGAGCTTTGCGTGTGTTGGACGGTGCCGTGTTGATTGTTTGTGCCGTTTCCGGTGTCCAGTCTCAAACTGTTACGGTGGACCGTCAGATGAAACGTTACAATGTTCCTAGAATCACTTTCATCAATAAGATGGACCGTATGGGTGCTGATCCTTGGAGAGCTGTTGATCAGGTCAACAAGAAACTTCATATCGCAGCTGCTGCCATTCAAGTTCCTATTGGTTCCGAAAAGGACTTTACTGGTGTTGTTAATATTATCGATCGCCAGGTGGTTTACTTTGAAGGTTCTCAAGGTGAGAAGTTACGTGTTTCTAAGGAGATCCCTGAAGAATTGAAAGAGATCGTTGAAGAGAAGAGGAAAGTTCTTATTGAAACATTGGCTGATGTCGATGATACCGTTGCTGAATGTGTCATTGATGAAGTCGAACCTTCTATCGAGCAGATCAAGAATGCTATTCGTCGTGGTACAATTGCCCGTAAGTTCACTCCTATCTTGATGGGATCCGCTTTGGCCAACAAGGGTATTCAGCCCGTTCTTGATGCTGTCTGTGACTATCTTCCTGATCCATCCGAGATTCTTAATAAAGCTTTGGATGTCGACAATGCAGAAGCACCTGTTGGATTGGTTGCAGCCGCTGAAAAACCCATGGTTGCTCTTGCGTTCAAATTGGAGGAAGGTAAGTATGGTCAATTGACCTATTTACGTATCTATCAAGGTAAGTTGCGTAAGGGTCAGATGATGACTCATGTTAAGACTGGAAAGAGGGTTAAGGTGGCTCGTTTGGTTCGTATGCACTCCGAGGAGATGGAAGATGCCGATGAGGTTGGCGCCGGTGAAATTTGTGCCACTTTCGGTATTGACTGTTCATCCGGTGATACCTTCACGGATGGCTCGGTCAATTATTCTATGAGCTCGATGTTTGTTCCTGATGCTGTTGTGTCTCTATCCATCGCACCGGCTACAAAAGATGCTGCCAATTTCTCTAAGGCTGTTAATCGTTTCCAGAAGGAAGATCCTACGTTCCGTGTTCATTACGATAAAGATTCCAAGGAAACCATTATCAGTGGTATGGGTGAGTTACATTTGGAAATCTATATCGAGAGAATGCGTAGGGAGTATAACGTTGAATGTACCGTGGGCAGACCAAGAGTCGCCTACCGTGAGTCCATCTTAGGATCCGCTCCATTCGACTATACTCATAAGAAGCAGACAGGTGGTGCCGGTCAGTACGCTAAGGTTATGGGTAACATGAAGGCCTCATCCTTGGCAGATCCAGAGGACGTTGGTGTCAGCCCTGATGAAGACCTCCACTTCAAGAACTTCTTCCAGACAAAGATCGTTGGTGGTAAGATTAGTGAAAAGTTCTTGATGGCATGTCAAAAAGGTTTCGAGGATTGCTGCGAGAAGGGTCCTCTTATTGGCTCCAAAGTGTTGGGTGTTGATATGACCATTGATGATGGTGCCACGCATCCTGTCGATTCCTCTGAATTGGCCTTCAGAACGGCCACAAACTATGCCTTCAAGCAAGCCTTCCTTCAATCACAACCTGTTATCTTGGAGCCTATCATGAATGTTGTCATCACTGCTCCTATTGAATTCCAAGGTGCCATTATCGGTCTTGTTAATAAGTTACAAGGTATCATCCATGACACCGAAAACCACGCCGATGAGTTCAACTTGACCTCTGATTGCTCCTTGAGTAACTTGTTTGGTTTCGCTTCCAAATTGAGAGCTTCTACCCAGGGTAAGGGAGAATTCACTATGGAGTTTAAGGAGTACCAGCCAGTTCTTCCTAACGTTCAAAAGCAGTTGATAGAGGACCATGAGAAAAAGAATAAGGAGCAGCAGTAAGTTGTTCCAAATAGAATCCTGTTACATATATAATCCTTACCGCCATATTTATAGTCCTGTTACATACCCCCCTCTACTACTTAAGTTCACTACGCAACAAGCTTATCGAAAAAATGTATGTTTTTTTTCAATTATATGGTATATATGAATGAATGCTTAAGAAAAGATGAAAAACTCTATGAAAATATCGAGACAGCTAAAGTCCCTGCTTTTTTTTTGTTGTTTTTCCATTGTTTTTTGGTTCCCTTGCTGGTCTTATTAGTTGGATTAACTCTCAGTTAACCACTTTCTCCTCCAACTTCACTATTGGAACAATTTCCGGATCGACCTTACCGGATTCGACCCACGTTGGGTCGATCAACTCATCTCTAGCGGTACACAGATGTTTATAGGAGGATTTAATAGTACCTTCAGAAACACCTGTCTTCTCAGAGATCTTCTGCAGAGGAATCTGCTGGCTGAAAAGGATTGTAGTGAAATAAATGACGGTCGCAGCGATAGTAGTAGGAGACCGTCCTTCCAAGACACCAACCTCGCGTAACTTGCGAGCTATGTGTCTTGCGGAACTTGTAAGCTGAGGCTTTAGACCAAGATGTGAACAGAATCTACCAACCAAATCTTCTGGGTTCGTTTGTGTCGTTGCGATATTATCGTTCTGATATGTAATCAAACCACCCTGTTCCGCATTCTTCTTCCTAATGATTTGGTTGATGATCTTGAAAGTCTTACCGATCTCTTTCCTTGGGACATTAGTCAAGGCCCAGATCTCTTTGAAAGATCTAGGAACACTTGCCTTTCTGCAACCAAGGAAAATAGCTGCTGCCATAATACTTTCCTGTGACTTACCTCTGAGCAGCTTGTCGTCATAGACTAACTTGTACACCTCTTTAGCACCATCTTGCACAACCTTAGGTAACTGGTAACCATCACACATCTGACTAATCTTGGCATACGCAGTTTGTAAAGCGTGGTCCTTCTTATCAGCGACAGACTTTCCCTGGGTTCTGTTGAGCTCACGAGCGACTCTACCACCTTCCTGGGCGTTCGATATCACCGTGGAAAGCTGATCTGAGTCCAAAACGGATGCCGAAGCCTCACCAACACGAGAGGGATCGTCACCGTTTTGATCATCGTTGTTAAAGGTACGCCACTCAGATCTGGAGTCAATCACACGGTCACTCAACACCAACCCACAGAGTGCACAGACGATGTCTCCATCACTGTGACGCTCTATCAACTCAGGAGGATACACCTTACACTCAGGACAGGCAAGAACAACGTTTAAGTTGACACCTTTACCTGAGGGAGCAGATGGCTGGTTCTCCGTTTGGCGAGATAACGTTGACGTTGACGACATTCTGCTGATTAGAAACCTCAATAAAACCCGGAACTCGACCTCCTCTTCCGATGCACACGTGTACGATACTAAGCTGAGGCAAAGAACGTAGAAACAAGCGAGAACAGAAGGAAGGAAGGTTGCCAAAGTAGACATCAAATGTTTTAAACTTAGCGGAATGAGGCTCTTCTTTTATGTTTGTCAGCGCGAGGAAAAAGTTTGCCTTTTTGCTGGTCTGCCAATTTTATGCGCGTGACTAGAATATTCTTCTGTTTAATAAGCAGGGGAGACTCGTGACCTGGGGGGACAAGGAGGTGTCTATGCTTGTTAGTAAGCGATGAATACGTGGCCCTGGAACTGTTGGGTGGTGCTTTAGCAGGTGGGCTGCTGGTAGGGCTTGGTAGGGCCTGGCAGGGCCTGGTAGGGGACTTACGCGCTGACCATCTACGAGTAGGACTCTTTACTGTCTCTGATATTAAGTAGGGGGAGAGAGGTCTGGCTCCTTGATGGCTAAAGATGTTACCATCGATCGGGGGAGTTAGGACTCCAACTGTTGAATGTAGTGGCTCCAACAGCATGTAAAGTGACTCTGCAACGTACCAATATAGCAGAGTTTGGCTCCTGTTGTAGACTTCCATGGTCGCAGACATGTTAGAACTGGCACTGCCTCATGATGGTCGATGGTTCAATACTGTCAGAGCAGGCTAAACTCCGAGATACGGAAGGAGATAATAGGTGGCTACAGTACACTTTGTCATTGTCCATTCAAATTAACTATACGTTAGATAATCAAGCAACCTCAACGCCCGTAGAAGAACCCTTAGCCTCAAGCTTCTTGCCTCCAACAATCTCCTCTAAAGTCTCATCAGTGTCCTTCAAATCCTGCTCAAGAGTAGTGGTTTCTTGAATCTTCTTGTACAAGATAGGGAAGGCGATGACTAGGGAACCGGCTAACAATCCCCAAGTAGAAGCATACATAGCTCTGTATGACTTCTTATCATTATCAAGGGCCCATGCGATAACGGCACCTGCACTTTGCAAACCCTTGTAATAACCGGCGTAGATGGCAGCCTTTCTTGCAGAGTTGGTGATGGCACCCATAACCCAGTAAGCATAGCATTGATAGATGGAATCATAGAAACCATAGAACATATAGAGGAACATTGGTCCAATGTATCTATGTCCCTGCTTGAAATCAATAGGGTCTGTGATAACGTCGGATCTGAAGTGGTGCTTGTCCCAAAGGAAGCCAAGACCCCAGATGATGTGAGTCATGATGAAAACGAAAGTCCAACCAGCCATACCACGTGCCTTTCTTGAGAGCTTCTTGTAATCATCAATGTAACCGATTATATAAGAACCAATCATCTGCATTAACCAGAATAACAAAGAATTTAAGGCTCTCGTTCTTGCCGTGAAGTTGGTGGTGTTGAAGTCGGATTGCTCATAGGTGTAGAACCAGTTCGAAGAGAAGAAAAGTGGGAAGAGGAACATAATCCATGGTTCCTGGATCAATAGACGGCACAATTCTTTCATTTCACTCCAGAAGGTTGGATGCTTCTGGTAGATGACCTTTGTACCATCGGTTCTTCTGACTTTTCTCACCGGTAGGAGGAATAGAGATAAGGTGAAACCGATAACGGTAAGGATCAAGAAGGCGACGTATGTACCATCGCTAACGGTACCACTGTTGTTGTGCATGTTTTGACCCAAAGGAATCAAAGAACCGATGACACCACCCAAGTTGAAGATGGCCCAAAAGATGAACATGTAGGTACCTTTCCTATCCTCGGTAGGATATGAAAGGTTACAGGTGGAAGTGGCAGCCCATAGAGTGGCAGCGGTAATACCTAACCAGGCACCGGAAAACACGATGAATCCCTCGTTTGCAGTGTGCTTATAGCAAAGGAAAGCAGCAATATAAATAGAATAACCGGATCCACCGAATGCCAAGGCATATCTAACACCGACGGTGTTGACGATAGTACCAGAGAAGAAACCAACGGTTGCAAATGTAGAGTAAAGGGCGATGTTAGCCTTATCAGCCAAGGATGCAGAGGAAAGACCTGCACCTCCCATACCAGATAAGGCATTGAACATACCAGGACACATGAAACAAACAAAGGAAACCATGATGACCTGGGAAAGACCACTAGAATATGGCTGTAGCTTACCAAAGGCACGACGGTTGTACCACTTGGTTGGGTCTTCAGCACTATCTATGGTATTTGTCACGTGTAGGGACTCCGATGATGGATCATCATCGTTGCCAATGGGAGTCTTGATATCGCTTTCTTCAGCTGACATGTCTTTATTAAAGTATAATACGTCTGCTGTTATTGTATAACAAGAGAAGATTCTACCCAAGGACGGTTGTGCAAAACGGAGGAAAGCCCGCCCATATATATATCAGATAATAATCAAGCGAAAATAGATTGTCAAGTTCTTCCTCCTCCTCACCAAAGATACCTGTGTATAACTTCCCCCCTAGCCTTTGTGGGGAAACGTAGCATTCACGCGATCACAATCCATAGTCGCCGCACTATCATTAACTAGTAAAACCTCGTCAAACTCGCGCAAAGCTTCAGTCTTTCCCGCTTATCAGATGTTACATAGAAATAAAAATTCTTCCGCTCAGGCCCAAGGCCCCCGGTCGTTATCTCATTCGCATTGCTTTTTTCCGCTACTTTTCCCTATCCTTTTCCCTACTTTTATTCTCCGAAAGAACCCCTACAGATACACCTGAGAGTGTTAAGTCATAGTACTGATAGTGGTATCCGTGTGGACTCTGAAACGTTAGATCGTGCCGATCTCTACAGCGTCAGAATTGGTCACCGGAACTGAAATTTGCGAGGAACTCCAATTTTTTATATTCCTGACAGCGTTTTTACAACCTTTTTCTTTTTTTTTTGCTTTCAGTCTTTCCCGGTGGAGCCATCGCAGGGGGTATGGGGGGGAGGAAGAAACGAAATCGACCATCGAGTCAGGGAGTTAGTGGGCCTCTAACGAGCTGACTGATTCTACCGCTGGCTGACAATCTGGAAAACTCAATAACTCGCTCGCCCACCCGCCCCCAGAACCCTTAGGTCTGACATCACCTCTTCGTCTATCTCGTAATGATAGTAACTATCTCCTTATATGGGCTCTGCTGCAGTGGATAATTCTGTAGATTCACCAGCCAGGAAAATCGGGTTACGCGCCGCGTTGCCAACGGGTCCATACAGAGAGAAGAATAAAAAGTAAAGATTGATAGACCCAATGAAAAATTAAGTCACTTCACTGGTCGGTCTGCTGACAACGGCGGCAGCTTATTGTTTCCATACGATGACGGTTATGTAAAATTGTCGAAACAATGTCCAGATTCGGATTTTTTTGGTGTTTGTAGCAGGTCATAAGCCAGCTAATGGGTCTGTCTTTACTGGAAACCCCACTGGGGTAGAACCCCACTAGCATGGCAGATCTATGGTGCATTCATTGTATTAGTTTTCTTTCCATATCTCCGGAAAATACTTTTACCCCACATCGTTTTATGACTACGTAGCAGAATAAGATCGACAGAAAAAAAACTAAACTCGACTTTAGTCCCCGAAGGGATTCAGCTTTCGGAAGGACTTCGACCTTTTGCTGCTCTGTTCCTCCTATTCTTCCTAGATTATGCACTAGTGCCACTTATAGTTGTATCATTCTAGCTATCTTTCTTATCAGTAACAGACTAGCCATTCCCCGAGAGATAAGGAAGTGGATGTAAGACCAGTGGAGCTTCCTAAAAAAAACTGATAAAAATCGGATATGTAACATTCCATTTTCGAATGTTACATGGATGAGGGTATTTTGCTACCAACTTTTTTGAAGGCTATCGTAAGCCAGATTTTGTTACGGATCGTCAGCTGGATCGCCATTTGGATCACCTGAGCAAGATCTTGCGATGATCGTGGGTGGAATCATGATCGAGCGATGGGGTTACGGACTTTAAGTTGAGGCTCTGTATTTTTAAAGAATAGTAATATAGTAAGTAGGTAGGTAGGTCATGAAGTAACACTAATTTCAAATAATAGATCGATCACCTTCAACTAACCATCCAAAGAATATCCCAGGTCCTTACCCTTCATCTCTTTGGCAATTTCCTTCAATCTGTCAGATAAAACTCTCATCTCCTCATTAATCGGCTCCAATTGATCCAACCAATCGGCAACACCGTGCTGAAGAACCAGCCGTGCCCTGTTCTTACCAATGCTAAAGTTTCCGTACGATCCATGAATAGTCACCCTCTCTCTCTTGGTAGAATAGGTTGCCCGATGTAAAATGTTCGGATTGTAGAAAGCACAGTCACCAGGTTCAAGATGAACCACCAATTGATTGGTAATCGGTTCAAACTTCAACTTCTCCCTCTCTTCGGAAGTTCTTGGTCTGACGTGAGAATCTGGGATCACAATCAAATTGACGTCTTCCTTTAGAGCAAGGTTGAATTGAGCTCCTGCAAAGGCACATCTCTCCAACAACTCCATTTCCTCCTCGTCCGTGGCGGTGTTCTTAACGTCGTCCCTGTGCCAGCAGAGATCAAAGTCTTTCTTGGACGGATTGATAAGCATGTTGAGTAGTTCCATGTTAAGAATGTCCGTCTGTAAGATATCCTTGACAATATTCAAGATTTTTTCATCGGTGTACAACTTTTGGAAGTCCTTTCCAACCTGACCCCATTTAGGATGCATCAAATGAGTAACCCCCCAGATATCGGGTTGATCCTCTGGCTTATCCCAAGGTGGGAACTGTTTCCCGTTCAGTCTGACATACGGCCATTTCCCATCTCTGGCGGTATCGATCTCTTTTTGAGAAAGTTCCAAGTAATGATCAATTTCCTCGGGGGAGAGTAACTTTCTGATAACGGTGAATCCGTTGGCGACGATCTCGTCGTGGTATTTATGAGGTAGTGTGGATGGCATAACGAGACGATAACTAGAGCACTAGCAATATCCAAGTATGTGACTTAGCAATGGTCGACTCCATCAACTCTGCTCTTCCTATTGCCTATTTATACAGCTCCTCACTTATCTTGGCTCTCCGCGTTAATCGATTTGGCTTATCCTAAATTGGAGAATAATAAGAAAAAGGTTCCATCGCTCCAGTTTTGCTCTGTCGCAAGCAAAGAAATGAGCCATTTTTACTATCAGTTAGCGAAAGATATTAAAATAGGGAATGAGTGATTTAAAGAAATAGACGGAGAAGTAGTTCCTTGTAGGGGGTGGGAGAGCAATGGAGAGGAGTGGAGAGGAGTGGAGAGGAGTGGAAAGCAGTTGTTGCTTCTCTACTTCCTTGCTTCCCTCCTCCTCTCCTCCTCCCTCCTTAGCATCCACACGTGCTATTATCCCCATCAACATGAATATTAACCGCATCAGTATAGTCGTCGCTGTACTCAAGGCTCTCTTCCTGCTGTAATGCACATCTGGCAACAACATCAAATGCCTGCTCAACATTAACGGCCTCCTTAGCACTGGTCTCAAAGTATGGCAGATTACCTAGGCTGGCACATAACGCTTGTGCCTTCTTTGCACTGACCATACGCTTGTTCTCCTCCACATCGATCTTATTACCAATGACGACAAATGGGAAGTTGTCAGGGTCCTTAATGTTGGCTTGGATTAGAAACTCATCCCTCCAGCTCTGTAGATTCTCGAACGATTTAGTGTTTGTCACGTCAAACACCAACACGCAACAATCCGAGCCTCGATAGAAGGCCACTCCTAAACTCTGGAACCTCTCCTGTCCTGCTGTATCCCATATTTGCATAGTAACTTGCTTATCATCGATTGTCATGTCCTTAGGAAGAAAGTCGGCTCCTATTGTAGCCTTGTATTGCTGAGAAAACTTCCCATTGATGAACTGTTGCATCAACGATGTCTTTCCGACACCGGAATCTCCCAAGATGATGACCTTGAGTATCGTCTTTCTACGGTTTGACATGGCGTGGCGTGGTGTGGGGCTGTTGTGATTGACGTGGGTGGCTGGTTTGGTTTATTTGGTAGTGGAATTGGTTATAGTAGCACTGTTACCGTTAAGGTGAATCTGCCTCTCTTAGGTCAATCAGAATCAACTGTAAATGTGCGTTTCAACGACCTTACGGTGTCTGGTTAAGGAGGAATGCACAAGTTTCGTCCGCTTGAACAGGGTTCAATTTCTTAGCGACCGCAGTAATTTTTTCCTTCTTTGCTTTGTTTTCTTTGGCTGCTGATTAGATGGCTGGTGTAAGGAGGTGTTAGTAGGGTCGCTTAACCTTGTAGTGAATCACTTAACCTGCCCACCACGTTGGAATTAGGAGATTTGAGAGCATCTAGAACGCCGATGGCTGAAACACCAGTTACCGTAGGTCTGAGTGTAGAGGCGTAGAATGATTTATGATTTGAAATTCTCTTTCGGGCCAATCTTACTCCAAGTTTAAGTTTTAGTTTAGGATACAGAGCTCTGGTTAAGGAATACCTGTCTGCATGCTTAGATAATGCTCTTATTTCAGTTATCTCTGATCGCACCTGGATTTTTTGGTGTGAAATGAAATGGTCTCCTTGCTTATAACTGTCAAATTGCATTCACCAGGCACAGAACCTTACTCCATGGAAAACATCATTCTCTTTTTCATCGTAATCGCCCTTATGGCCAAGTTGGTAAGGCATCACACTAGTAATGTGGGGATCCTCAGTTCAAATCTGAGTGAGGGCATATTTTTTTACTATCTTAGTTATAGGTAATTCATGTATTATATTATATTATATTAGTTAATTGATGCTGATTCTCTGAACCGCCTCAGTTTGTTCGACCTTTGGAACGTCCAAAACCATAACTCCATTTTCAACTCTTCCAGTAACCTTCTCACCATTGACAAAGCCTGGTAGCTTAAGTGTTCTCTCGAACTCCCCAGTGGTTCTTTCCGAATAAAGCAAATTCTCCTCGGCGCCTGTTGCTGGGATTCCACCCTTGACGATCAATTCGTTGGTGTCTTTGTTGAAATCAACGGTCACATTATCTTTGGAAATACCAGGAAGGGAAAGTTCAACTCTGTACGATTTATCGTTGTCGTAGATATCGATAGGTGGGGTGAACTTGTCGGACGAATTTGAATCCTTGAAACGATCCCCAAATAGCGAGGAGAGGAACGATTGCGCATCGCCATGAGGATAATTCTCCTCCTTCTGAGAATTCTCCTTAGCAGTTGGATCCTCGGTGGTGGTGGTCGTCGTCGTGGACTTTGGAGCATTGTCAGTAGTAGCAGTCTGCTCTCTTCGAGCGTGCTGCTGCTGACGCATGTTCCTCTGGACTTCACTGACGGCCTGAGTGACGTTTTCCAAGAAATTGAAGAATGGTTCTTGAGACATTTTTGTAGATTGATTGATGAGTAGAAGAGCTGGTCAGTTAAGCATGTAAAGGGGAGGAAATGTAGGGCTTATATAGTTGAGGGGACTAATCCGTTGGGGGCGGCAGGACAATCCTCATCGGGGAGCCATTTTGCCCCAGGGCGTAAGGAGGGGGCGCGCGAAAAGTTCCATGCGCCGTGTGAAATTTGGGGAAGCTTCTGGAATAATCTCGAGTCGGACATTGGAACACAGTGGATTAGCTGACCTTGATTGATCAGGACAACTCCGCCCCACCATCGATTTGCCTACATGGAATGTGCTAGAGATAAGAAAGCTACAAAATTTACAAAAAGACAAATTCGTAATTTTTTTTGTCAATTGATAGATAACCTACATATCATAGCGAACTAAAGTGCAACCAAAATCAAATACCCATAGAAGTAACCCGCTTACTCGGTCTCGAACTTTGCAGACTCGGAAATCTCAATCCTCTGAAGATCTCCCTCTCCGCTCTTAAGCTTTGGAACCTGCAAAGTTAAGATACCGTTCTCAAATGTAGCAGTAATCTTCTCACCGTCGACGGTTCCTGGTAACTTTAATCTTCTCTCAAACTTGCCTGCAGGAATCTCTGAATGAATCAAAGTCTCGCCACTCTCCTCATCGAGCTTACTTGCTGGGATCTCACCCTTGATAATCAACTCCTTAGTGTCCTTGTTGAAGTCAATTGTAAGATTGTCCTTCAATGCACCTGGAGCCGAGAGCCTTAACGAGTACGAATCATCGTTCTCATGGATGTTAAGGGCAGGAATGATCTTGTTTCCGACCCAGTCGGTTCCAAAGAATGGATCCTCATTGAAGAATGAGGACACTAAAGATTGTGGACGTTCAACTGGTGGTGCAACTGCTCTCTGGTGGTCATTGGTAGCAGCAACAGCCTGGGTAGCAGGAGGTGCTGCTGCCGTTGGCTTAGGAGCCTGGGTAACTGCCTGCCTTGGCCTATTGCCTTGTTGATTGGCTCTTCTAGCAGCAACAACATTGGGATCCTGAGCTAACTGATCGACGGCATTTGCAACGTCGTCAAAGAAGTCGTAAAATGGACTGTATGGAGTGTAGAATGGATTGTAGAAGAAAGACATATTAATGGTTTGTTGAGTAGAATCAAATCTGCAGAATGGAACATCGTACAAACTTTAGTCCAATTTGTGGAACCACCACATCTTTATATACCTCTGATCAGTGCCCTGTGACAGTTCGAGAAATGTACCGCAAAGTCTAGTCCTTCCCATTTCGCGGGGTCCCTAGAATTTTCGAGACGTTCCTTTTTTTTCGAGACCTCATCGGGCCTCATCACGCGGCTCGAGAGCTCTCTCTGCTTGGCGATGGGTCTGGTGGTGTCTTCGTATCGAGCCATTTCAGGGTGTGAAGGGTAGTTCAATAGGCAGTTAGAATGGGCGACTTAGCAAGACCTGTACTGCTTGAAGCCTCGATATGATGACGGGAAAAGGTCTAGAAAAGAACTGACCGTGGTGCATTATTACCTCGTTACCTCTGTGGGTGTGGCATCTGAATTCATGTGACTGGATGCAGATTTATGTGGGGATGGAGATGCGTCCGCCAACGATGATTGGAGAGTGGCTACCACATTGGCTATGGAGTAACGGAAGAGCTAGAATGCGGGGTGGATCAAGGATGGGCGACAACGGCTGCGTGGTCTACAACGATTACTTAAGAGCGGAAGAGTATATTGGACTATAGGTATAGAAGGCACGGTTTGGGATGGGTATGAGGCAATCATTCAGTTCAACAAACTCTGAATGCTTGATTTTCGTTCTCTGGCCTTCATAGAAATCAAAAGCTGGGACGCTACATCGACGTCACTTGGCGAAGGTACAGAGGACGACTTCTCCATCTTCACGGTGATTTTTTCAGACATATTTCGTATCAAGGAAGAAGAAGGAACCAGTTTCTTTGTGAATCCTGAAAACATAGGAGACGCAAGATTGGTGTTCGGTAATGGTCTATCAACGATTGGACTCGAAGAAGCACTTGTATCCTTTGAAGAAGTGAATGTAGGGCAGTCGATTATGGCGGGTAAAGGTAGTTTGAAGGAGGCAGAGTCGACTTCGCTTGGAGGAGTTTCTCTATCGGATCTCGCACCTCTAGCAAAGGAACTTTGACGAGTGAACGTGGTAACTGTGGTAGAACTGCTGTTATTATAGCTGGAAGAAGCAGAGTCTAGTCGTTGCAATCCAGATAATGATGAGTAACTACGGTTAGGTGTAGCTGCAAACGAATATTCACTGAGACCTCTGTTATGAACAACGGGAGCAGTAGGAAGGTTATGAGCAATGCTTGCCATTGAAGCCTTGGAGGAAACCTCTCTTTTAGGGATTTCGATCGCGATATCGCTGGCTTCATCATCCTCTTCGTCCTCTTCCTCGTCGTTGGATCCGAACAGAGAAGCTATTTCCTTTGAGATAGGATCAAGGTTCTTAGAAGGAACCTCACCATCGTTTTTCCAGATCTCCAAGAACAACTTCTCGAAGTTGAACTCGTCATCGATGTTCCTATAGTTCTGAAGATCCAAGTCGAAGTCTACAAACTTCAAGTTACCGTTTCTCTTGAACCATTTCTTGAACAACGGTCTCGTGGTAGCAGGAGTTACCATCTGTAACTTAAGAAGTCGTATCACCAGATGGAGGTACTTGATATATTCGACGGTCGACTGAAGAATGGTCAATTTATGCATCATATTTGAGTTCTCGAAGTTGTTCTCATTTAATCCATTTAGGATATTGACCCTGCAGGCTGGAACCAGAAACTTTAGCGCTTCAAATTCACGATTCATCTTAATACGTCTCTTCTTTTCGATGATCGAATGTTGAGTCTTCAATTCCCGTCTTTTCCGTTCGATATCCTCCTTGGTGGATATCTGCGAGGACCGTCTTCTCTTTCTTGGAGCTGTCGGTGAGGTCTGGCCAGTCAAAAGAGGACTTGAAATATCCGAAGCAGGAGGATCCGTGTAATAGGTCATGGGAGAGATGGATGGTGAATGCCTGATTAATCTATTGTTATATTCCTCATTAGGAACGAATGAAGATGTGAGATAGTTACTATTCAAGGTGGTTATTGAAGGAGATCCAGATGCAGAGGCAGAGGCAGAGGCAGCAGCAGCAGCGGCGGCAGCGGCACCATTTCTTCTAGGCAGGTCTGTGGGAGATAATGCAGGACTTCTAGACCCAATAGTTGAAGCGGATCTCTGCATCTGGATGAAGGTTGGTTTGAAGATCGGGGGAGGTGGTAGAATAGTACTCATGGCTTTTTGTTCGTCACGGAGTGGCATCAAGAGAGGGTTCGGTAGGCGGTTTCACGTTAAGGAAAGAAGGAAGAGCAGTAGGAAAAGAGAGAGATTTTGGATCTACTTTTACAGGTGCAAGTGTAATTTGGGAGATACCATCAATCAAGGCTGTATCCCGCACGAGCCAAACGCATTGAATTGGGACATTTGTGGCACTTATTGAATCGGAGAAGCTGGATTATTAAGACGCGCAATGAAGCCCACAATGCACAATGGGGGGTCCCCTGGTAGGAGGGAGGAGGACTGGAGGAGGGGGGGCCTATCATTAAAAAAAGACCCTCGTAAGCGGACGCACGTGAGTCAGTGAAGAAGCGAAAGTCCGTTGCAGTCATCGTTGATGCATGGAAGTTTACAGGAGATTATCATGCTACGGGTGTAGTTGGCAGCAAGATTACGAACTGCAAAAGAC
This sequence comes from Brettanomyces naardenensis, assembly GCA_012295355.1. Lineage (NCBI taxonomy): Eukaryota > Fungi > Ascomycota > Pichiomycetes > Pichiales > Pichiaceae > Brettanomyces > Brettanomyces naardenensis. The sequence goes on along the minus strand of WOTY01000002.1, from coordinate 1,083,019 downwards.
ATCCTAGTAGATTTGTACTATACAAATGTATTACAGTGACGTTATTAAGGTAGTCACAAGACTGTAGATTGATGCCAAACGTGCGTTGATAACCCTGCAATATCAGGACAACGGTAGACCCCCACGTGTACTACTTAACAGGGTTGCCCGTTAGATATTACTGATATCAGAGATTAGGTCCCTCCCTTCCTGGGGTTTAAATTGCGCTGCTACTAACTGGCATCGCCACGCCTGAGTCAATCGGGAAAATACAGCGCACGTGCTGTTCTAGAGTGACAATGGGGCGCTCGACTAGAACAGCCTCGAGCCATCGCATTTTCTGTAAAGGGAAGACCTCGTGTGCGGTAGCGAGTTTCTTCTTATCGGGCGATGATGGATGAGCGGCCGAGGGAGGGAGATGGAGCTGTGAGCGAGCGACCGAGGCAGCGACCGACGGTCCGGCGATTAATCTGTTGAACAACCGACCTCAATTAATCCTCACTGTTCTACCATAGTCGCGCCGATCGACCGACCCCTTCACCAGCGGCTGACTCATTCCCCATCTAATAGCAAGGAAAATTAATCTCTTCGGAATATCTACTGATCTTTCTCTTCTGACATTGACCGTCGGTATCCTTTAAGTGTTAAGTGCTGTTGTCTTGTTCTCCAGTGACATACACGTCTTTCACTAAACTTTGCTTGCATTCTCCTTCTGCATTTTCACTGTTCCTTCAACCCCCCCCCATCCCCTGTACCCTCTCTCCCCCCCCCCCCCACCATGTCTACCCTCCGCGCATTTTACCCTCCCATCGATGAAGCCCCCCAGACTGGTAATTTGCCCCTGGGCAACCTACAAACAGTCAGCGTCGGGGTGAATGGACTCGCTGAATCCAGATCAACACCCTCCATCTTGTCTCTTCCAATCAAAAATCCTGCCACTCTTATCGCCATCTACGAGGCATGCTTAAAGCCACTCTACACGATGAATATAACCCTCTTGGATAAACTTCATAACAGATCTAACTATTCACTACTCTTGATTCATCTCCATCATCGATTCATCTCTCTTTTCAGAGAACTGAACGGGTTCAGAAAAATGATAAGCTTAAGCGGCGCCAGCGAGTCCGATGACTCTCTCAGCAACTTCTGCTTCATAAGATCGCTACTGGCAGACTTTGATGAGAAGTTCGGAAAGTTCCTCGAAGATCTTGATACTATTAACTCTCAGATCTTCTCAAATGCCGCCTTTTGGGGTCTAGTTGATCTCTCAAGTATCTATAATAAGATCGTCTCCAAGCCATTCGACGGGGAGATCTTCGTTCTTAAGGATACCGAAAAATTAGAGAGCTTGAGAGTGAGCGTTCTACTTCTCTCAGACAGCTTACAATTGTACAAGAGGCTTGACGGGAAGTTCGATTCCAAGGCCATCGTTAGCGAGGATCTTACCAACTTCAGGAATGAGCTGTCGAGGACCCTTAAATATGGCCAAAACTGTGTAAGGGAAGAAGAGGTTGAAGAACGATCTGTTCAGAAGCACTACAAGCCTTCGCCGGAAGACTTGGATATCGTTTCGTCTCCTCAGTTCAAGCAATTCAACGCTCGTAGGTTGCAGCTACTAGGGCTGTTCGATAAGAGGATTTTCTAGGTCTGTTTATGGTTATATATATTTCGGAATACACTATTTTCACAATGTTAGTGAACGAGCTGGTGTAGTCACATAGTGCTCTCAATTTACCCATCTCCTCCATCCTTTCTTTACCCTCACCTTACCCTCCTTCCCTTCCCCTAATACCTCCAAACTGTCTAACCTTTTGACCGCTTCAAGTAACAACTCGAAATCCCTGCCAACTAAATTTCTCACCCTTGAAAAGCTGAAAATGAATTCAAGGTCGACAAACCCCTCTGAATCCATATGTTCCCGAAGAAACGTATCCTTGCAGAGGTTATCAACTGAAAAGTAGTATTCCAACTGTTTCTCAAGCTGCTCCGAACTTGACGAACGACTGTCCGTCGATCGTGGTTGAATCGGATAGACATATTGAACACATGGAGAAAACGACATTGGCTCAAAATCGGAAGGGCGAGAACCCGGAGAAGAGATGTTCAGGAACTGCTGATGGTAGTTGGGGTCATAAATGTTGAATCTTGGACCATAATCAGCACCTTCTGCCAGAGCACCACTGCTGGGACTTTGGTATGATGAGATAACTCGAGGAGTGACAGGGATGCATGCTGGAGGGATCTGGTATCCATAGGCCGACAGCGGATGGTACATGTGGGAAGTACTGTAAACCAACTGTTGAGGCATGAAGTATTGCAGCTGGCTAGGGGTACTATAAGAGCCTGTTATATCTCTCCGTTCATCATTACCTTGATATCTCTTGTAGGTATACCCATTCTCTTTATCCGGGCTTTCTTTACCGTTAGGTGGAACTTCTCCATTCGAAGGATCTTCTGCATGAGTCTGTCCACCTCCGGGATTGTTAAGGATTGAGTAGTGGATAGAAGCAGATCGTCCCATCTCGACACCACCCATTGTTCTTCTCCCAGTGTTTTGGGACCTGCCCTTGGAACCCCTTCTTCCTCCCCTCCACTGACCCCCTGATGATCCCCGTCTCATTAGCTGTCCATACGGACTTCCTCTAGTTTCCCGCTCTGAAAATTTATCCCCGTCCGAAGCCATTGAGATCTCTGCTTTGTAAGGAATCCACTTGGGCTTTCTTGACTGCTTTCTCGAAAGGGCTGGACTTGCAACCGTGGTGTTGCTTGAATCCTTCAATGACGGCTCTTCACTTGCGCCATTCTCACCGACCCTCTGGCTCGACTGCGAGCCCTGAGGAGTAGCCTCAGCCATTCTGGGGAGCTGAAATCAATGGATGTAGACAAGGACAGCAGTAGGAGGGTGGCCAGCTACTTTGAAATTGAGGATTGCCAGAAATTCCCCCTTTTGTAAGGCTCCCTCTTTTGTTAGCGGAGAGACGCGTCGGTCGTCGATACCACCCCTCGCGTTTTCCTATAACGCGACTCCCTCATCCTAGAGATCCTTATCTAACCCTGTTCCTGCTTCTTCAGCTTCCCCCATATCAGATGATCCAGTGACTTGGAAGTTCACTTACGTTTTCTTTCCCTTTGAATGTCTTCCGGTACCTCTCTTCCCCCGACATTCAAGGTATTTCCGAAAGACTCTCGAACCACAAAGAAGCTTCCCACTGTAGTGCGCCCTGTATCCGTGGCCACCAGACGTGATGCTGCTCCGCACTTGGCAAAGAGTGTAAATGATATGGACATAGTCGTACCTGATTCCGTGACCCGAAAGTCACTCGATTGCCTCTCGTCTCCCGACTTCCTTGGCTACTTCGTTGAGGTAGAGAACGATAGTACCTCTAAGAGTCAGCGTGGACTCCTAATTCCAACTCCAACTGATGCGCTGTGGACGATATTTTATTTGAGAGATGTTGAAGAGATACATACGGGGAGGATGGCTGGTGGGGCCTCCTCTGGTGCCCGCTTAAGTGATACATTTACTCCTCAGGACTTCTTTGACTCTGAAAACATCATCTTGAACGACAAGTTTGTCATGTCTGATACCGTGAGAGACAGCTCAGTTGTTCGTGGGTTCTCCATGCGTCCACCTACGGTGATTTCAAAACAGTTTGAGGACTCTCTCAAGACTGTAGACCCAAGGGAATTCCTTGGAAACCGCTACTTTACGATGCTCTACAGCCAATCGATGCCGCTGGAGTTTTTCACAAAGTCTGCGTTACCCAGGGTTCATATACTATCACATTCAGATGTACAGCTTACGAAGGACAGCATTGCTAAGTTTATGATACGTTCTACCGCTGTCTTTGATACAAGACACAGTTTCGCACGGATGCTGGCAGATGATGTACTCAGCACTCAGCACTTCAAGGAGAAATGGCTAGATTCGGAGGTTTTACTAGATCCCATGGAGTGCACTTATAGAGAAGAATTTCTTCATCGTGTTTGTGGTAAGAGTGCCACGTTCAGCAAGGAGAAGATTACTAATGCTCTGACAAAGTTGAAGGTTACTGATGCAAAGCTTCAGATATTACTAGCCCTGGAGTTGCTTCATATATTCAATACGACGGAGGAGAAAGAATCATCGTCAGATAAGGCAAATGAACCTGAAGTTCGTCCAAGACTTGTCAGATCGAAGGGATCTGCTTTGGTTGGTCGTAAGAAGCGGCTAATGCCCACTTTTGTGGGGACCGTGATTCCTGTTAATACTCAGTTCACTACGGACTTGCGACTGATGCCATTCCAGCAACAATCGGAAGTACTTGATAGTGCAACAGTTGAGAGGCTCATTAGAGGATTATTCGATAGACTATGTGTGTGGGATGCTATATTGGGAGTATCCGACAAGAGCGATAAGTCTGCCTTTATTTTCCTTAAGACCAGCGTCATCCCATTCTATGCTAAAAAGCATCATAAGCTTTTGAAGGAACTTGTAAGGAGATCCAAAGGTTTATCTCCATCGGCTGCACATAGAAAGCATCACCACCATCATCATCAATCTACTTCAAAGACTCCTCCAAAGCTTCACTCAAGACCTGCGCTTGTGAGAAGATCAAGCAGTCTGGCTGGACTACCTGGTTTAACACTTCGAAGAGGATCATCGAGCTTTGTTTCTCATGAGGATTTATCGAAGAAGACGTTTGAAATGGTCAAAACGACATCCTTTTCACAGCTCTTCAAACGTGAATCTTCCTCTCTCCCTCCTCCTGCTCCAGATCTTCCCTCTACGCAAGATTCCATCTTCAATCACAGCAGAAAGCGTAGGCTTGTAGCTCCGGAAGTACCCGCCACTAAGAACGATACCGTCAAAGAAGTCACAGAGATCAAGGCCACACCTCTGAAGAAGATACGCCGTAGCATACACAAAAGTGAGGTGGTGGAAAAGTCCTCACCTCTGAACCCGATCAACGAGGTGTCTATAGAGGCCTCTTCACCTCTTGTGAGAGCCACTCCGGCCAAGTCAATGAAGCCGCTGAAGCAATCCGAGCCGGTGATAATTGATTCGCCGGTAGAGACACTACTGAAATCTAGGTCGACACCTTTGAAATCGTCACCGTTGAAGTCGTCACCAGTTGTTCTCTCCACACAGCATGACAACGCGTCATCCATATTCTCTACTCCGATGAAGGCCGAAAGACAACTGACGTTGGTATTGGATTCATCGCCGCTAATCGAGGAGAACATCAAAGACAAGTCTATTCTCAGGTCAAAACCTACTAGAAGGAGGCTTAACTTTAAATAATCAAAGCATAATTAATAATGTACATTAGTCATCTATACCTACACCTCACCAAAGAAAATACCGTGGTACACCTCTGCAGCATTATCGAGTCCCAATATAGCCTCTGCAACAGTTTCACCCACCCTTTCAGTCAATTTCTGCTTCATCTCCTCCGTAATCTCTGAAGATTGCTTGTCCTTCACCACAAGTTTCCCATCGTCAGCAAGAACTTCAAGACATTCCAAAACTTTGTCCAAAAGAAGTCTTCTATTCGGGTCAGATTTATCAAAATGCCCGAGAACCAAAGTGGACCAGTTCTTCAAGTTTCCGGCAAGAATTATCCTGATAACTTCTGGACCTAGAGACTTCATTCCCTTGATGGCACCCACCTGTGTACCAACGGAGTTCTTCGTTGTGCTACTGAGGAAAGCCCTCATGAGGGTCCTGGTAACCCTTGGTTTCAATGTGTTATAAGAAGAACCATATTCCGAAATGATCTTCTCAAGTAGAGAGGCTGATAGTTCCCTAACTTTGAAGTGCTGTTCAAGTTCCTCGGGTGTACCTTGTGAAAGCCCGATTTTCTTTGCCAATAGTAACGTAAGCACACATGGCATTAGTGCATGGATATACGGATCCAGAAAGATGGATTTGTTCGTGAGTAGCGAATAGATTACCATCAACATAGTGGTAAGCAATTCGATATTCTGCAAGTTGTGAGTAATTGTTTCAGCGACAAACTGGATGAAATATGGAACTAGCTGATGTAATCCAGGATCCGATCGGATCGATTCCAAAGTGGCAGACTTAAGCGAGTCGTTAGAATCATCCACAAGCGCAGCAACAGCCTTATCAAAGTATAATTGCAATTCTTTTGAGAGCACATGTTTCACTAAAGGCTTCACATCCAGCTCTTTCTTCACCGACTCTGTGTGTTGATCTGCAGTTGTCACACCGGTCTTTGGATTGGTCGTGAGAGTGACATCCTCGTTATTTAGACTCAACATATTATACATGGATCCACGCTGGGTAGGTGGTAGTTGACGGATCTCTGCGGGGCTTGGGTTCTGAGGAATGGTAGGCTGGACTCCTTCTATGGCAAGCCAGTGAGCTGTACAGGAAGTGAAACGGGGGACTTTCGGTAGTGGCTGATTAATCAGCTTCTCGAAATCGACCTCGTCGTCATCCACGTAGTATAGATTTTGGCCAGGACCAACCATTGCCTCCTTGAAGACCAAAGGTCTCGAAACATCGTACCCATACAAAGGCTCCAAGTTAAGAACCTTCATGGCACGATCAACATCCTGAACGGTTAGACTCTTTCTTTTACCATGACGCATGAATTTTAAGGCCTGTTCTAGAATCTCATGGATACGGTATTCGACGTCCATCGCAAGGTTCTTGGCCACTTCTTCATTCATTTGGTTGGTAACACCAAGTGCATCAGCCACATCCTTGACCGTATCATACGGAGACCAGAGTGTGTGCGACGAGGGCACCTTAGCAGAGGAGCGTTCGAGGGGCATTCTGTGACGAAGTGAATGAAGCTCGAGCTTTAGTTAAGAAAGAAGAGGATACAATGAAGGAGTACAAAGGGTAAAGGTCGCGCGCGAAGTGTAGGGAAAAATTAATGTTAGCTGTTTATACGAATTTATGTAAATTTATGCAGAGCTGCGTAAAATAGATAGAGGGGGTTCATCGCGATGGGATAACCACCACCTGGTGTTTCTTCAAAGTGGGAACGGATGTTAAATGGAATTAAGCAATGGAATCAGGACGTTGCTACAATGTGGGGCAACTATTAGTCAGGAGTGGAGTCAGGAGGCGAGGGTTCAGGTACAGGGCGTATAGGATTTACGTGAGTAGAGTGGGTGAGCAGAGATGGATTATACGCAGGAGAGGTGAGGCCGGAGATGATACCGCCAGCCTTCGAGGATACGTAAGGAGGTATTTAGTCTAGCCGGTCCTTGTACGATCTTTGGTAGGCCCCTACGGAGATTTATATGACCTACAGAGTGGACTTCCTCATTTGGACGATTTTAAGTTTCCTAATTGGGAAATTGCATATTAATGGTTGTTAAAGAAATAAGATACGAAGCCAAAAAAGCCAGACAGAGAAAACACTATTCATGGGATATCTATCTTCAGGTGGAATTGGTAGAGAAACTCACCAATCTGGCTCACGTTAATTTTTATCAGCTCAGACAATTTACCACAGCCAAGGCAAATTGTTGTCACTTAAGAGAAAGGACAATGTGCCCCCGCCCCATCGTTCTTTTCTCTATGACTTGGACTAACCCACTTCGTTTCCGATCTTGCTCCTCAGTCCTCGTGGACAGCAAATTTAGATCTGTTTCTGATCTGGCGACCATACTTCAAGAACAAAACTGGTGGTATGATCATCACAATGGAGAACAATCCGAGCAAAAGACCAGCCCAATTGGTGCCCATGTTTTCAAACATGAAAGATGCGAATAAAGGAAATGCTCCACCGAATGCCATTCTTAGCAAGGTATTTGCAGCAATGGCTGAAGCAGGGAACTTCAAATAACAGTCCACGATATAGTTCAACGAAGGGATGAAGATGGTGACAAGCCCAAATCCTGTGAAAATTCCCGAAATGGTAGGAACAATCCAGTGGATCTTATCTGGATAGTTACCGGTCCAGCAGAACCACAAAACTCCAATAGGGAAGGCCACAGCACCGTACAACATTGGTGGTAGTCTATTTTCTGGCACAATTCGACCTTGATTCTGTTCCAACTTCCTAATATACACCTTCTCATAGTTCAAACAGAAGACAGATCCAAATATTTGGCCGACAAAAATGGAGAGAATTGGAAGTTCCGCAACACCTGCAACCATATGATATCCTTCTCGGAACACGATTGGGTAGGCTGTCAAGAATAGGTAGAGCATTCCGAAGATGAATGAGTTATACAAAGTGATGAAGAATAGGATAGGTTCGGTGAATAGCATACGCAATGGTCTAGTCAAGGCGCTATCTATAATTTGCTTAACGGTAAGAGAGAACTGTTCGTGTGCAGAATGAACTCCCCACATACCGGTTCTCCTCCTAATGTCTCTGGCCTTGTTGGTAAGGATGATGGCATGATGTGTCTCTTTACCAAAGAACACAATAAAAGCGAAGGCTACTGCGGACATTATTCCAGTAATGAATTCTATCCAACGCCATCCCATGTGTGGATTGGCAACGATGAATGCGCCAATGAATGGTGCTGCAATTGGGCCACCAACGGTGACGATACAGAACAAGATAAGAGCTGCACCCCTCGTCTTATTGTTGAACATATCTGCAAGGGAAGCCGGAACCACGACCAAGGCGGCTGCTCCTAAGCAACCAGCAAAGAATCGACAAATCATGATTGCAGATAGTCTGTCTGAGCATGCAACTGCGAAATTGAAAACGGTGAAGAGGAAGGAGGACACTATTAGAACAGGACGACGTCCGTAAAGTTCGGATAGCGGAGCCCAAACGACAGGACCCGTTGCAAATCCAAGAATAAACAAGGTGGTACCAAGAGTTGCAACGACACCGGCAACGTGATAGATTGATGACAAAGCAGGAGTGGCCTCTGCAAACACGGAAGAATCAAAGGTGACGCAGACGGCCTCAAAGGCCACAATGGCACACTGGATAAACTTTGTCTTTACAGGCCAGTTATGTGGGTGCATAGGGTCATCTTCACCGTCGAACGAGACTGTATAAGCCTCTGGGTCTGGTAGAGATGGAGGATAATCCCGACCTCCTCCCATACGAGGAAGTGGGAACTCTTCTTCTTCTAAAGCCATGGTATCGTCCTCTTTAATACTCTTTATCTCGGTATTGGTTAAAGGCCTAGATAAAGAAGGAGCCACCGAGGTTGGTGAATGGGAAACTATAGTATCAAGTGGTTGAGCGGCGGTCGTTGGTTGTTCAATTAGCTGCCTCTCGATATCTGTCTGACTATCCTTTTCGTCAGAAAGGAAACTTTCTGAATCGATCATTATAAGTGAAGATATTGAATAAGGATATGATACAGACAAGAGATCCGATCAAATAACCGTCGATATTCTGTCTATTTATACCTTATTTAACAAAAACCAGGTTATTTTGAAAATCCTCGTTAGGATCGGGATAAACTCGGGAAACCGAGATATATCCAGCCCTTAGTTGCTCCCAGGCCCCAAGTCGTTTCGGCCGACCGCATTTTAATTCCTTAAATGACCCAGCAAACTTGCTGGCTCGTTCCAGTAGATCACCATCCGATCACTAACTCGACGACGAGGTCAAAAGTATTGTACAATTAAATCAGTTAAACCACTGGCACTCTGAAGAAACAGTTGCCAAGCCATTTGTGATACCATCTCACAATGACGCTGCACCCGAAATCTCCACAATGCACATCACCCGTAACGGCTACATTGTCAGCAGCAGCAAAGTTTTTCCTGCCCGAAGAGGAGGAGCAAGCCTAAAGGGATAAAAAGCAAATAATCATACCGCCTCAAGGAGACTGATTGGTCCCCACAGACAGCTTACGCCAGGGGCTTTGGAACTTCCCCGAGGGGCTTTTTGAACTTTCTTAGTAGGTTCTAACCCCGAGACAGGCGGACGGGGGTAATGCCGAATCCGAACTCACTGTGATGTTGATCACGGATATATTCCATTTGGGCCACCTTCCTGGCAAAGCCACTCACCCAGTCAGTCCTGTTTATCCATTGTCGCGGGAGCCAGTAATTTCTACTGTTAGTGCTGAATCTCTTAGGAAGGTATGAAGGTTCAGGAGCCTGGGCCAGCCAAGAAGCGCCGTAGAGTCTTCGTGGTATGTGCAGAATGCAGAGAGAGAAAGATCAGGTGTGATAGGAAGTGTCCGTGCGCCCATTGCAAGAAATCCGGTCTTAAATGTGAGTACACGGCACCTGATGGTAGTCCATTGGAAGAGGCCTCATCTTCGGAGATGGAGAAGACGGTGACTCGAACGGTGTCATCGCTAATTGGTTCGCAGTTGTCAGATATTGTGTCGGGGATGACCCAGATAAGGGAGAGATTGGCCGTGGTAGAACGCCATGTTCAGAATACACCAAGCTCCACCGCATCGGGCACTTATTCTTCCGTATTGGATGTCAAGTCACCCAATCTTAAGCTGTCCACTATTGTCACCAAGCCGTCCCGGACGCTATTTCTTGGCCCATCGTCAAGGTTCTGGCTAGTGTTCTCCAGACCTGTCTTCGTCAGCCTGTTTTCTGGATTGAGAGATATCATCAACAAGGAAAAGAGTGCCTGGAAGGCCCTACATCCAGTTAGCACCTCCCATGGTATAGGGTTACTTCTAGATGAGAGATCTAACGAGGATATTGTTGCGGAAATGGTGGAGAATATCGTTTGTCCATACTATCGTGCATTTGAGGAACGGCTTGTTCATTTCGAGAACAATTTAAATAGTTTGCTGTTCGATGGTCTGGTACCAATGCATCTTATCCATTCATTATTTGTCTCTTACTTCACTGTTTCTGATGACGGCGTAGCTCACTTTAACAGACCGAAGAAGAGCTATCGCTATGCTGATGTCTCTGCCATCATCGCCATAGCGTACACAGTACTTATTTTCACGAGACATAGTGAGGTGCTATTTCAATATCAACTACCAATGAGCGCTGATGATCTCAGTTCCCTTTCTTTGCGACTCTTGAACGTTTCCCAGTTCCTACGAAAGAAGACCCATATGGCATTGCTCTCGCTTGTAATACTAAGAGCGAGCCTTTTCGTCTTCGATAATGCTGACAGAGCCACGCAAGAGCTTGACTCTTATCCAATGCTCCAGATGTGTCTCGATCTGTGCTACCAGATGGGAATACATGCTGATGAAGACACAACTAGGACTTTCGTAATTAAGGATGAAGAGGCATTAAGAGGGCGAAGTCTGTCCTTTCCGGAGGTCAAGGTACTATGGAATTATATGCAGTTAGAGGATGCGTCGAGCTCTCTGACGGTGGGGACGCCTCTTCTTATCAACTACGAGTTTTCTGCCGAGTTTTGTCGAAGTTCGGACTTATTTTTCGACAGGAAACGGGAGGAAGGGCTATTGCTAATGAGGGAGTCATCTCTTCTGCTCAATTCAAGGAAGGATGTCTCCATGAGGGACATTCTTAATATGTACACCAAGGTTCTGAGCTTCTGTAACCAGTTCCCGGCCAGAATGTTCTCCCCTGGTGGAAGCTATGAGAACTTGGACGAACTTGCCTATCTATTCAAGCAGAAGCTACTTCTCGTTCAAGTATTACAAAGCATGTGTGGTATGATTATAGCTGAAGTCAGCCGTCTTCAACGTTCGCATTCTCCCGCACTTGACTATCAGGAGACAGTTCTTGAGCTAGGGAATCTATCGAAAGAGATGAACAGGCAGGTGCTGGTTTCTGGAGCAGTCTTATTGTACCAGATCAAGTATGTTTTTGCAGGGAAAAGCATTTTTGGAACCGACAAGAACGGGAAGTATATGGTGTTCTTCAGAGACATCTTCTGCCGTTCATCAGCACAGGCCTTTATTACGTGGTTTACTTTCGTACTTCCAAGAGCAACAAAAAGCTCTGAACTTGTGCGTGAGTTTCAAACTCAGACTCTGCTTCTTGACTACCCACCAGAAGAGAATGGTTATGTGGCCGACATCAATCTATCGGTCTTGGAGAAGGCGCTGTTCCATGAGTTTCGTGGTGAAGATGGCCAACTTGGTGAACGCCTTTCTACAAGGCTAATTTCTTCACAGGAATTGATGGCCTTTGCTTCATCGTTCTACGATAGTGTGTGCCAGAACGAGATCATGAGGAGCAGCCTTGACTGCTTTCTCACCCTTAAGTCGGTGATCATATGGCTGTACATAGTAAGAACCGTTGAGGAGTATAGGCCTCTATTGGACAGCAAGCAAATGACGGTACCGGATATCATCAAGAATGCTAGAGCAAAGGTGGAGAATGACTTTATTACGGGAGGTCTTGATGATAGAAAACTAGTCACCGAGAGGTATGATCTGGATAAACTATTCGATTCGCTGTTTGTGGAGCAGGACTGGCTAAATCTGCCTGATCTCGATCCTGGGTCGCTTTTTGTGAACGCTTCTGACAGTATCGCAAGGGTAGAGAACTCGCCAAATGAAGATAATCAAACGCTGTAGCTGAAGAGGTTACTGGGCAAACTATTATTCCCAGTGGATATTTGGTATTTGTATATAGTATAATCATTGATTCGTGGGAAATGGATGTTCTCAGTAGTGAAGTTCACATTTTGCCCTACTGTAATAAGATTTCCTATTATTGCAGCAGAGATATTTATATTCTGAACGTGCATTACAACTAACTCGCTCACTCAGTAGCTCTGCTCTCTCTTCAAAAAGTACACCTCGCTGTTGGCCGGCCTCTTAAATGTCAATCTATCCGAAACCGTTCCAGCAACAATGAAATTACGTGGACTCCAATCGCCCACCCCGTAGACTTCGGGTATTCTCTCACTAAGGGCAGGGAAGAGAGATTTATATATCTCCCTAAACTCGACAACATCCTCAGCGGTAACTGGAACGTTCTTCTTGACATCAATAAAAGTATCGTAGATAAATGCCGGAAACATTGATGGATCCTCAGCACTGTAATGTTCCTTGTTGGCGTTTCTAACAATCCATAGTAGCACGGCTTGATCTAGTAACTTCTTTCTCACTAAGTCGTCATAGTTCATCACTCCGAACGTAAGCAATAGGGAATTAAAGAATGTCTTATCAAGCTTTAATACCTTCTTGAAAGAGAGTGGCTTATACTTCTTCAACAAATGTTTCTCTAACTTGAGTGCTTCATCCAAAGCGCTCTGAAACATAACTTTGTGGGAAGTACGATACACTCTGACGAGTTTAACAACATCCGGGGAAGTTCGATTGCTTGTAATGAACTTGAAGTTTCTGAATACATTGACTTTCGTATCTAGGATGGAACGCAAGTTTGCCAGCCCTTCAAGTTTCATCCTGGTCGTATAGATTCCATCCTCACTCTTCAATCTTACTAGGTACGCAAAGAAATCGACCAACTCTTCTGGGAGAGCGTCATTCTTTTTAAGCACGAAGTTGATACCAAGCTCAGAAGCATCACTTGGTAGCTGAACTCCAAATTGACGTGCTCCATCCACAGTATCCTTATCTACTTTTAACGAAAGCGTGGTGGTATCTAGTTCGTTATCAGGAATTATGAACCCATAGCCAAGAAGAAGTTGGTCGTTAGGTTTATCGCCATAACTATTGAAAAGCTCGTGGCCCTTCTTCAAGTTCTGTGGATCTTCAGCAGTGTTGAAGCTGACAAATTTGCTGTCCTGATATTGCCAACTAACAGTAGTCTGTTCTTTATGATTCAATAAGTCCAGAACCGGAATAAGAAATGCCTTATGTAGCTTGGTTGTAGTACTTGGATCAATCAATGCGCATGGGAAGGCACGAGATGCAAGTATACAATGTGCCCATAAATATGCAGGGAAAGACGTCCAATCATCAATCTTCTGCTCTAAAAATATAGCCATCCCCTTATTATAATCACCCCTCTTATAGTCCGTATAGAACCGTTCCATATCATCGGTGAGATCCACTCCTTCAAGACCAGAAACCGCACTATACCATTCATCCACTATGGCATTCATGAACGTCTTGAGATACACCTCGGCATCGGTACCTCTGAGTAAGTCTTTTTCCTCCTCGGTCCAGAAATAGGGTAAACCAGTCGATCTCCCATCTGATGGAAGAAAATCGACGTACTTGGCCATCTTCTGTGAGATATTCACCCCGTCCACGATGGTATCCTCCTTCTCGAACTTCAATCTGGCAAGTAGAAGCTGTAACTGCTCATTTCTATCATGTTCAGCCTTCCAATTTGACTTAAAATAGCTCTCAGCAATATCCGGAGTAAGAAAGATGTCCTTAGGCACCTTGATCAAATTCTCTCCAGAATCGATGTCCGAATTTATCACTGCTGATATACCTCGTCCTTCAATCTCCTGGAAGGAGATCCGCTTATCGATATAGGTACCATTTTGTACCGCCCATTCGAGCAATTCCTGTAGCTTCTCCATCTTCCAATACGTGCAAGTTGAAGGCAAAGGACGTTCCAACAAGAGAGAGATGCCCTATCATTTCGCCCCTGAAATCTGAAATCTGGAAAATTTTCGCGATTAGGCAGTAAAAGATACCGGGGGTAAGGCTGTATACAATCTGCTACCAAATGTTGTAGCTGACTACGGAAGTGGGACGACATGGATAAGGAAGAGCTGAAATAGGCCGATTTTGCTGTATCTGACATGTATGTTCTCTCTATAAATTCTCGGGATCCGTTTCTACCTTGTCTATGATCTTTCCGCCTCCTCCCCCCCCCCATCCCTACGCGATGCCTCCCTCGCCTCACCTCACATTGCGCTTATTCGGACGGATCTTTCAAACGTTTTCTCCCACTAATCATTGCTCCGATTTAAGAAAGGATGCAGAAAAAGGGATGACATACAGTTTACTGAACTAAATAACTCGGAAATGGCAACCAATCGATCTCTCATCGGTGTCTATTATTCCGCCTTCACCATTCCTATTGGTTCTCATAGTTGACCTCCGCATTTTCAGACCTTCCATATGACGTAGGGACGTCTGGTTTTAGCCTGACACATACGGCTGCGTTTTTCCATGACAGCATATGAGATCTACTATATATATGCTGAGGCATATCGTCGCTATTTGTTGAGTAGGAATTTCCAATCTCAGCTTCCTGAACATGGCAGACACTGATAATGGAAAAGAGAGAGCTGAACCCTTGGGGAGAAGCAAGCCTGAATCCTCCATGCAAGAGACAGATCTGCTAGAGGTAGGCGAAGGATCCATTAGTTCGGAAACTTTGGTCGATATGACGGAAGTCGAAGGAGAGGATCCGGCCTTGAGTAAGAAGGTCCACCTCGTCAATAATGCGATCGATGAAATCGGGTTCACATGGATGCATGCAGTCCTATTTTGTATTGCTGGTTTTGGCTATTCTGCAGACTCTCAAATGGAAGTTATACAGGCGTCTGTATATCGGTATGTAGACCTTCAATTCCGAGGACCCGGTACTTACCCATTGGCTACCCAGATATCATACGCAGCGCTTGTCACAGGATGTATTGTCTTTGGTTTTGGTGCCGATTTGATCGGTAGGAAGATCTGCTTCAACTCCTCGTTAATTCTATCTTCAGTGTTTGGATTGTTCACCGGTGGTGCCGGTAGTTATGCCATCTATGTCATCTTCTTCTTTCTCTCCGAACTTGCTGCTGGTGGAAATCTAAGTATCGACATCTCTGTTTTCATGGAATACCTTCCTAGCAAATATCAATATTTGAATACGACAATGGCTGCATGGTGGGGTGTTGGGCAAACCATAGCTGCTCTTATGGCTTGGGCATTCATACCAAATAATTCCTGTTCACCTGACGCAACTACCTGTACCTCCAGAGAAAATAGGGGTTGGAGATACGTTTGGTATGTTAACTCTGCGATGATTTTATTCGTTGGTTTGGTGCGTTTGTTCATACTCAGATTGAAAGAGACTCCTAAATTCTTGGTCTCAAACGGTAGAGACAGGGAAGCATACGAGAACCTTCTGAGTATTGCCAAAAAGTATAACCGTAAGTGTTCGTTGACGCTCGAGGATTTGACTGAATGTGGGGAAATTAAAGAGGATTATTACGATCCTGCGAAGCACGGAAGGTCTTTGAAGAAACTTACCCAAACTATTGGAGACCATATTAAGATTCTCTTCAGCTCGAGGAAGGTTACCAGATCTACCACGCTTTTGCTCCTTTCTTGGGCAATCATTGGTCTTGCTTATTCAACTTTTTACAATTTCCTCTACATCTACATCGCCGCTCATGGTGCCAGTGGGCTCAACTCAAAATTCATCACCTATAGAAACGGAACTATAGACAATATGGTGGGCATTTTTGGTCCGATTGCCGCTGGCTGGCTTATAAAGATCCCCCGCGTTGGAAGAAGAGGTACGATGATTTTTGGGTCGTTGTCTGGAATGGCCGTTGTTTTTGCCTACACCACTTGCAGAACAGCTGCAGCAGATGCTGGTTTTGGATCGGCAACTTATTTCTTCATCAATATTTACTACGCTTGTCTCTACGCTTATACCCCAGAAGTGTTCCCTACCAGAGCCCGTACCACAGGAGTCGCTTTATGCATGATCTGTGGAAGGGTAGCCGGTGCATTTTCTACTGTGATCTATTGGTACAGCTCAGCCATCAATCCTGCTACGCCAATCTGGGTCTGCGGTGCTCTCATTGGATCTCTCTCTATCTTGGCATTCTTTATGCCTTTTGAACCTTCTAAACAAAGGACTGTGTGACTTATTAATATATTAATATATATCCGAGGTACTTCTGAGATTAACACAGAACACATTATTATCGATACCGTTTGAATACCGGATTCTACTGTAATGGTAGTCGTAAGGAAAATAGTTTACTACAGCCCTGCTATACTCATCCTGGTGGTCAGCAGATAAATATAACCTGGGTTTCTCCCACTGATGTAACGGACATCAAAATAAATCACAGAAGAGATGCCTCCGAAAAAAGCAAATTTCCACTATCAGAAAGCTCTAATTTTTCGTTCCTATAATTGGTCGGATAGTCTAGTTGGTTATGGCATCTGCTTAACACGCAGAAAGTCCCCAGTTCGATCCTGGGTTCGATCAATTGATAATATTTTTTTGCTAAATTCAAGGGACTGATGTCAAATAGAGGGTAACTGACATCTGTCTCCTTCCTCTTTTACGTCTAGGATCCAAGCATATCGGAATAAGTGACAATAAATAGGTAATAAATAATAAATAGTGAAGGATGAAGAGACAGATTAAGGAGACGCGATGAATGAGGTCCAGGGCAGGACAGGTGAAGAAAGCAACGCAACTTCCACGCATAAGGCAAGCTAATGAAACGATTGACCCTTGATGAACACCCAGAAAAAGACAAATGATACGGACAAATGATACTGACAGATCATAATCGCAGTACTGTTCCATCAATTCAATCGTGAACACACAGCAAAGCCCCCACTCCTGCATGAAAGATAGCGTCGACAAGCGGCCTATCCTTGAGTATCTGCGTTCATTCCTTGGAATCTCTAACCTTTTTAAACTCCTCCAACTCCCGGACTCTTCTCTTGAAATCTAAATACTGACAGTGCTCGTAATCATGTCTCTCTTCAATACAGTTCCATGGCATGTACCATCCCTCCTTTCTGCATTTATTTAGCGGGATCAATAATCCAGCGCATCTATCTCTGAACGCAATGGGCACCTCATTCTTCTTCATCTCCTCACGGGATACTATTGGTAACTTTTGTTAGTACTGTAAATGGGGATGGGGGGAGGGGGGGGGGATGTGCCTCCGATCACATAGTGTATTCACCCATACTTACTAGGCTCAGGAAGTTCTGTTATCGCCATCTTTTGTTTATATTTGATCCTTAAACCGCAGTCAACCTAAAAGTAGATACAAAACTGGATCGATACTGATGTGTTAAGCGTGCGCAGAGACTGACCGACCTCCCCTTCCTCCCCGTCTAACCTTGTCTCTCCCTCACTATCATTTTCCCTGAGACCTCTTTGGCTGGAAAAAGTTAAAATTTTTAGGCAGAGGCAGTCGATCGACGCGACTGTCAACACGCGTACACCATCGCGCGTGTTAGTGTTTTCTTGATCGCCTTGTTATTGATCAGTATTTTGTTTTGTGACTGGCTTCTTGGGAGGATAGCAATTTAAATACATCGACGTTTGTGCTGATAGACTACAAATCTGGGAGAGACAGGATTGGTTGTTGAACAGTCAAAATTGTAGGGACATTGGATCGATATTATATAGAGCTACATGCCAACGGTAACAAACGGGGAGTCCTTGACCCCCAATGGTGATGTCTCATTGGAAAAGGATGCGGACGGCGATTCTGTTATGGCAGATCAACCGAAGGAGGATGCAATTGAGTCTGAGGTGGCAGTTGTGGGACTTGAACCTGCGGTGGTTGCGGATGGTGGAGGTCAACAGGGAGAGGCAGATGAAGATGTCAACGTGAATGGTGATTCCGACGATAAGGGAGACACAGAAGTACACGAAAATCAACTAGAAGTGCTGCCCAAAGTTCCAGTGGTGGTTCCTAGACTAGTCATTGAACGATTAGTGCTCACAAACTTTAAATCATATGCGGGGAAACAAGTGGTTGGTCCATTTCACCCGTCTTTCAGTGCCGTTGTGGGCCCCAACGGTTCGGGTAAGTCCAATGTGATTGATTCGTTGTTATTTGTGTTTGGATTCAGGGCTTCTAAGATGAGACAATCCAAGCTGAGCGAGCTCATTCATAATTCCGAAGACTTTCCAGATCTTTCGTTTTGCAGGGTCGATATTTATTTCAAGAAGGTCGTTGATAAATTCGATGAGAATGGAAAGGAATACGCAGAGGATGTTCCTGATTCACAACTTGTGGTTTCTAGAAAGGCTATGAGAAACAACTCTTCAACGTATTATGTTAATGACCATGGCAGCAACTTTACCGAGGTGCGAAACTTATTGAAGGATCAAGGTATTGATCTAGACCACAAGAGGTTTCTTATCCTACAAGGTGAGGTTGAAAGTATTGCACAGATGAAACCCAAGGCCGAGAAAGATAGCGATGATGGTCTTCTTGAGTACCTAGAAGATATTATAGGCACCTCTAAATATAAAGAACCTATTGGAGAGTGTCTGGCTAAGATTGATGATCTTAATGATGTATGTGTTGAGAAGGAACGTCGGTTTGAGTTTGTTGAGAAGAGTAAGAATGATCTAGAAGAGCCAAAGGAAAAGGCGTTGACTTATCTTCGGAAGGAGAGGAGCTATCTTGAAAAGAGGGCTATATATATCCAATCATCTCTCCAAACAGACAAGGAACTACTTCAGGAAAACGAGGACCGGCTAGAACAGGCTACTCAGGTGCACAATGCTGCGTTGAAGGATGGCTCAAAGATTGATGCAGAGAATGCAGCCCTTGTGCAAAAGAACAAACTGCTCACCGCTGAAATTGCCGATATAGATGCTCGTGTATCTTCCTTAAAGGCAAAACATAAGAAAATTGAGAGAGAGAAGGTGACAATGGATGAGAAGATCAAACATATGCAGAGCACACAGAAAAAGGTTACCAAGACTCTAAATTCTCAGACGCTTTCTCTTAAGGAGGCTCGATCGACTCTTTCTATCAATCAAGAGAATATCGAGAAATACAATGGGGAGGAGCAAGAACTTCAGGCCCAGCTTGTAACTGAGAAGCAGGAATTGGAGAAGATCAAGCTGGAGCTGGCTGACAAGACTAAAGACCTTTCTCAGCAGATGGGGGCTCTACAAAAAGAGTTGCAGCCTTGGAAGACCGATATAGACAGCAAACAGGGAGAGCTGGATATTAAGATTTCTGAGGTCGGAATGCTTGAGAAGCGACTTGTCGAGTCCGAAGAAGAGGAGAAACGGCTTGAGAGGTCCTTGGAAGAGAGGGCCGCCCTAATAGAATCGAAAAGGAAGCAGATAAATCTATTGCAACGAGAGAAAGAACATGTGGCTAGTCAAATCAAACTGGGCGAGCCAGAGGTTGATGATGTGTCAAAGAAACTTAGAGATATGGAAAGGCAGTTGATGGCTTCGAGACAGAAGGCTGAAGACGCCAAATCACGGGTCAGTAGGACTGAGTCGAGAAACAGGGTTCTCAATGCATTGGTACATTTGAAAGAGACGGGAAGACTTGAAGGATTCTACGGCCGATTAGGTGATTTAGGCGTGATAGATGACCAGTACGACGTGGCCGTTTCCACCGGTGGAGGATCGTTGGATGATATGGTTGTTGACACTGTTGAATGCGCTCAGCAGTGTATTTCTTATATTAGGAAGAATGGACTTGGATTTGGAAAGTTTATCGTTTTGGATAAGCTTCGACGTTTCAATTTGGGACGTATTTCCACTCCAGGGAATGTGCCCCGGTTATTTGATTTGATCGAACCTGCTGAACCGAAGCTTGCACCTGCTTTCTATTCATCCATGTACGATACCCTTGTTGCTCAGAACCTAGATGCGGCTAACCGTGCTGCCTTTGGCGGCGGCAGACGTTGGAGAGTTGTTACGCTAGACGGTAAGCTTGTTGATTCAAGTGGTACAATGTCCGGTGGAGGCAGAAGTGTGTATCGCGGAGCAATGAAGTTGCGTTCTAAGCATTCGTCTGCTGGTCATGAGATCTCTGAGCAAGATTTAAGGTTGCTAGTAGCCGATGTCCAGAACAAAGAGAAAGCTTTTGGAGAGGCTACCAGTGCATTTTCACAGATGGAGCAAGCACTTAACGAGTACAAGGAAAGACTTCCGCAGATAGATTTCGAGTCCTCGAAGCTTGAGGTTGAAATTAGGTCCCTTGGCGAGGAGGCGAAGGGTGCTGAAAACCGATTGAGGGAACTTGCAAGGGACAATACACAAAAGAACAAGATTCGGGGTGAGATAGATGCCTTGGGTGTTAAGATTAGTTCGCTCAAACAGGAAAAGGCCGACTTAGAACAACAATGTTCTGGATTGCAGGGCCAAATCTCAGAGCTTGAGCAGAGAATCATGGATATTGGAGGAGTCCGAATGAAGTTGCAGAAAGCAAAAGTTGACTCCGCCGAGCAGAAGCTGGAGATTGTCGGCGAGAAGAAGTCATCATGCAGTGTAGCCGTATCGAAGGCTAAGAATCAGATTACCAGACTTGAAAAGCAAATTGCATCCGGCGAGAAGGAGATCGAGGATTGCGAGAAGGCCATCGCCTTAATTCAGACGGACTATACTTCGAGAATGAGTACCTTTGAGGAATCAGAAGCCAGCATTCATAAGGAGGAGGCCGTTAAAGATGAGAAGGCCGACGAAAAGGAAAAGATTGAAGATAAGATGGAAGAGTTAAGCTCCAAAGTGAGTGAGCTCCGCTCGAGAGAGAAGGACGCTGAGAGAGCTGCAGAACGTGCGCAGGCCGCCGTGGATGAAATGAAGCAAAGGATAGCGGAGGCAAGCCGGATGTCGGGGTCATTTACTTTCAGAGACACTTCGGAGCTATTGGCATGGATGGATCCTGAAGAGCAGGAAGCCCTCGCCCAAACAATGGAGTCATTACCAAAGTTGAGTCCGGAAGCATTGAAGGAAGTGAACTTGGAATCAATTGAACAAGAGGTTTCAACAATGAAGAAGTCCCTAGCAAACGAGGAGGTTGACCTAGATGTATTGAAGGATTACTCGAAGCGATTTTCCGAGTACTCTGAACGGAAGGAGGATCTCAATACTTCGGTGACGTCACGGGACGAAGCCAAAGCCCTTGGTGAGCAGTTAAAGAAGCAGCGATTCGACGAATTCATGGCTGGCTTCGAACAGATCTCTTCGACCTTAAGAGAAATGTACCACATGATTACGATGGGAGGAAACGCTGAACTAGAGCTTGTGGATTCTCTCGATCCATTCTCAGAAGGTATTCTTTTTTCAGTGATGCCCCCACGAAAGTCTTGGAAGAATATAAGCAATCTATCTGGTGGTGAGAAGACACTATCGTCGCTAGCATTAGTGTTCGCACTTCACAGTTACAAACCTACGCCTTTGTATGTGATGGATGAGATTGATGCGGCATTGGACTTCCGGAATGTGAGTATTGTGGCTAACTATATTAAAGGAAGAACGAAGAATGCCCAGTTCATTGTGATCTCATTGAGAAACAACATGTTTGAATTGGCAGAACGATTGGTTGGTATCTACAAGGTGAACAATATGACTAGATCGATCACCTTGGAGAATAGGGATATGGTTCATGGACAGAAGAGGGAGAAAAGGGAAATACGAAAGGGATTAAGAGAAGAAACAAACGAGGTACCAGTATCGCTGAATAGCTAGAATAGGGGTTATATATATTAGTACACACGCATCGCCGTCGTAATTCTAGTTCTAATAGATTATATATGATATCATCTTAAGAAGCCATCAATCCTCTTATCCAATTCCTCGGCATTATACGTAAGCTGATGGAAGAAGGTGTTTGGCTCAGGATTTCTCTTTCGACTCTTGCCCCGCTTTCTTCCACTTTTGAGGTTTAGAGCTTCATCGCTAGGCTCACAACGGATGGTCACCTTATCAGGCAACTGGACAGGGACCTCATTTCCATCTATCGATTCCTTTGGCCCCTCCGGGCCCAACTTTTTAGTGTCGGCCAACCCCTCGGTCTCTTCCAGTTCCTCTGGGGCCTTTCTTTTCTCTCTAAATATAGCGTTATTTCTTATGTCTGGCGAGCCCATCATAAGACAAGCAACCAATGTATAGTAAGCGTCATTAGCACCGTTATGCAAGAAAGCATTGGGAATACTCAACTTGTCAAGGATAAACCCTAAGGATCCTCTAACATGCTTATGGCCAAAGATAGAATACCATAAGGATTGAGTGTCTATAATCTTCAGTTCCATAGGTACATGAATACCAACGGAATCTAGGAAGGTCAAATCCCCATTGACACCATGTCCCACAATCACAGTGTCCGGTCCAAGCTTTTCAAAGAGGCAGTTCATGGATCTTCTGGCTTCGTCCATAGACATAATGGTAGACTCTCCGGTGATATTCTTGGTCTTTGCATCTGGTACAAAACGACCATTACGAAGATTGTAGTTCTCCTTGATAACGAAATGCTCACTGACAATATGAGGAAAGAGTGAATGCTTCTGGTATCTAGGATTATATAAGGCCAACCCTATCTCCGTGAGTTCTCCCTGTTTTCGCTCCCAGACTTCGATGTCTAGCGATACGAGAATGCAAGATCTAAGCTGTAGAAGTGTCACAGCTTCATCCACGGGGAGCTCCCTATCAATATAACCTTTTCGAGCCTTTCGATTTTGATCCTTCTTTATTGAAGAGTGGGAAGAAGTGGTAGGGGTGGGAGCAATTGGAGCGGCACCATCTGGGACGACCTTACCATCAGGCACGGGCTCACCGACGTTCTTGTCCTTCTTTTGGAGTCTAAATTGGGAAGGAAGAGAAGCTATGAATTTAGCTAGTTCAGGCTTTAGTGAACGTTCAACGTCTGTATTCAACTCAGTATCTATATGAGACTTCAAAGCCTTACTGATAGGGCCATTGATAGCACTGGTGGCTTTCTGGATCAGAATCTCCTCCTTGGTGAGGGGGTGAGCCATTATGGAATTAAAACGAGTCAAAAAGAAACCTGCTGTTCTCACAAATATCCGACTGCGGAGGCTGCAGAACATGAAGGAGCACGTAGGGGAGGAATAAAGAAGGATGAGACGATAAGATAAGAGAGGGACGAAGGACTAAAAATTTATTAACGCGATGGGGGAAATTTCAGGGGGAAGGAATCTGGGGATCTGGCGGTGGTGCAGAGGGACTTGGGTAATGCGGATAACGAATGAGATATGGTCTACTTTTGCTAACTCCCTAACTTGTGGAATGTATTTACAGGACGCCCTACTATGGATGGCCACAGTAGAGTTATCTAAATAATAATAAATCGGACTACTTACTTCTAGTCACGACGGCATTGGCGAGGAATTCCAACGCACTACGGGAATCAGATTCGGGTAAGCAACGTAGATGCTCTAATGCGGCATCCCTATACTTTTCTGCCAACTTCTTGGTCTTCGAAACACCATCGGCCTCGACGACAGCAGCACGTGCTATTTCAATATCACCAGGTTCACTGAACTTACGAGCAATCAATGGGCCAATTTCTGGCTTTATCTGCCATGCATAGAGAACTGGAGCAGTTGCCAAACCCAATTTAAGATCTGCACCAGCAGGTTTACCTAGAATTTCTTCATTCGTAGTATAATCAAGCATATCATCAACAATCTGGAAGCATAGACCCAAGTTTCTTCCGAAGTTGTAGCAATGATCTATTAATTCATCGTTACAACCGGACAAGACGGCAGCAGAACGTGCAGACTTCGACATTAGAGATGCAGTTTTCAAGTACGTCTTATGAAGATAGTATTCGAACGCTGCACTAACGTTTTCCTCATGAGATATACTAACAGGTTGCTGCAGGGTATATTCAGGGACTTTCAATGGAACCCTACCGGTCGGTTCAGGAATTCTCTTCGTTTCACCTGCATTATCAATTTCATTCAGATGAGGCTGTAAGACGGTATTTTTCAATTGCATGAACTCACCTTCAACTAGATTGGCAATTGCTGTGGACATCAATTCTGTGACTTCGTTATTTCTAAGCCTTGAGAGTGCCACGGATGCTCTGGCAAGTAAGAAATCACCGGCAAGAATGGACATCTTATTGGTGAAAGCGATATTCCCACTGGGACGACCTCTACGAGAGTCTGCGATATCAATAACATCATCGTGAAGTAACGAAGAAGTATGGATGATTTCGGTAATCTCTGCAAGTCTTCTTTGCCTTGGTAGGATGCCATTTTCTTCATCGAGTCTCTTCACGTCGACACTCTGTTCGAAGGGTTTATTAAGAGGATTAAGAATCATCTTTGGATTGATACCGTAAAGGATTCTTAAAGGTGTAATTGAATGCTCTGGATCTGCACCTGCAAAAGACATGGCACTGCTAACACCCTTGAATTCTTCCTGATCATTGATATCGCTGGAATTAATGGCAATCCTTGTTCTTTCCTCTATGGGGATCTCAGCAAGAGATTTTGAAACAAGTAGTACGATCAGAGGTCGAACATTCTTTCCCTTGGCCTCAAAATAATATGAAGCGACACGATTTAACGTTGGATGACCAGATCCAATGAGGGCACCGATACTCTTGACCATCGATTTCATCTCCTCTGAGACAAGAGCGAATGGATCATTGATGATCTTGTTTGGTTGGGGATTGACCAGCTTATTGGCGGCCTCTAATGCAGCCGAATAAGAGGAGGCATGACGATTGAATGCGATGTATGATCTATTAACTAGGACTCGACGAAGATGTGAACTGAGCATGATTTGGCGGGAAGCGAATGTAGTGTAGGCGAGGGGGGGGGGGGGGGGGGAGAGAGAGAGAGAGAGAGAGGAAAAGATAGAAGTGATAGATGAGAACGAAGGCAGTCTATAAGTATGAACCTTCTATTTGATTAAAGCAAAAGAGATGAGGAGAAGGAGATGCTTGCTCAGAAAATGTTGAAAAGTATGAAAAATGTCAGAAAAAGAGCCAAAAAGGTTTAAAAAGTGAAGAGATCGCTAAGAAAAAATAGGTGAAACAGGTGAAAATAGGGAAAAGTAGGGAAAATCGGTGAAAATCGCTAAAAAAGAGCACGGGCGGGAAGGAAAGACACCGAAAATTAGACGCCAGAAGGAAATTGCTTAGCTGCTCGGAAACTGTTAGGCACGGACATTGATCGGTGGGAAACATCCACAAGGGCATCCACTTCCCTCCATCCACCCTCCATCCACCAATGCATCAGCTTCCACTGAAATGCTGCTTTACCCAGTGGACCCCCCTCTCCCAGGCTGACCACGTCAACTCGAGCCATGTGTCGCGATTACGTAATCTTCTGCTGGTGAAAAAAGTTGACAACTCTTAGCGCAGGAGGGCAGCGGCACCGGGTAGGTCATGTTCTTGGGTTTAGGCAATCAAAAGAGGGCCAAATAAAGTGGTAACCCAAGACAATTAGGACAAACAGGACAAGTACATACTTCGGATAATGGCTGAATGGATCTCCTCGTTCCCACTTACACAGCATATCACGGAGTTTGCTAAGGGACAGATATGCCGAGTGATAAGTACGGGCCCGGTTCCGCACCATGTGGGGTTTATTATGGATGGAAATCGACGGTTTGCTAGACAAAATAAGATGGAGATGAAAGAAGGTCATAGTGCAGGATTCGAGAGTCTGGCAAAGGCATTGGAAACGTGCTATGATTGCGGTGTTGAAGTTGCCACGGTGTTTGCATTTTCTATTGAGAACTTCAATCGAAGTCGATACGAGGTCGAGTGGCTTATGGAGCTTGGAAAGTCCAAGTTCCGTCAAGTTGTTGGAAATGGTGAGTTATGTGAGAAGTATGGAATAAAGATCCGGGTGCTCGGAAACTTGGATCTGCTACCAAGTGATCTAAAGAAGGTGTTGTTGGACGCCGAGGAGCTGACCAAGGATAACACCAGAGCCGTGTTGAACGTTTGTTGGCCATATACTTCACGTGATGATATGACACACGCTGTGCGTAAGATTGTTTCCAAGAGATATGAGGCGGATTCGATTACAGAGGACTTAATTAGCCAGAACTTGTATACTGGAGGACTGCCGAAGCTAGATTTACTCATACGGACGTCTGCGGTCTATCGACTGAGTGATTTCATGCTCTGGGAGTGTGTTGATCCTGATTGTGACATTGAGATCGTGTCAGTACTGTGGCCTGCCTTTTCTGCTACCAGAATGGTCTGGGTTCTTCTTAAATGGGGGTTTGGCAGAACCTACTACGGTAGACGTATGGCAAAGGTATTGAACATCGAGCATGCGAAGGACGAGTAGTTGCAGAGGAAGTGTGTGTGAGAGATTATAACTTATTTACTACGGAATGACGGACCATGTTCATAGGAAGGGAGAGAAGAGTGACGGTTTCTTTAAAGCTAGACCGTTAATCCTACATTTGTACCTTTAATATTCACTTTCTTCCATTATCTTATATTACCTATATTCCACTGATCGAGCGACAGTTAGCTAGCTGCCTATGCACCTTTCTCTACTCCTTATCCTGAGCCTCCTGGTTCTCCTTCTGGGCCTTCTCAAATTCGTCCTTAAACTTTTCAGCATTCTCCTTGGATCCAAATCTGATAGCAAAAGTCTGAACTTCTGGCTTACCATCAGAAACATCTCCCGTAACAGTATAAACCCACGATCTGTCCGATCCAACATTTGGCTTCAAAGTATATTCTGGTGCCAAGTAATGATTGGCAGCAACCTTTAAGGTCTTGTCTCTTCTCATAATCAGTCTGGTCTTACCCGTCTTCTTGTGCTTCAAGAATCTCACTTCACCTGTACCTCTTTCCTTCCATTCCTTAGCATCTGGTGCAAAACGGAACATCTTAGCTCTAATCTTGAAAGTAACATCCTCCTCTTCTTCATTATTCTTAACTTCAATCTTGTTAAGATGGACCAATGGCTCGAAATGAATGCCATTGTCTTCTCCCGTAGCAGCAGCAGCAGAATCAACTCCCTTTTCTTCCTGCTCTTTCTTTTCCTTTTGTTCTTTCTTCTCCTTTTCATCTGCTACCTTGTCTTCCTCAGATTCCTCCTTCTTGGCCTCTCCAAATTTCTTTGCCCCGCCAAACATGGCAAACACGTTCGAGGTCGGTGGCTTAGGTATGGTTGCCCCGGTAGAGGCAACTTCAGGTTGCTCTGTCTTCTTAGTTTCCTCGGTGGACATTCTGTTGCTCAAGTTTACGCCTCTATAGATGAATAATGCGTCTCTGATGTAAACAGATCGAATCAGAAGAAGATCAAAGAAAAGCGCTGCTAGAGAAAAATTTTGTATGGAAAAGGTTAGTGACACGTGAACTAGTGGCAGCTCTGGCAGCTTCGGGAGACCCAGACGGGGACGGTAGGCAGCTACGGCATGGAGGACTCAATTCAGGGTTCATTTTCCAGATACATGCAGAGTCAATAGTGATGGGCGGGCATTCTATTGCTATTTGCTGATTTATACCTAATTCTAACCTCAATTCGGCCGTATACGCTGGGCCAGATGCAATGAAATAGCCAAACATCCGTGCACCGGCCAATGCAAAAGGGATTTCGAGATGAGACTGGGTGGATCCTAAGGCAGCAATGCGCCTTCTTTGGGCACCGTATATCCCTGAATCAGTACATGAGATGGAGGTGCTGGGACATACACATTCAATTCGGCTGTGCTCGGTCATTTAAATATCATGGAATGGAAGGGTTGTGCAGGAACACTTTTATCCTACTCCCACCGTTCGGGCTGTAGAAGCATCTCAGCATGGTGGCTGTTGATCTGGTATCGTTCTAACAAGAGGACTTTTGCCAGCATCGAGAAAATTTCCAATATTAGCACTCTATCTGGGCCAGAACCTCTAGGTGTGACTACTCTCCCAGTTCGTAAATGAAAGAAGAGGTCCTTATGCCACAGTAAACCTGCCAATTGTGTTACCATAGACGAACGCAACTGCGATCCTATCCTTTACTTCCCCAAAATAAACCTAGCCACGCCGTAATCTTGATCACCGTATCTCAATATCGCACTCGAAATATTGTCAAGCATTGTCAAGCGCCTGCCGCCCCAATAGACAGTAGACATTTCCTCCAATTGATAAGTGTCCAGCCTAGATACTATAGCCCACTACCCTATTCTGGTGATCCTGTATACGACTACTCGCTGGTTGGATCTTCCATGCAGATTTCCATGCAGGGAACATTTTTATGACATGCGGCTTCACGGCAAAATTAGATCCTTGACTATCTTCAATTACCGATAACTAATTTCTCCCTAACCATGTGCCCTCTTTTCGCAGACTTTCTCTTGACTTCCATTCCCTTAATATCGTTGCTAGACTCCGTACGGCTCCTGGATCTCCGTTATCGCTGCACTCCGCACCACCCGATAGAGGAAAGGGTTGAGAGCACAGTAATGCCGCGCGGCAGAGCAACAAGTACACATCAAAGTAGCCACCTGGCACATGCTTGGTTAGGCTTTCCCGCTAGTTAAGATCATCCGACTTCCCATTCAATGTGGTACAATCGCTATGCCAACCCACTATGTCCATTCTCATCGGGGAGACCCCCCGGTAGAAATTCCCTCCTGCCTCCATTTCTCACCGCGCCAATTTCACGTTCACCCGCTGAATTTTTTCCTGCCATTTTGCCTCTTTAAGGGGAGTGGGTGAGTGCCACCTTATCTATAAATAAAATAGCGGGGAAAGGCAGTTACATATGAAGGTATTTATATTGCTGTCATCTGGAGCTCTAAATACCGAAATTTCCTCTTGTTGGTGTTATTATTTAGATTATTTATTTCCCCATCATCGCATCGTTGTCTCTCTTATATCTTACAACAACGACTAGATAGATTTACACGTTCTCTAAGATGCCGTCGGCGCAGAAACAGCCTTCTGGACCTTTGCAACTCGCTCCGCAGGATGTGTCGTCACCTACACGTAAGTCCTCCGGTGGCGAGGTAGATCCTTATGAAACTCCTGATCTGTACTACGGACCACAGACGGATCCTTCCAATAGGCATACACATTGGGGTCGACTCAGAACGTTGAGCTCCGTCTTCCCACGGCGTGTTAGTCCTGTTCAGTTCAACCCAACCTTTTTGGAGGGAGATCCCAACAAGACTAAAGGTGTGACAGAGGATCGGACGAGCCATGCTACTAACGGATTGTTTGACTTTGGTGACGACGAAAGTGTGATAAGCGATGAAGATGAGGAGGACAATGCAGAGGCTGCACGGAAGCATACGGAGCAGGCTGCTGCACACGACCATTCTCCAAGGGCGCGTCGTGGGTCTCGAATCACTGATCAGATTAAGGCAGTTTTCCGCCGCAAGAAGCTTGAAAGTCATCTTGGTGCCCACGGCGAGGCATTCTTTTCTCAGGCGGAAGATCTAGGGGAGCATGCCAACGCACCACACCATAGAGACGTGAGTCCTGACGATGAAAGCGATTTTGAGCAGGATGAGTTGGCTGCCAATGCTGCGTCTCCCTCAAACTCTACAGGATCTTTACTTGCGCTGGAGAATCAGTTACGGACCAACAATTATGTCATCGGTATGCCGCGTTCTGGAGTTACGTCCCCTGTGAATAGGTCCACCGATGAACTAGGAAATCTCACGAGAATTCAAAATAAAGTAAGAGAATCACGGAAGAGCGATGCTGCTGCCGATGTGGTTAGTCTTGCCTCGACTATTGGTTCAGAAGGAAGCACAAAGTCGGAGACCGATGTTGAACCCGTGTCTACCCGGCCATCCTCTCAGAATCTTCTGTCGCGGTCTGAAGAGGCACTTAGTACCACGACACCGCGGTCTAAGAGCTTCGTTAGGCGCTATAACAAGGGAATCCAGATGTGGAATCAGATAGCTACAAGTGGTAGATTACAGAGCAACGTCTTTGAGCGCAGGTGGATTAAGGGTCAAGAAGCAGATGGTAGCAGCGGTAATAGCGATGGACTATTCGCCAAGCCCGAGACTAGTCGCGGAATCACTCCACCAGAAACACCTCGCGGTGTATCTACTCGGGCCTCTGAGTTACCGCCGTTTGTTCCTACCGATTCTTCTCTTCGACGCCGTGCATCCGCAGACGATTCTTCATCGAAGGTGAACTCGAAGCGGTTCTTCATTAGCGACATCGACGCTACGTTGGAACAACTATTGGCAAACGAGGACACCGATCATAACTGCCAGATCACAATAGAGGATACTGGACCGAAAGTGTTGAAGCTTGGTACTGCAAATTCGAACGGATTCAAGCAGTACGACATCAGAGGTACTTACATGCTTTCCAATCTCCTACAGGAACTTACCATTGCAAAAAGGATGGGTCGTGAACAGATGATTTTAGATGAAGCAAGGCTCAACGAGAATCCCGTGGCTAGACTTCAGCGACTTATCACGACGGTGTTCTGGAAGAATCTTACGCGGCAGGTGAATCAAAATGCAGTGCTTCAGATGGCGCGTGATACCAAGATCAAATCTCCCGATGCACGTTTTCCCCGGATCTACGTGCCTCATCGTGAGCCCGAACAATACTACTACTATCGCAGTATTGCCAAGCATCACCCTGATTACCAACTGGAAGTTGAATATCTTCCTGATAAGATCACCCCTGAATGGGTAAAGTCTGTGAATGAACGTCCTGGGTTCCTTGCATTGGCTATGCGGCATAGGTCAGAGAGGTACGGTGATTTGGAGGGTTATCCATTCATTGTTCCCGGAGGTAGATTCAACGAGCAGTACGGTTGGGATTCATACTTTGAAACATTGGGACTTCTTAAGAGTGATAAAGTGGAGCCATGTATTGGCATGTGCAAGAACTTTATCTTTGAGATCCTGCACTACGGTAAGATTCTCAATGCAAATCGGTCCTATTACTTGTGTCGGTCGCAGCCTCCTTTCCTTACACAGATGGCGCTTAGGGTGTTCAATCATGTGCGGTTGCACGAACATAGAGAAGAGTTGGATCTTTTGAAAGATGCAATAACTGCTGCTATCAAGGAATACAACGACGTGTGGTGCTGTGAACCAAGACTCGATAAGAAGACAGGTCTTTCTGCCTACCACCCTGATGGTCTTGGAATTCCACCAGAGACTGAGCCTTCGCATTTCCACGCTGTCTTAAGCCCTTACTGTCAAAAGTACGGACTTCCATTTGAAGAGTTTACGCAGAAGTATAATGACGGTGAGATTCACGAACCTTCGTTGGATGAATACTTTGTCAACGATCGAGCAGTGAGAGAGTCTGGTCACGATACAACGTATCGGTTGGAAGGAGTTTGTGCCGACTTGGCCACAGTAGACTTGAATTCTCTTCTCTATAAATATGAGTCGGATATTGCGTTCGTGATTGAAACCTATTTCAACAATAACTTTGTGCTACCAGACGGAACCGTTGAAAAGAAGGAGAAATGGATCGAGTTATCTCGTCTTCGTAAGGAGAGAATGGACAAATACATGTGGAGTGAAGAAGACTCATTATATTACGACTACAACGTGAGGTTGGGAAAACGGTCAGCGTACGAGTCAGTGACTTCGCTATATCCGATGTGGGCCAACCTGTGCTCCAAAGAGCAGGCGGAAAAGATGGTGAAGAATTCGATTCCAAAGTTTGAAGAGTTTGGTGGCTTGGTATCTGGAACAGAGAGAAGCCGCGGTGAAATTGGTGTTGAAAAGCCCTCCAGACAGTGGGATTACCCCTATGCTTGGGCTCCTCATCAGATGATTGCCTGGAAGGGCCTATCAAACTATGGCTACTACAACGTGGCACGGCGCTTGTCCTATAGATGGTGCTACATGATGACTTTGGCCTTTGTGGACTTCAATGGTATCGTGGTGGAGAAATACGATGCAACATCTGAACGACAACCACATAAAGTGGATGCCGAATATGGAAACCAGGGATCTGGATTCAAAGGAGTTGCTACAGAAGGATTCGGTTGGGTCAATGCTTCCTATTTGGTGGGACTAGGTTACTTGGATCGTATGGGAGTTCGTGCGTTGGGGATGGTGACTCCTCCGCGTGACTTTTTCCATCATATGCGGCCAAGCGAACGGAAGACGTATGCCTTGGATAGTAAGCAGGCCAAACTTGCAAAGGAGATAAACGAGTCGACGAAGGAACGCGACCTTGAATTTACTACATGAATAAGAAGAATTATCTATATAAAGCTCCTCACCTAATACAATCGATCGATATATTTTCACAATTAGGAACGGAGTATAACTGGCACCGGCTAAGCTACTTCACCGCTGCAGATGGATAAAAATCTTCAATTTCTATGCAGCGAATGTCCTCCCGTAAAATGCCCTCCCGTGAAATGTCCTCCCGTAAAGCCCTCCCCTGAAAGCCCTCCCCTCCCTGAAATTTTTCCTCCCTGCCTCAGCGGACCTCACCTTATTTTTTCGCTCGGATTTTCATAGTGCAGCTAAGATATTTTTCAGCCTATTTTTTCTGCCCGCGCGCAAGGGGAATGTGACGGGAGAGATAACAGGTCAACAAGAGGTCAACAGTATTTAATCTGATCTTCCTGTCTTATTATAGTTCTAAGGGATCATAATTATTGGCAGCAGATACACTTAATCAACTGTGGGATAGTCAGCGAAATTTGCAAACGTCTGACATCATTATTCATCAGCATCTTATCAACAGTACCGCTTTACATTCAGGTCCACATGGCGTCATGAGCCATCACCGGCCAGAGCCTACAACTGCCATCGGGCAAGCTGGTATTAAGCAACATAATAACCACGGTGAAGCTGGCTACTCTCACTCTGCCAGCCATTCCATTGAATCAACTTCTTCCCAGCTCTTTAATCTTTTGAACATGAAGTCCGATGCATCTTCTCCATCTACAGAGAATGTTACCAGCAGCAGCATCCCCATAGCAATTAAGGAGAAAGCACCACACAGCGATACTCATACGAATAGTCTGAGTAAAGTCATTCATAATAATCATAATCAGACTAATCACAGCTTGTCGTTTGTCAATTCACTTGCGAATTCACGTACCAGTTCGACAGCTTCCGTTCAGAACTTAAGATCGTCAGGACGCACGATCCTCACAATCAATCCGACAAATGGTATTAGCAATCCGCCAAGTCCTACAAATGCGAGTGCGACTCCGGTGGCCTCATCGCTTACTGCATCGCTAGCAGAGTCTCGTACTTCTACATCTTCAAGCCTAGCACATCTCACAAGTAAGTCGCCATCACCGTCTAAGGCGGACACTTCTGATATCTGGAGTCTTTCTTCTAACTATAGAACGGCGCCGAACCCAGCGGGTCGTAGGAGGCAAACAATTCAAGGTGACAGACAAAACCACGGTAGTTCCACAGATTTAGGACGTCTAGGTGGTCATACTGGTCTTCAGGCTTCATCGCTTCCTATTTCTGCAAGGTCACTGCTTCATCAGGTCTCGTCGTCTGCCAGTCTCAACTCTAATGCACGTACCCCTAATCCATTGAAAGTTCATTCTCAGAATAGACTTTCTGAAATGGCCCACAGATTCAGCGATTACTTTTTACCACGAAAACACGATACGGGAAGCCAGTCTTCCGCCCAACGATCACGACTTTCCATTACTCCACCTTCCATTGATGTTTCAAGGCAGAGTTTCTCGTCATCTGATTCACCGGTGTCCGCAGTCAAGGAGACACATTACGTTCACGTGGAATACGACCCAGTGACGCGCCGGCGTATCCTCAATACGTATGAGATTCTTCGTGACCTTGGTAGTGGCCAGCACGGTAAGGTGAAACTTGCACGCGATACAGATACTGGCCAACTTGTTGCCATTAAGGTTGTAGATCGTGCCGCACGACCTGGTTTGGGTCGATTGACAAGACGTGGCTCGTTTTCGCAAGAGGACAAGATCAGGCGAGAAATCGCCATAATGAAGAAGTGTTCACATCCACACATTGTGAAACTAATCGAAGTGTTGGATGCAGAGACCTCGAGAAAGATCTATCTGATCCTAGAGTATCTGGAGAAGGGTGAGATCCATTGGCAACGACGCGACGAGAAAACTCTCGATAAACCAGAACCATTGCTCTCTCTCAATCAGGCAAAGGACGTGTTTAGAGATGTTGTTTTCGGATTAGAATATCTGCACCATCAGGGCATCATTCACAGAGATATTAAGCCTTCAAATTTATTGGTTAGTAAGGATGATGTCGTCAAGATCTCTGATTTTGGTATTTCGTTTGCCGCAAAGTTAGACGGGAATGGTAGCAGTGACGACTTTGAGCTAGCCAAAACCGCTGGAACACCCGCCTTTTTGGCGCCTGAGCTTTGCACCACAGAAGGCGACGAAGTTACCGTCACAAATAAGATTGATATATGGGCATTGGGTGTCACCCTATACTGTCTTCTCTTCGGTGTACTACCATTTAATGGAGAGACCGAATTCCAACTCTTTGATGCCATCAATAACGCTCCAATAGAATATCCAGATACGAACAAATGGTTAGTCGCAGAGCCACTCTCTGGGCATGATTTCGATCTCGCTAGAAGTACTATCGGAGGCCTGCTTCAACGCGATCCTTGGAAACGGCTTGAGATTGAGGAGATTAAACACCATCCATTCTTCCTTGAAGGCATGACAGGGAACCAGCTTGAAGAATACACTGCCAACTGGCGTAGTGAAATGAAGATTGATGTTTCCAGACGAGAAGTTGACGATGCTGTCATAGGCATTGGAACACGAATCCGAAAGAAGATATCTGAAGTTCTCGGGTTCACTGCTCGGTCAAGCCATGGTCACCATCATCTCGAACGCCATCGGACTAATCACAGCGATACAAGCCGGAGCAGCCTTGCCACTCAACACACACCCTTACTCAAGCCGCGGTCGCCTTCTACATTGGCTTCTCTTAAAACGGATCGTTCATACATTCTTTCGGAGACCGTTGGAAGTAGTAGCTCGCAGCTCTTTCTACAGCCTCCAGCTACTGCCTCATCTACAACCGCTGTCTCGACCGAGACCTGTAGAGCTCATTTGACCCCGTCGCACCTTTCTAAAGACCTGAGCCTGGATGATGACGCGGACTACGATGAATCCCTATCAGACCACCCTTCGTTCTCCTCCACCGAAGCGAGAGTTGTCTTCTTAGCGGGGTCGCCAACGACAAATTCACCCGCTGCAAACTCCCTTCTGGCCCTTTCATCTGCGGCACCATCACTGGCCCCCAATTCCCCTGCATCTGCTTCACCGGATACACACTTCCCACCGATGTCTCTTCCAACATCTCCAACGTCGTCGCATTCTCACTCATCCAGCTCGTTCAATGACGATGAACTGGAGGACCAGGTGTCCCATTCCCGGTCTCGATCTCGGTCTCGCAGAAAGCACAGTTACGCCCCTAGCTTTGCTTCTCTCAACAGCTATTACGATGACGTGTACCTGAAGGGCACCACACCCCTGTCGCTTCAGGCACTCACTCCACTTGATCGATCACACACCCAGAAATCTGCTTCAATGTCACCTCCTCAAATGTATAAAATTCACTCTCACTCGCAGCCCCAGATCCAAAGCCGTTCGCAGGCATTGCCAATCTCTCGCACTGGTACATCGAATAAAGAAACTGCCTCGCCGCACATAACTGCGTCGATCGAGAGCCATAACGTAGAGCATGGCTCAATACCAATGAGGTCTGTCCAATCTGCTGTGTCGATACCCGAGTTTCTTAAGCCAACCGATATGGATCCTACGGGTAATACGACAAATGAGTACTACTCGGATTTCTACATTAGCAAAGCATCGCTCAGCGGAAAGAGTTCAAAGAACAGTACTGTTGCGCCGAGATATACTGGTAGAAGCAAGTCAATTCATAATCGGGTCCCCAATCGTAGAGCGGTGTTTGTCAACGGATCCGAAAGCGATAGCAGCGACAGCGATGCTACAGAAGTTGCAAGTCCTCCCGCTTTGGACAGAGCCGCTATATATGGTAGGAGAATACCTATGATGCTGGCTATGACGTCGTCACATCCAACATACAATTCAGGCTCTTCGAGTGAGGATTCGGTCAACAACTCTGATTCCGATGATACTCCGCTCACGTTGAGTTCTAAACGGCACACGTTGCGTGCCACTCGCAGCAGGAGCCAGGCTTCAAAAGGGCCGGTTGAGTTATTTGACGTGCCTGAGGAGTTAGCTACCCCGCCAGAGGCAGCCACGGATCCCAAACATGCAACTACAGAGCATTTCACACAGTAAATACAGGAATGGGTATCGTTATATCATTAAAGGAGAGGCTTATAGATAGGAAAGTATGTTCAGAGCATTTTAATAAATCCCTCAGCATTTTTGGAGATAATCAATCGTTCACGACAAACCGTTTAAGTGTAGGGATATCTAATCTTGATTTCGAGATAGCGTTTGCCAACACCGAGGATGGATTTGCTTCACCATCACCCAGGACGACCAAATCAGCATCCACCTTGATTGGCTCTCCGAATCGGAGAAGATCTTCTTTCTTATAGTTAATTGTCAATTTATAATGACCAGAACTGTAGAGAATGAGCGAATCTTTATCCGGCTCGCCATTACTAGCAGTCTCGTACCGTAATTTCATCATCATCAGATCTTTAACCAAACTCTTGAACTTTGCCCAGGTGTTGCGAACTTCCGCAATGTATCCCTTGAGTGGCACAATATTCAAACACTCTAAGTATTTCTTCAGTTCGCTGAGAAGACCCGTTAGTTCATGATTCCTGTATACTATGTCCAGGCTTCTATCACCAGTGGATAGATCAACTGACACTTCCACATCATTCATCACAGAAACCTTAAGGAGCTCATCAGTCAAGTAAACAAGCCTTACCTGCGAGCCCATCTCCAATTCAGTAAACTTTGCCCTCAAAGCAGCCAACTCATCCTCGGTCGGGACTTTCAAAGTTTGCAGTTGGTCTCGCAAAGCACTATTTTCATCCTTTAGCTGTTTATTAGTTGTAGCCTGAGCATCTAGCGCTGGAGCTTCCCCCTCAGCCTTCTGCTTCAGCCCATGAATCTGCGATTCGATTTCATTCTTCTTGGTAATTTCAGCACTGATCTTAACCTTTAGTTTCTTCAGTGCTTCCCTGCTCTCGTCGCTGACGCTGGCCTGTTGATGCTGAAACTTGGTAATCTCTGTTTGAAGCTCTGACTTTTGTTCTATCAACGTTTGCTGTCTTAGAAGAATCCTCTTTCGAATCTCAATTACTTTCTCCATCTGAACGTCCAGTAATCGACCCGAATCTTGATATGACTTTTTCAATTGCTCCAGCAAGTTTATAAGATAAGATAGGTTCTCCTTCTTGGCCTGCTCCCTTGCAAAGCTAGCTAACGCTTGATAGTTGATCTTCAAATCTC
Organism: Brettanomyces naardenensis; assembly: GCA_012295355.1. Classification (NCBI taxonomy): domain Eukaryota; kingdom Fungi; phylum Ascomycota; class Pichiomycetes; order Pichiales; family Pichiaceae; genus Brettanomyces; species Brettanomyces naardenensis. The sequence goes on along the minus strand of WOTY01000002.1, from coordinate 1,045,195 downwards.
TTCGAAGTTCATCGGTCTGCTCATAGTACTCCTTGATGGACGTAGGATTGTTCTCCTTGACATTCTTCTCGAAATCAAGCACTATTCCCCGGATGCTATGGATGCTATTACGGTACTGCTTGATGAGATGCTCGAAATAACGAAAGTCGGGTATGCTATTCACAGCTTTAACATACTCCACGAGAGACGCCTTGTGACTGTCGTCGACATCTGCACTGAGCTCTCTTTCAGAAGGATCAATGCTATCAAAGAACTGAACATTCACTTCATCCAAAAATGAGGATAATGTCACGTTTTCATAACCGTCATCGTCATCGTCATCTTCTTCTTCCTCGTACAGATCCGTAGTAACCTGGGAACCACCATCATCTTCGATTTCAGTTGATACCTCTGCCAATGGAATCATCTCGGTATCGAGTTGTTCACTATAGCTTGAATTGGCAACACTCTCCACAGCATCGCTGACTACCTCTTTGACTACTTTCATCCTCTTCACCTCGTGTCCCTCGTCATACTCAGTTCCAGTTAAATCCAGGTGTCGCTTATTAGGACTTTCGGATCTTGCCACTGGTCCTGTAAGCTCCATAGTCTTTGTTTCATCCATTTCGCTTATTTCACCTAAACTGGTTCTTCGGCTGAATTCCATCGTCGCTGTATCGTTATCTGCCACAATCACAGAATCTGGCTTCTTATTCACCAACTGAGTAAAGTCCATGGTATGCTCAGCATCAGAATCCAATTCACTAGTTCCTCTTGTTCCTGCTAACTGTGTTAGGTCCATGGTATGCGTCTGATCATCTTCCTGGAGATCTCTGACAGCCTCTTGAAAGACATCTGTAGCGCTGAGCTCCTTCTGGTCACTGTCCGCTCCTCCATTGCTATTCTGCTTCAGTATCTCATTCTGCTGACCCCTGATTTGGTCAGTCAAATCCGTAGAGAACTCCATTGTCTGGGTGGAATTGTCCTCATCAATATGTGAACCCATCACAGATGAGTCAATTGGCCCAACTTTCACCTTGTTTACCCTCTGCGAGTAATCCTCGTCGCTGCTTGTTTCACTAAGATCAGCATCTCCCGCCTCTGCGACTGTCAGCTTAAGAATTGACCGTCCAGCGGTTCGGCCTTTGCTATATGAGTGAAGGGATGGTAACGAGCTTCGTCTGGAGACAGCCTTCTCGCTCTTTGACGGCTTAGCAGGATAATGAGAATAATGGGTGGTAATCTTATGCAGAGTCACCTCGGGGGCAAATGAAACCCTTCTCTTTTCTCCCTTATTGCTGGGAATTACAGCAATCGTATTATTGTCCTCTATCGTAGGCTTCAAGATGCTGTGACTCGGCACAAGAGTGTGCCTCCTATTAGGCATCTTGATTTCGAACTTAAAGTCCCTGTAAGGAGGAGTGTTCTCCTTAGAATTCATGGTGAACGGGTAGGAGACTTCCTATATTAACTAGCAGAGTACGAAGGATCAACTAGCGGAGTTGGGGTGTGTAGTAAACAAACGCGGTCTGATAAGAAGGAATCAGTAAATTATATGGTTACGCGTGTAAGGATGTAAAAAATGGATCGGATATTCAAATTTAGGGACTGGACAGAATTACCGACAGAACCAAAGGCTTTAGAGGAAAGAGATCGCCTACCTGTAGCCAAGGTAGAATCTCCCTTTATATATTAATTCTTAAACTATCTATACATGTTCACAAGTAAACACCCAAGTACCTGTGACTGGATCATAACTTTCAAACACTGTGTTTGGAACGGCATGCAACTTCCGTATATGTCTCCTGACAATTGGGTGTTGGGGATCGGTAATCATGGTTTTCGCATCCTTCGAAAAAGGATAGCAGCCTTCAAGAGAAATTTGAACTCGCTTATTCAATCCTTCTCCCTTTTTAGGCCTTGCATCAACATTCGGATAGAGGATGGCACTCCGCTTACCCAAGATCACGATATCCGCCAAGCTAGAAAGCGCAATTGAAGTGAGATCGACAGGTTCAAGGAATTTCACCTCTGCAAAGCCAGATCTTCCCACCTTAAAGTCCTTAACTTCGGTTAATTCATCTGGCTTCAACTTCTGGAGTTCTTCAATCGTAGGAGACGTCCAATAGTCACTTGGGAGCTTACCAAAGGAAGCAGTTTCAGAATCGGTACTTTCTGGGGTCTCCTTTTCAGACTCCTTTTCCGATTCTTCCCCGATTTTCTCCCTTACTGGATTCGACGTACCTGCGTGGTACGAAGAAGACTCAGGATGTCTCACTTTAAATGAGACCTGCTTCTGAGGACCCAAAATTGTACTCTCTTTCAAACCGGCAAACTTCTCTTCCTCTTTGTTTCTATCGATGACAAGCTGCGTAGCAGTTCTTGAAGGCACAAATATGTAGCTTGATAAGATGGCCTCATCTGTCTCGTCGCTGGTGACCGTACCTTGCTTCTTGGAGGTATCTTTAGCATCCTCAATCAGCGAAGTGCTTGCAGATGGGGAAGATGTCGACGATAATGGAGCAGGTAGGGCTGGGAAGGAAGGTGACACAATACTGCCGCTTCTGGAAGAAAGTGACTCTCTTGCTGCAAACAACGGTTTCGGTGTAAGTCTATAAGCCGACGTAAGAGAAACGTCCTTTTTGACGCTAATCGCCTTAGCAAGCGGTCTCACCGGTTCTGGAACAACAGAAGCCCCAATATTCTGAGTAGCCGCAAACAGTGGGCCAACTCCATAAGGATTTTGGTTTGATAGTGCCACCAATTGCTGTTGCTGCTGTTGCTGTTGTAGCTGTTGCTGCTGTTGACTGTTACCAAAGCTATAGCCACCGTTACCATTGTTCAACCCTTGCGTCTGCTGGTTTCCGCCAAACAGTCCTCCACCGGTAGTGCCAAAGCCAGAGGGCTTGCTACCAAACAGCGAAGGACCGGTGGCAGGTCTATTACCGAACAGTCCACCCGATGCATTGCTGGTGGCATTGTTATTCCCAAACATACTACCAGAGGTGCCCGCATTGGAATTCCCGAACATTCCGCCTGATGTCGCCTGCTTATTGCCAAACAATCCTCCGTTGGTGTTATTATTGCCGCCAAACAAACCACCAGAGGTATTGTTAGAGGTGGTATTATTGCCAACAAATCCTCCAGGGGCGTTAGCATTGTTATTGTTACCAAACAGTCCACCAGAAGCCGGCTTATTTCCAAACAGTCCACCATTAGTGTTAGTGTTGCCACCGAACGTCGATGTATTGGAGTTATTTCCAAAAAGACCTCCTGATGCAGCCTGCTTGTTTCCAAACAGTCCAGTGGAACCATTAGCAGCATTATTACTGTTGCTGAACATGCCACCAGTTGTGTTGGCGTTATTGTTACCAAACATACCTCCTGAAGGAGTTGCAGCATTGTTGTTTCCAAACATACCACCACTGGCGGGCTTTGATCCAAACAGTCCTCCCCCTGTCGTATTACTGGCGCCACCAAACGTCGTATTGCCAGTATTCGAAGGTCCAAACCCTCCAGTATTACTAGTAAAAGTTGTGTTGGTGGTGTTTCCGAAACCAGAACCAAACGTAGACTTGTTGGCATTGTTGCCGAACAGAGCTCCAGCGTTGTTGTTACCAGTATTGTTATTGTTGCCAAATATTCCACCAGTATTAGAGCTTGCATTAGTGTTACCAAACATACCACCGGAGCCGGTGGTTCTGCCGAAGTTTGACCCTCCAAAGGGAGCGTTACTGGCAGTATTGCTGGCGCCAAACAGACCTCCCCCGTTGGTAGTGTTGTTGTTAGCAGCACCAAACGGTGATGCAGTTGTGGTACTCTTATTACCACTGAAGCCGCCAAACGGTGACTGGTTGGAGTTACTGGTATTCTGTCCAAAGGTATTGCCTGTGTTTGTTCCGCTGAATGCAGAGCCTCCAAAACCGGTTGGCGTGTTGCTATTATTCGAACCAAAGAGGCCTCCTGTGGTAGGCTTAGCACCGAAGGGGCCACCGACGGCATTATTTGTAGATCCAAAGAGGCCACCATTAGTTGTGTTGTTACCACCAAACACGTTGCTTGTATTGGACGTGTTGTTACCGCCAAAACCGCTGAAATTTGTGTTGGACTGGCCAAACGAATTGCCAACAGGTTGGGAACCGGTTCCATTACCAAAACGACGGTTCTGTAGATAGTCCTGAACTCTCAACTCCTCGAAGGAGAAGTTCTGGTACTCGGGCATCGCGGAGATACTTTCGTAGATCAGTGATCCCATATTGGCATCCTTTTCGACGTGTTCCTTGAAAGGCTTGACACCTGTTCCCTGATTTTGAGTCTGTACGGTGGAGATTCCACCAAATCCAGAAGTAGCCTGACCAAACGGAGAGCTGGAGTTCGGTCTTCCAAAGTTTGAAGTGTTGTTAGCGGTTGAAGCGCCACCACCGAAGAGTCCACCAGATGAAGTACTTGTAGCGCCAAACGCCGAATTGGTAGTATTACCACCGAATGGAGAGCCAGAGGTATTTCTGGCACCGCCACCAAAAAGACCCGTTCCTGTGTTACCTGCCGTATTTGCCGTATTCATAGTATTGGAGTTCGATCCAAACCCATAGCCGCCAGTTGTACCTGAACCGCCAAAAAGATTGGTCGAGTTCCCTCCAGCAGCAACAGTATTCGTTGTATTGTTGTTATGACCGAACAAACCACCGGAGTTGGTGTTTGAGGAGGCACCGTTTGAACCAAAGGGCGAGTTTGTAGAGGTATTACCAAAGGGGGACGAGATGGTATTGGTATTTGTATTGGCATTATTGTTGGAACCGAAGCCACCGAATCCGCTGGTAGTTGCGGAAGATCTCCCAAACATGAGGATGTAGTTGCGGGTGAGAGAATTTGAGAGAGGCGCTGTGAATTAAGTTGAGCGATTAGATCTTGGAAGATCAGATGGGGATTCAGATGATATGGTGAGTGCTGTTTCAAGAAATGAAGGTGAAAGATCACAAAAGATGATGGCAAATGGATTCCCTTTGTGCAGCGGTACTGTTCGCGTAGGTCAATGACGTGGAAAGATGGGAATAAGTACCCTTAACAAATGAGACGGGCAATAGAAGGGAGGGGATGATTAGCGAGACAGAGGAGCTGAGGCGAGGCATTCTGAGGAAAATTTTTTAGGAGGAAGGCGACGCTGAGCGACGCGACGCTGGGGAGAGGATGGCCTTGAGCGGAACAGGGAGAAGACCCACTGACGAGGGATTTGGTAGCGGGAGGAGGGACAGAGAGAGAGTGATTTTCAAACAGCATCATTGAATTGAGTAAACTGCCTGTCTCATCAATCCAAATTACCTCTGATCCCCCTCCAAAGCTGTGATTCTGTGGCCTACTCACCCTTCGGACGTCGATAGACGCAAACGGCGCGACGCGAAATCCAAACGCGGTGAAAAGTTTAGTTAAGGGCAGGATCTGATGCCCTTTTTCTCCTTGTAGTTCCTATGCTTTACTTGTCTCTGGATCTTCAATATGGGTATTCGGGGATTGAACGCTTTAGTCTCCGAGAATGCTCCTCGGGCGATTCGATCGAGCGAGCTGAAAGCTCTCTTTGGTCGGAAGGTGGCCATAGATGCCTCAATGTGCCTATATCAGTTCCTCATCGCGGTGAGACAACAGGACGGAGACGTTTTAACGAACGAGGCTGGTGATACGACGTCCCATTTGATGGGATTTTTCTATAGGACGATTAGAATGGTCAATTATGGAATCAAGCCTTGCTATGTGTTCGATGGAAAGCCTCCTGTGATGAAGGGAGGAGAGCTAGAGAAGCGGTTGAAGAGGCGTACGGATGCCGAGACCAAACTTAAAGAAGCTAAGGAATCGGGAGAAGTTGAAGAGATGCACAAATTCCAGAGAAGGACCGTTCGAGTGACGCGTCAGCAGAACGATGAAGCCAAGAAATTGCTCAAGTTGATGGGTATTCCGTATGTGGAAGCACCCTGTGAGGCTGAATCTCAGTGTGCTGAATTGGCAAAGGCCGGAAAGGTGTTTGGGGCTGCTTCTGAAGATATGGACACGCTCTGTTACCAACCGCCATATTTGTTGAGAAATCTGACGGCTGCGGAATCCAGGAAGTTGAAGATCGATGAATACAACATTAAAGAGGTACTAAAGGGATTTGAGATGCCCATTGAACAGTTTGTTGATATGTGTATCTTGTTGGGATGTGATTACTGTGAGACCATTCGTGGTGTTGGTCCCGTGACGGCATTAAAACTGATCCGAAAGTATGGCACGTTAGAGAAAGTGGTAGAGTCTATAGAGGAGGATCCGAAATCAAAGTATAAGGTTCCAGAGAATTGGCCTTATAAGGAAGCACGTGAACTATTTTTGCATCCCGAGGTCACACCGGGTTCTGAGGTGGAGCTTAAATGGACCGAGCCGGACATTGAAGGACTAATACAATATATGGTGAAGGAGAATGGATTTAGTGAGCAGAGAATTAGAGATGGAGCAGGGAAGTTGAAGAAGGCACTGAAGACAGGCACTCAGGAGAGGTTAGATAGCTTCTTTAAGGTGGCTGGGACAAGAAGTTCAGGTACGAAAAGGTCGGCAGAAGAGGATGGAAAGAAGGGGAAGAAGGGGAAGAATGGAAAGGCTAAGAGGAGGAAGTAATCACCTAGCATCCAACACCTTCATTACGAGTGCAACTACGGTTGAAGCTTCACCAGTCTTCGTGTGTAAGGATCATGTATTAATAGTTATTACGAGCTAATCTCCTCAATTGCAGGACTAGAACTCGAAGTCCTCTTTCCTGGAAGCATGCTACTGATTATCGAGGCAGCTTCATTGAGGCTTGCTGCTGACTTCTCACTAATAGTGACGGCGTTTCCCACAAACTTCTTCATGCTCTGGTCCATGCCGGAAAGATATCTTGCTACTTCAGCCAGCGGCCAAGGAACAGATCTGACGAGAGGAATAAGATTTCCGTACAATGGCATCTTCATTTCACCTCTTTTGCCTAGTCTCACAGATTTATAGAGGGTATTTGCGACATCCTTTGGATCTAACTCTGGTGCTAGCAAAGTTGATGGTGTTCTTACTCCTTGGAACAGTCCTGTTCTCAATTGACCTGGACATAGGAGTAGTGTCTTCACACCCGTGGTATTGAACGCTGGCGGTCCAAGCTCGTAGGTGAGGGACTCATGAAGTGCAATTAATCCAGATTTAGATGCTCCATAGGCGCTCAAACGAGCAGGTGAAAGATACCCCAAGGTCGATGCCACCGTAATTATATAGCCTCGCTTAACGTTGAGCATCTCGGGTAGAAATGCCTTAATGGTGTAAAAGCTGGCAAGAAGATTGACTTGAAGAGACGTCTCGATCTCGTCGAAGGATAGTTCTAATAAAGATTTACCCATGGTAATCCCGGCGTTGTTAATAAGCATCGTTACAACTCCAACATTCTGCTTCACCCATTCTGCCTTCCTAAGAACTGCCTCTCGATCGCTCACGTCACATTTAACGTAGGTAACTCCCTGCACAAAGTCGGGTGTTCCTTCCTCCGGCAGTTTAATATCAAAAACAACAACTGTGGCCTTCTTTGATCTGAATTTACTGGCCAATTCCTTACCCAATCCTGACCCTCCTCCGGTAATTAGTACAATATCACGATGAGGATCAAACAGTACACCTACCACTAAATCAGAGAAGTCCAGATATCCTTTGTTTAATCTATACAGTAGTCCTGTAATCGGTCCAGTCATGTTGATGGTCATTTGGTACAAGAAAGTATCCCTTTATCTGTAACGAATTAGGAAATTGGCTTAAGCGCCAATCCCTGACTATCTCTGGAAATCCGTGGCTGGTGAATAGACCCCCCACCCAGATTTGTGGCTGGGTAGTGCACCCCCATTCCCTCTGAGGCTGTGCTGCTTCGTTGATCTCTCGTGTTTTCCCCACAATGTTGAAGCCGTTTAAGACGACGGTTGTTTGTTATCGAGCCCAAAGATTAGAATATTTACCAAGTTTATCTATTACAACATGTCAGCACCACCTCAGGTATTACGTATTAAGAGGAAACGTAATGAGGAACCATTACAAGCGTTACTCTTTGAGAATCCACCTAACCGGAAGAAGACCCGCACGTCTGGTCAATCGGACTATGTCTTCAAGCTCGCCAGAACAGAGAGATCTCTCCGAGAAAAGCTACCCTTTGTATTGAATCCAGAAGCACAATCTACGAAAGGTCGAAAGATCTTCAGTCTACCCAAACTGTCTGCCAGATCACGGCAATCCCCGAAGAGACCCCAGACGGCCTCGGAGCCCCAGGTCAACTCTGAGCTTCTAGAGATGGTTGACGATTACCTAAGGAGTGACGAAGCCCGGATAGAAGAGCACAGATTACAGAAGAGACGGAAGTCGAGTAGTTCACAGGGGGTACGGCCTGTGTTACGTCGGCCTAAAGATGACAGAAGTGCGGGTGATATAAGCCACGAGGAAGAGTACGTGTATGATGTCTATTATCGAGATAAGGCTATCAGCGATGAGGTAGAGAAGGGGAACATTGGATATGTTAGGTTTTCTGAGGATGATTTGGATCTACTTGAGGATGATGAGGAGCCAGATTCAGGGATTGTCACTGATGATGAGGACTCCAATTCGGAGAATTACTATCAGAATGAGTATCCAGAAGATGAAGATGGTGATTATGATGAGGGAGAGGTTGAAATAGGGGAATCTGGTGACAATCAGGATGAAACATTTGATATTATCGACGATAAGAAGCAATTTACCAGACTCAATCATGGTCTAGACCGTAGTGTTACAGATGCAGATTACGAGCGGATGACTGGAAACGTGTCTGAGATGATTAGCAAGTCTGCTGCGGCCGAGGAATCGGTAGATAGTAGCGGATATATGGGGAAATCGTCTGGATTTGAAGGAGATAGCTCGGAATACATGGATACCGACGAGACGGGAGATGAGACGGGAGACAGCGAGGCCGTTCACTTCGAGAGGCATCAATTCTTTGCATCTGACAGAGACGATCCTTTGGCAATACACAGAGACAGGATATTTGGCAGGTTGCAGGGTATGATAGGTCGTGGAGGACGGGGTGGTGGTGAGGGAAGTGGCTAGTGAAGTGGCTGGGGCGCCTTAAGGTAGACTATGACGGTATCCGTCTGGTCCCGTCTGGTCCCGTCTGGTTCCCTCCGGCTCTACCCGGTCTTCGGCCCCCTCCCCCTTCAATTAACTAGTACAACGTATATCATTTCTCTACCATCGGATGGCCGATCAGTTTCTTTCAATTGCCCAATCAACGGGTGAAAATGGCTCATTTTCTTAGAGGTATTTTACTTATGTAATTTTACTGGTGCTACTCGCCCATCCGCTCGATTCCGGGGGGTGGGGCCCTGAATGAGATTACGTCCCCATCTTAAATTTAATCCCCATTGACGTGGGTTCTTCTTGTAATATATTACTTATACATCCCTTGTACAATGTCTCTTCGTGGCTTTAGGAAGGCAATTTACAGAACTCCCCATAAACTGTTCGGTACTAAGTCCACTGAGGACCAGCAGATTAAGGCGTGGGAGCATGATATTAATACCGCTATAGCGGGGGTTGATTTTCTTCAACTGGAGGCAAAGAAATGGAAGCAATGTTGGGTTGATGCTGCCACGACACTAGTTCATGTCATTGGTGCCTTCAATGATGTTCATATGCCTTTAGACAAGGGTGGCAACAAGCCAACAAGCCACAAGGATGTAGAGGTTCCTACCGATGTTGAGAAGAGTGAACAGTTTACGTATATTACTCACCATGAGTTGTTGGAAGCTTCGAGACTGGCCCGGATGCTCTTTGAAGACGTTTCGAAGACGGCAGAGAAAGAATATAAGGGTGTTGCTGATAAATGCACTGCGATGCGTGAGAACTTGAAGGCCGTTGCGAAGCTTCTAGCCAAAAGAGAGCGTAAGAAGATCGATTATGACCTCAATTTCAGTGCTGTTGAGAAGGCGATCGTTTCTAGGAACTCTTCTACCAGTGCTGAGAAGGAGCAGACGAAGTTGGAACATACTCAGGGTCGTATGGAACAGGCGAAGGATGTATTTCTTGATCTGGATGCTAAGGTTCGGGTTGTACTTCCGCCAGTGTTAGAGACTTTGTCTGAATTCCTTAACAAGTTGGCGATGAAGATATATTATGGAAACGTTGGTACTCTACGGCTTTTAAGGACGAATCTTCGAAAGTTTGTTCAATCTCAAGGTTTCGTTGGCTCTCAGGATGACTCTACTGCAGCCTACGAGTCTATTGTTACCGAATTTTTCAACTCATACTCAACTGCTAAGAGCAAATTGGAGTCCCTCGATATGTTGCAGGAGTATCAGAAGTTGAAGGAGCGCAGCTTGAAGGATAAAGCAGTGGAAGGTGCTGGTGTGGTGACAAACCGCATAGTTGATACTACTGTGGACGTAACCAGTTCACTATATGCGAAGGCCGCTCATAGTGGGCAGAGACTCAGTTTGAAGCATATGAAGATTGAGAATCCCGTGAAACCTTACGGTAGGGATGGAGTGTTTTCTACGGCGACGGATCCAATCAAGTACGAACTGCAGATTTCTCAGAATAACGAGAAGAAGTTGTATGATGAATCCGTTTCCGTTGACTCTGCTGCAGTGGCAGGTCCTCCGCCACTTCCTGAGCGTGATTTTTACGCTGGAACTCAACCTATTGGTTCTGCATCTTCCTCCCACGGTGATGCTGACTGGCTTAGACCGTTATCTCTCAAGAGTACTGGTTCAAAGTTACCTAATACCCCTGTCAATGAGGCTCCTTCGTCATCCACTGGTTCTGAAAAGCCGACTTTATCCTCTGATATCACCGACGAAACCTCGGATACTCGTCGTTTCTCCAACAACTCTCTGGAGCTATCTGAGAAATCAGAGACTGCCAAATATGCCTCCGTCAGTATTGATCTGATAAGGGAAAAGATTAGGGAGGTTATAATGACTCCAAATATATCCTCTGCTCCGGTTACTATGGATACTGAGGCTTATGCACGTTCGATAGCCCGCTATCGTGAAGTTGTCCTTGCGAAGTCTTCTATTTCTGCTCAACTGTTGAAGATGGCTGACTGAGCGTGATCATTCATCTCTCTCTTGCTGGGGAACGTTAGAACGCTCGGCTCGTTTAGAGGTTAAATATTTTATATCCTATTATGCATAAATAGTTAGCAAAGTACAGTAACTGTATATCACAACGACCCCTAATCGATACGAAATGGCTCAAATGGGGGAGAATCTACTTCCTCTATGATACCGCCCACTCTTCTTTTCTTTGACCGATTTCCATTCCTTCCGTTCCTGGCTGTTCTCTTTGCAGAGCCAAAAAACGGACTGCTCACATTAGTAGTATTTGCGACTTGGGTTTCCTTGGGATATAGCAAGGAGAGCTCTCGTCCAGCAATGTTGATGTTTTCATGATCCTCACCATGTGGGTTAGGTAGTTCCAAGGGCTCAAAAGACCCCGGAGAATCCAGAGGCATAGCCCTCCTTCGCCCTTTCCTGATCTTCGACGGCGAAGAATCCATCGACGCTTGTGTCCTTGATTCAGAAGTGAGCTTCACTGGGGTAACATTCAACTCATGATCAACCTGTGTCCCGGTTTGTCTTCCTCTCACACCCTTCCCTTGCTGCCTTCCTCCCTCTTCTTCATCATCACTCATATTCAGATCCCTATCTCCTAAATTCTCAGGGAGTCGTTCCTTTTCAGCACGTGTAGTAACTATCTGTGCCTGCGTACTCACAGGATTCACCTTTCTGTCCTTTGACTGGGCCTCATTGTAGTTTACCCTGTGCCTGCTCCGAAGGTGTCTATCACCCATATGCACAACTCTTTCCAATCCACGTTCAGACGGCCTCTCTTTCTCCGTCTGGGTCTCATCATCAGGAATGATCTCAAGTTCCTTCAAAACTTCCAATTCACCGTCAGTATTAGAGACTCCTTCTTCTCCATTGGCTACAATATGCTTGCTATGAGGCGAATTGGGATACGGTCTGCCATGTTCTCGGATAGAGCCCTTCACCAGTTCCTGGACAGGTTTGACATGTTCCATCGTAGTTTCTCTCACAGGTTCATTCACCGACCCATTCACCGGCTCCTTCTCAGACCTTTCCACCGACCGCTTAAATGCCTCCTTCACAAGTCCCCTTACGAGATCCTTGACCAACCCAGCAGCCACTGCAGGCTGTGGTTCTCGAGCATCTCCTTCAGTGATAGGGATCCTAATTATATTTCCCTCCTTCAAAATCCCAGCTTTCAAGTTCTTCTTACTCATTCCTTTCTTAAGTCCGACTATTCTATTGGTCCTCAGTTCTTCTTCTGTCTTGTCATTGACTGACTTCTCACTTCCATGCCTCAGCCGCTCGCTTATGTAGTGGGTAAAAGGTCCTCCCCTACGTCCATGTCCTGCAATCTCTAGAGCATCATCATGCATCACCTGGCCCTTTATTTCATCCGCAGTTTTCATTTCAGCAGCTGGTGCCTTCTTCTTCACTCCTACATGAGTGGCTACCGACTCACCATGTGCATTCTTCATCTCTTTATCATCATCAGGTATATTTATTATCGACTCTTCCGATTGTGGTTCGTCAACCCTCTTTGCCTCTTTGAGTTCGATTATATTGTCCGGTCCACGTGAAACCTTATCTAAATGCTTATTATCCCCATCATAAGAGTCCTGCGATAGCTTCAGACGGTTACTGCTAATTTTCATAGTGACGGGAAATATTGGAGGTGATGTAGGCGGCACAGGTAGTCGCTCTGGAACAGGAGATTTCTCAACAATAATAAGATCATCATCTTCGCCATCATCATTGAGTTTCATGTCTTTCTTTCCATCTATGGATGTCAAGGAATCCTTCTGATTAACCATTTTGTTAGTCTCTTTGCCAATCATGGAAGCATCCTCTCCCTTGGCTTTCACCTGCATTATTAATAGTCCAATTAATGTATCACGAAGGGATTTCCTCATATTCTTCCTTGCCTCAGGATCAAACATATCACTATTACGTGCTCTCCTTCTCCTCATCAATACCCTTTCTCTGAATGTCTCCGGATCATTGAAAAAGATATTAATGTTGTAGATCACATGCAGACCACAGTCATTGAAATTCTTCTGCTGAGGAATGGCCGTACGATGATGCTTTATGCCCTGGGTATCTAAGTCAAGCCCGTACTTATCCTTGGCATATCCTATTAAAAACTTTTTAAGATATAATGCCACATTTGGATGAACCTTTCTCAAGGAATCCATCACATAGAGGTGAATATATTCCCTTGTATCCTCATTGCTGGGAAGTAATCCCTTTTCTTTCGGTATTTCCTGCGAATTTGAGCTTATTAATGATATACGATCATCATCGTCGACTTCCATTGGAGTCATACTATGGTCGGTAGTATTAGTGTGTGCAGTTTCTTCGTGTCTAGCCTGAGGCCCTTGTTTCAGTTGCGATTTTCTAACCTTTGGAAGGTTACCCACGATGACGCAAAACCAATGAAGGTCTGCCATAATTGGAATCACCACGTAATCATTATCAAAGAGGGAATCATTTGACTTGAACCAATTCTTGACATTAAGATAGCAGTTGTCGGGAGAAGCGGAATCCCTTGTCAGCTGGGAAAAGAAGAACGAATTAAAGATCTCAATTCTATACTTGTCCAATTTTCCAGCCTCTTTGGCAAGTTTGAAGTCGTAGTTGAGAAAGAAATCCACGATAGAATCGTTAACCCAATTCCCGTTATAAAGACACTTGAAATCGTTGTTTGTAATCACCATTGTAGTCTTGGAGTCCATCTTATAGTGTAGACTTGGTCTGAAAACTACCTGTTCACTCAAGGGAACACATTCACTAAGGATTTCCGCACCTATTTGAATCCCTGGATCTAAATTATCATCATCTATTATATTCTCTTCATCGATGTCTGCCGAAGGACTTTTGAAACTATGATAGTTGACGCTTCTATGCGGTCTTCTGTTAGCTGGTATTGATAATACTTTATCTGCCGTGAATCGAGAGACAAAATTCCCGTCTTTCTGTGCTTCTGTCTTCCTCTTTGCTTTGGTAGGGGTACCATAAAACTTATCGGGTGATGTAGGCCCCACTATAACGTCATTCTGAGGCACAATCTCAACAGTAGGCACTCTCTTCTTCAATAAAGAAACCATCTGATCATACGGTTCGCGTCCACACGGATCTATTCTTACCTTAAGGTTGATGAAGTGGATTGGATCATGATGGAAAACCCCATGAACAGAAGACTTCAAAATGAGGGTAATTGCTAGTGATTGTCCTTCATGATAGGCAGAAATCTTGACCGTCATTAGACTCTCAAAAGTCACATTGAGCATAATTCCTTCCGATTCATTGCGTACCACGAAACGTGTCGGAAGACATTCAAATGACAGGCGTCTCCTCGAAGAAAGCTTATTAGGGTGATCGTATGGTATCTCCAAGCCAGTGGCATGGAACTCAAGTGGGAAAATGAGAGAACCGTTGACATCACCATCGGAATTATCATCATCTATGATTACTGAATCCGCATCCTTTATGGTGATGGAATGAGAACTCATGGACGGGAGTATCTTATCTGTAGATCTTACCTGTGGATCATCTACGGTGACAGGTATTGGGATCTGCTGGGAGTTTGACGATGTTGGGGATTCCAGATCTCTGGATAATCCGATCCGCTGGGGAGTGAGAGTATCGGTAGGCCGAAGTGATCTATGATGGCCTATCTGTAAAGATCTTAGCGTCTTTCTTGTATCAAAACGATGATTTGATTTGAAGACCCTCGGCTTGTCGGCCTGGTGAGGGTCTCGTTTACCGATTGGAAATGTCAGTTTGAATGCTTATCGTATGAATTCAGCTGGTGAGATGTCGTTTGCCGCCCAGCTACTAATTGTGCCCTCCATATATTTCGAGATAGCTTTTCGTAATTGTAGGGGGGAATTAATAGGGGGGATAAAGTGAGAGCACAGCAGAGCCGAATAGATTTGTAATGAAGAAGGTCTTGTTCGACAGCTAAGAGGAGGGGGTGATGTCCTTGATCTGGTAAGGGGAGGAGGAGCAGAGGGGGGAAAATGGCAGAATGAGAGCGACCGGGCGACGCGAAGCATCGACGCGAAAAAGGGGGCCCAGCGTGAGGAGCTACCAGCAGCTCTACTGAATGAGTTGCTGAGCACTGCTAGGGAGTGCGTGCGAAGTGTCTTTACGGGGTGGGAATGTAGTAAGGGAGTGAAGAACGAAACAGTGTTGATCGTAGTAGCTGGATGCAAGTTTCGCTGGTTAACCTGTGATCGCTTGACGGAATACAATTTCTGCAATCCCTTTTCTCTATACTCTTTAAGCACCTGACTTTTATTTTAGTTCGTTCATTCATTTTACCGAATACGTAAGGAGAATGTATAAAAGAAAGCCTAGTTCTATAACATATTTCATAAAAATAACCATATAGTGGCCCCAAAGTGGTCAAAGTGACCTCCAAAGCACGTCCGAGGTGACTCCCTTCTCAAATTAGATAGCCAAAGATGCATATAATGGCAGCAACCCCAAGAGGTTGAAGCGATTTCGCTCCTCCAGAAAACGTAGTGACCGAATTTGGAGGCGGCGGAGTGGTGGCGGTTGTCGAGATTGAAGAGCACTTCACTTCAGTGCATGCTCCAGTCGTGATCGTGGTCTCTGGTGGGATGGTGGAGTTGGAGAAAGGTGGAGAAGCAGTGGAATTGTTAGGTAAGGTAGTTTGCTCAGTAGTAGGCTGTTCAGTGGTCTTCGTTGTGGTAGTGTTCTTTGAGCTGGTACTACTTGTGGACCTCGTAGGGGGATTGGTAGTATACGTAGCTGCACTCTTCAAAACAGTTATTCTCGAACAATGATTCCCCGTACCATTGGAAGGATAGTACATTAATTCCAAGTTAGATGAAGAGTAATTGAGAGGATCGTGAGTATCATGACATGCCCAGAAGACCTGTGGTCTGCCATTTGCATATAACACATCATTATCATCAAATGTAACCTCAAACGGATAAGAACTATTGGAGAAGGCCACAAAAACAGAATTATCTTGTGCAAAGGACAAGACTGTATCATCAGGGAGTGCTTGAGTTAGCAATTTCTTTTCGGGATCGTATTCGAAGACGTCTGGTGGATTTCCCAAGAAGAGATAATTTAGATTATCACCTTCAGAAAGGGCATAGATCCCCTTCCCTTCTAACCCATTAAAGGGATCACTGACCCAAAGTTGAACGTACTCTGTGGACACGAAGCAAGCGAAAGCAAGAAGAGTAGCGATTGATATAAGTTGCATAGCGAATGAGGCATATGACTAGACATGGGTGGCAGCACGTTAGCTCCCAATCACGCCTACTTATACTCCATTCACCCTTCTATTTTTGAAACAACAACGAGAAACATCCAATCGGATATAGCTAAGACGGTGGCGGAATACGGGTGACCCTGATTAAATGACTTCATTGATTCTCCACAATAATTATCTTTCCCAGAACGGAAACTGACACATTAGCGTGAGGACCCTGCATAAAGGTGGGGTGCTATTTCTTTTTACTCTGCTAAAATTGGCAGGGAGATGATCGAACCAGGCAGAGGAGGTTTGTCGGGACGAGGCAAGAGACTGGCTTATCACAGTTATCTAGAACGAATTTATTGGACGACTCAATTGGCTGTTCATGGGGGCTGCTCCCACCTTTTATCCGATCCCTCACTTCGTGCGTAATTCCGTAGGAGATATTATTACAGTATCTCCTATTTCTTTCCCCATCATTCTGCCCGTCGTTCCATGTCGCTACTTGTTGCTCCATGCCACTATGCGTTGCTCCATGGCACCCAATAGCTTTCCGTCGGGCATAGAGAACCAGCTCTGCTACCCACCCAGAGGTTCTCTGGTGCACGGTTGTTTCCGGTCCGAAAAAATTTTCACATCCCCACGTCTTCGCTTATTTCCCCCCTTATTTCAGATCTCTGGTGCCTCTTTACTCCTCTTGCCCTTGAATATTGTGATTGCTAGCCTGTAAATAAGTACCAAGATCGTCGCACGGGCGCTTCTAGCTAACGCATTTCTTCTCACAAGCTGGTCGCATTTATACATAACCGATGTTAAGAGCACAGACTTTTAGGCAGGCTCGTCGGCTGGCATCGAGGCCAGCCACGGCGCAGAGGGTCGCATCGCTCTATGTTCCGGTTCTTCAGCAAAGAGGATTTAAGACCAGTTATTCTCAATTGGAGAATCAACAATCTCCGATGAAGGTGTTTGTGGATACATTTAAGAAGGAGTGGAAGAAGAGCTCCGAGCTCGATAACCAGATCAAGCAGTTGAAGAGTGCCACCGACGAAATTGGAGAGAGTGAGGCATTTAAGAGAGCTAGGGAAGCCTATAGCAAGGCACAGGAAGGATCTGGTAGTATTGCAAAGACCGCAGCAAAGGCAGCGGAAGCTGTTGGTGATGCTGCAACTAAAGCATGGGATTCCCCAGTTGGTAAAGGTGTTCGGAAGACTGTTGAAGTCACTGCGGATGCCGCTGATAAAGTGATGGAGCCTGTGAGGCAGACTCAGACGTACAAAGATGTTAAGGAAGTGTTTGATGAAGGATCATCTGCCTATGGATTGTATGAGAGTAAGGAGGAAAGATTGCAAAGGAGAGAACGTGCGAAGTCTAAAGAACCCAAGTCAGTTAAGGCAGATGAAGAAGCAGGAACTGCGGTGATTGCTACAGATATCAAGCCAGCAGCCAGTATTAAGGACAAGCTTAAGGTGGCGCCAAACTCTTCGCTGGGAAAGGTGCTGGCAACGTTAAATGAGAAGTGGGAAGAGGCAGATAATCCTCTGCTTGTTATGATAAGAAGCATTAGTCATAAGATTAGTGGAATGTTTGCCGAGACAGAGAACGCAAAAGTTGTCAAGGCATTTAAGGCCATGGACCCAAACTTTACAGTTACCAAGTTCGGTAAACAATTGCGTGAATATATAGTTCCAGAAGTGTTGGACGCATATGAGACTTTTGATGAGAAGACATTGAAGATGTGGCTTTCGGAAGCTCCATTTAATATCATTTCTGCACAACAAAAACAGCTTCGTCAACAGGATATTTTCAGCGATGGAAGAATTCTTGATATTAGAGGAGTTGACGTTGTTGCATTCAAACTGCTTGAACCAAATCAAACGCCTGTGTTAGTGACAGGATCAAGAGTTCAAGAAATCGTTCTATTTAGAAATGCAAAGACTGGAGAGGTCGTTGCTGGTTCAGAGGAAGACATTGTGATGTCTTCTTATGCAATGGTTTTGACCAGGGTTCCTGAGGAGATGGATAATCCAGAAACTGACGGATGGAAAGTACTGGAGTTTGTTAAGGCTGGATCCAGGACCTTCACGTGATTGTATATAGCACGAACAGTACGCAGTACTGGGATTGTAGTGGATAACGTAATGAACTGTACAAAGCAACGGCAAGTGCAAAGTAGAATAATTGTAGGTGGGCAGTATGGCTGATGCGGCTAAACCTTTCGTCGACCCATCCTCACTGCTTCCCTCCACCGTCAACCTTCTCGTCATTTCCCTTCCGAACTCCCTTCAGCCTTCTCCTTATCCTCAACTTCACCTTGGGCAACTCATCATCTTCTGATACATCCTCCTTCTTGCTGAAGTCCCACTCCTCCATTTTTGTCTCGAAAGCACTGATCTTCCTGTTCTTCACTCCTATCGGCTCGATCTCCTTCGACTTCTCCTCGTCCTTATCTACCACCGTCCAAGCATTCAACTTCGGTACTTCAACCTCTACCTTCCTGGTTGCAGCTTTCTTAGCTCTCTTCTTAACTACTCTACTGCCTCCCAATTGCCTTTCAGCCACCTTGATTAACTCCCTCTGCTTTTTCTCTGCTTCATTCATCCCTCGGATCTTCTTCGACACATTACTCTTATGCTTACCACTGGCAAGGTGCTGTCTCTTAAGGTTATCATCCACAAACTTTCACGCATATCTGTTAGTAGTTCCCTTTATTGTCATTGTAATCTCCAATATACCTACCGTGCCGCATATTTTGCACCAAAATCGGCCCATTCTACTGCTGATAGTCAATGAATAACAGGCGTCCACCGGGCGATCTATAAAAATCTTGGCCCCGCAATCTCATCTCATCTCCTCTACCCGACGATTTTCTCTTCCTGGTCAATATTCTGTTAACTGTCATGAAACGATCCAGATCCTCCGAGGATGATGATCATCACCATCATCACCATCACCGCCACCATCATCGTCATCCCAAACCTGCTCCTCTGTCGCCCCCTACCGATACCTTAAAGGAATACCTTACCGCCTTCGATGTCATAGAGGCACCAGACTTCGAGCCGTCGGATGATGAGCATGGATCTAACATGAAAGCCGTGGAAAGGATCAGGGGATCTGACGGTAATATAGATTTGGGTCTATTCCAGCAACAAGGTTCGAATGATAAGGGATTCGTTCTTGACGAGCAAACGGGAGGTGAAGAGCCTCGCAGCCATGTTCCTTCAGAGTCGTCTACGATCGTTAAGAAACCGTCGATTTTAGATGTACATTACGAATTTGGTGATAGTGGTTCAAACTGGAGAATGATGAAGTTAAACAAGACGTTTGAAAGCTCGAAGGATGATAAAAAGTCTGTTGAAGAAGTTGCTCTTGATCGATATGGAGACTTAGCTCTTTTCTACATTGCTTTAGAGGAAAGGGAGGAATTAGAGAGAAGAAAGAGGATTCACGATAGGAGTAAGTGGGTTCTCAAACCTACTGGTTGTGTGGCGAGGGAGCATGGTATGGAAATAGGAAGAGAGGAGCTTGAGAAGAAAGTGGAAACTGCGAAAGGGATTGAAGCAGGGGATGAAGTTCCTATTTTATCTTCCTCCTATCTTACCAAACTTCAACTAGACATGATGAAGGCACGCATACGGAAGGCCCCTGATTACAAAGACAAGGAGGCCAAGTATCTTCGATTGAAGGAGGAGTACGATAGGATTCATGATGTAACCACGATACCAGCCGTTCAACCACCTGAATCTTCACTGGATGAAGACGATATGACAGTTGAGCGTTTGGCACTGAATGAGAAGACAATCAGTGCAAAATCGGAACTTGAGATAGCAGCACGTCAATTGGCTTCGATCAAGTCTTTTGACGACAAGGATTTGGATGCCCAAGATGAGATGGCATCACGGTTGGCCAGTTTGGCTTCTGATAAGGGAGGATCAAGCGCTCGGCAATTGATCGACAATCCGAGATTAAAAAAGGCTCTGCAGAGTTGCATATACTGTTGCGACAACGGTACGAGGGATCTTCCAATAGTGAAGTCATCCGAATCATTTTATCTTACCCTACTTCCAAGGCCGGAGATTACGGGTCATGGAAGTATGATTGTTCCACACGAGCACCTTAGAAACTCGCTACATTTAGAGAAAGAACAGAGGAACGAACTCGAAGATATAATGACTGAGCTCTCGTTGTTTTACTTTGAAAAGTATCACGAAAGTGTGATCTTCTACGAGAATTCAGTTCAAGAGACGAACCACTTTACCATAAGAGTCCTTCCATTACCTATAAGTTACGAACCTAATGTTTTAAGGACATACTTTGTTAACGGAATAATGGAACAATATGATGAGAACACTAGTCAGCATAAGCCCATCTTGGAGACAGGGAAGAATGGTAAAAAATACGATTCTTTAATCGCCAAGGAGGCCCCATTCTACCATGTTTGGCTTACATTGGAAGGTGGAATAGGTCATATCATTGAGAATGAGGACTGGCCAAGAGGCGATTTATTCACTAGAGAGGTAATTGGGGGAATGCTTGGCGTGGACGAGTTCATAATACGGGCCAAGACACGTATAGTTGATGACGATGGACTGGTAAAGGCACTTAAGGAGGAAGGACCAAGCAAGTTTACAGGAATGTAATATTAGTCAGAAGTCTAGAAAATAATGTACAAGATACAATAGAACTGAACTGATTATAATCAAGGCAAAGCGGGCGGGATCGTTAAATGATAGCGGGCGGGGTGATTTGTACATTTGGGGCGGCAGTAAGGAAGCTTACGCCTTCTATTTTGTGGCCTCTTCAACTACCTTCTTTTGCTCCTCTTTCTTCTTCTCTTTCTCTTTACGACCTTCCTCGGCCTCCTTTTCGAGTTGCTTACCAACACGTTTCTGGACTTCTCCGGCATCCTCCAAGTTTAACTTATCCTTGACAAGAACAACGTTGTCTTTATCCTGGGCACTCTCAGCACGGATCAAGTTCTCCTGCTCCTTAAGAACATTAATACGCTGTTTAAAGGTAGCATTCTCTGAATCGACGTGTAACTCCTGGGCGTGATAGAACTCCACAGGTAATGCACTTAAGATTGTCTTCAAGGATTCATACTGATCAGATGCAACCTCTGCTTCTTCATAAGAGTATGCATTAACCAAAATGGCCAAAGTCGATGGCAACTTATCATGCAATCTCAGTTGAAGCCAATTATCTAGCCATTTCTTCATTTGCTCAGGCGTAGCGGTATAACTCCTAATACCTCTCGAAGCACAGGCAACTTGAAGTTCCTGTGTTGATAGATTGTTGACACCTTCGTAGTCAATAAGCATATCATCAGCCTTAATCTTGAGCATCTTATGTCTGATTCTATATCTAAGAATCTGATCACTTCCGTAGGGTCTTAAGTTCATGAACTTGGCCATAGCGGTTAAGATGCTTCTGGAAGAGTTATCCAATATCAAATCATCATTGAACAATCTGGCAACGTTAATGAGCTGATCCTTAGAGATCTCCTCAGCTCTACCAGAGTTGAACTTCTCCATGAAATCTTTGAAGTTAGCCCTTTGCAAGTCTGAAAGATCACTAGGAAGTTGAACCTTCTGTTTTGAAGTTCTCAACACATGACTAACCTTCATTCTTGTATTACGCAAAAGAGTCAACTTCTTCTCACGGTCTAGTTTAGATTCGTAGGTCGAAGGGAGAAGGTTTGGGAACAACTTAAGAGCAACGGGAAGTAACAATTCGGCAAATGGAACGATAACGAAGAAGGCAAATGGGAATAATCTAAGTACATCACCTGTAGTCTTTTGTAGAAGACGGTATTCACGACGGGTTAATTCGTAACCGGTTCCCATCTTGACTAGTAGACGACATGAGACTTTGATCTCCATACCTAGCAACTTGGTACCGTCCCAATAATGCTGAGCCTCCTTTTTGATCCTCTGCATGAGTGGAGGTTTAGGAGAAGCCGGGGCAGCAGGTGCAACGGTTGGAGTGGTGGCAGCTGCAGAAGAAGGAGTAACAGCTTTCTCGGCTTCTCCTTCTAGCTTCGGAGCCTTCTCCGAAGTGTTCACCTTCTCAGACTCCATGAGTAATGGAGCTGTTGAGAATGATCTTGATGCAGCGATCGGACGGATTCCAGGAATGAAATGGTGACGATGTTGAATAGCAAATGAAGCAATCAAACGATGGGTCATTGGAACAGCCCTTGAGTTGGCCAACGTAAGACCTTCAAGGCCGTGTAGGCTACGTAAGCCCTTGGAATATCTAAACATAGCGACGGGCGGGTGGTCGGGCTGGGGGTGGTAGCGAGAGGAGGAGGAGGTAGAGTTGTGTGGAGAATTTCCACTGAGCGTGGGGGGCAAAGCCGAGTGGTGGGCTTTATGGCACGTTCAGTAAGGCAAGCTGAAGAAGAAAAGAACGAGAGTAAAAGGAGAAAGAAAAGAGATGCGTCAAATCAATAGAAAATAGAGGGCCAACAAAAGAACGCCAATCTCGTGCCAAGTGAAAAATTAATATGGACATGTATATCCGCATACGGAAAAGCTGGAAAACGAGGGTTAGGGAATCCTTGTAGGGCAAGTGGTAGTAGGATGTACAGACGGTAAGGGGAGGGTAAAGGCAGGCACAGAGCTGGTTACAAACAAAAGATGATCGATAGGGAGATAGATAAGGCATACCCGTAAGCAGTTGGTGCCTGTGGATGCCCCGTGAAGCTACTCAATGGACGTGGGGAGGGGGAGGGCGTAACTGGTCTCGGCATACGGCTTACCCCCATCATTGGCTCCAGTTGAATCCACTTGTCTCTGTGTCCCCCATCTCTCGCCTCCCATCTCCCTGTATCCCTTCCTCCTCTCATCTCTCAGGCTGATCATCTCTTCCACCTCCCCCAGCTACCTCTCCTGGTCCACGGATGTTCCCTAGAAAATTTTTCGCATACAATTTTTTTCCACTTTGACCGTCTTAACCCTCTCTCTTGTTCCAGTAGTCCTTCATCCTTCTTCTGCTTGTTTCGTATTGTTACATACTTCCCTTTCACCATCATGACTGACGGTTCTAAGCTGGGGGCTGATACAGGTAGTAGTTTGGTTGCAGACAGAATATCTGGCACTGTCAACGAAACTCTGCCTGCCAAACGGCCGAGCCTACCTGAACAGTCCCACCGTGGGGTCTCGAAACGACCTAAATTGACGGCACAGGATGTTCAGGTGGCCAGAGAAACGGCCGAGTTGTTTAAGTCAAACATTTTCAAGTTGGAGATTGATGAATTGGTCCATGAGTTGAAGCTTAAAGATACCCATTGCAAGCTCATTGAGAGGGTGCTACATAGACTTTATGATATCATCCAGGAAATCCCTGCTTCAGGTGAGATGTCACTTGACCAGGCGATTGATCATTTCATCCAGAGTCCCACAAGAATCGTGATACCCTTCCCTGATCCAAAGCCGACGTCTGTCAACTATAAGTTCAACTATGAACCTCCTGAGGATACTTCGTTGGTTGGTTCGTTTGGACTTAAGACAGGTATTCAACAGCCTAAGGGAATGGTTATCGACGTTGCTTTAACAATGCCCAAAAAACTCTTCCAGCAAAAGGATTATATGAACTATAGAGCGCTCTACAAGAGGGCCTTCTATTTGGCGTACGTCGCTGAAAATTTGATCCCGCTAGCCAAAAAGCACCATTTGCCGATAAAGCTTTCATACGAATATGCAGACGGTGATGTTCTTTGTCCTACTATAAGGATAGATAGCTATTCACCTGAATCGCCCGAAGAGGACGATCTCATCTTTGAGAAGACATCCTTTTCAATACGGCTATACGTTGGATTTCCATTTGGTTTGTTTGAAGCCAAGAAGCTTCTTCCTGATCGGAATTGTATCCGTGTGAAGTCAGAGGAGACAGAATTACCACCCACTCCGCTTTACAATGCTTCAATTCTCACGTCTTCTAGTTATACCTGCTACTTGAAGTACCTCTATACGGCGAAGAAAACTTCCGAGGCATTTAGGGATGCCTGTGTTCTAGGTAAACTTTGGCTAAGGCAACGTGGTTTCAGTTCCAATATTACGGAGGGTGGTTTTGGTCATTTTGAATTCGCTACTTTAATGGCCGCTCTATTAGACGGTGGTGGAGAGCATGGTAATCGTATTCTCCTTCATGGATTCTCTAGTTTCCAGCTTTTCAAGGCTACCATTCGTTATCTAGCCACCCAGGACCTCTGCCATGAAGGATATCTCTCATTCTGTTCTGTCATTGGTGAACACAAATCTGTTTATAAACCGAAAAAGGGTTTCGGTGTGCCAACTATCTTTGACAAGAATACCAAGATTAATATCCTCTGGAAAATGACCCCGTCTTCTTACGGTATGCTCCGTAAGCATGCTCAGGCGGCTCTGGATCTTCTCAACGACGTCGTGACCGACAGATTTTCTCAGATATTTATTCAGAATGCCAATAGCAAGATTATGAAGTTTGACGCTGTGATCAGAATCCCACTATCGTTAGTCGACCAGGAAGCGGATGGGTTCGGACCTCTAGAGAAGATCTCTTTCCTCACATTTGAACGGTATGTTTCCTCCAAGATATTCAAACTTCTCAGCATCGCATTGAAAGATAGGGTGACTCAGATCGATGTTAAGGTGAGTGAGACCGAATCAACTTACTACTCAATTATACACAGGAGACCTTCAGCGGGCATCAAGTTCGTTGATATTGGCCTCTACCTTGATGCGGCGGAATCAGAAAAGAGAGTCACCAAGGGACCTCTGCATTCGCAGAAGGTTGACGGTGAACGGTTTGCATCTTTCTGGGGTCCAAAAGCCCAAGTGAGACGGTACAAAGATGGAAACGTTCAATACAGTTGTCTTTGGCCTGCATTCGGTACCGAATCACCAACCATCACAATAGCGAAGTACATTCTTGATCTTCACCTTCAACCGGGAATTTCCAAAAAGATGGTTGTTAACTCTACCAAGTTTAATGTTCTTCTTGCAAGCCCACTTACAGCATCTCTTGGTAGCTCTCATCCTCTCATCATGCCATCCCATTTCCAGGAGCTACATAGCTCATATGACTCGCTCTGTAAGCTTATCTACAATATGGAGTCTTTACCTCTAACGGTGAAGTCTATTCTTCCAGCATCCTCATCACTCAGAGGAACATCTTTGCTACTTCCTGTTCCCTTTGCTATAACAAATCCGGATTTCTTTAACGATTCTGTGATGCAATTTGAGACGTCCACTCGTTGGCCAGATGAACTGTTGACATTAGAGAGAACGAAGACTGCATTTCTTTTGAAGATAGATGCTGCCCTTCAAAATGTGAGTGGATACACTTCCTATTTGACGAAAGATAACAGCATTCCGTATTTGAAGGATGTTGTCACGACACTCAATGTTCTTACACCAGAGGGCCACGGTTTCCGATTCTCTGTTCTTACAGAGAGGGACGAATTGCTCTATTTGAGGTCTATCGAGAATGCAGATGCAAAACAGAAGCCTGCAGTGACGGACTCCTATATCAAGTTCATGCAGAAATATATTGGGTCTGTGAAACATCATCGGGCTATCAATGGTTTGGTCACTCGATTCCCGTTCTTTGGACCTACAGTGAGGCTATTCAAGCAATGGATTGAGTCACAGTTATTATCTACCCATTTTTCAGAACAACTTCTCGAGCTAATCGCTGCGAAGGTGTTCATCGACCCTGCTCCATACCCGGTTCCTTCCAGTACAGCTACAGGTTTCCTACGAATTCTCAACTTCATCTCTCACTGGAACTGGCGTGAGGATCCACTAATTTTAGACCTTTCGGCTGATGATGCAGACTCGATTACAGGAACGTACATTGATAAGATAAGTGGTAAATTGACAGTTCAAGAGCATCAAATGATGTCTGAAAATTTCCGCAAGCTTAGAAAGGATGATCCTAGCGGGACCCACGTTCAGTTCTTTGTGGCCAGTCGTGAGGACCCGTCAGGAAAGCTTTGGTCGTCCAATAGTGTCGGTTTACCTATGGCTTCTCGAGTGACTGTGCTATCAAAAATTGTGGTTAGTCTACTTTCAAGATCCGAGGGTATATCTGAAGGTCAGCTTAAACTTGCATTTACACCGGCGCTTAAAGACTATGACTTTGTGATTGAAGTGAAAGATCCAGAGGACATGAGGGCCAGATCAGGTGTTCTTCCGAGTGATACGTTCAAGAACTTGGTTCCATCATTGTCAGAGTTTCCTAGTGATCTATCGAAGTTCGAAGACCCGGTTCAGAACTATTTCTCTGAGCTTGCCGCCAGATATAGTAATGTGGTGGTACTTTCTACTCACAGATATACCTGCCTAAGCGACGGGAAGGAGGGACGAGCAAATGTGATAACAGGAATATTCAATCCAGCCGTTGTTCATGGAAAGAAGAAGTTTAGAGCAAATATAGGGTTTAATGTGAGGCCGACCGAGGATGAGCATGTGGAGTGTAATGAGGAGGCTATTTTGGACCAGATGGTGAGACTTGGTGGAGATCTTGTGGTTAGTTTCAAGCGGTATCACTGACGAATGGGCCTGATAGGGAAGTTGTTAGAAAGGCAACTGTTGGTCCTTTCGATATTTCCTTACTCAAAATCATAGCATTGTACATTAACGAGTAATCTTATTAGACAGACAGTTAGTTAGAATCGAGTAGTCCTCTTTCTGCACCGCGCGGTGGAGACATAGTAAAATTCTCATAGTAATTTCTCATTGTAATTTCTCACCTCCTCCTAATCACGCCCACCTTCATCTTATCCTCCCTCAAGTTTAATCTCCTACACACCCCCTTTCACTTATTGGAATGGACATTGAAAGCTCCATTAGAAGCAGTTTGGAAACCAGTTCAGAAATACCATCACCATCGCCACCAGCAGAAGAAAGTTCAATACGCAGATCGTCATCGAAGGAAGCACAAAAAATCACGATGAAGCTAAGATCCGGTGAAGTGAAGAAGGAACTCGAACTTAACAACATAAGGACATTAAAGCAAAGGAAAGTCGAATTTGACCATAATCTGGTATCGGGCTTAGATTTAGTATGCTATTTGGATCTTATAGTTCTCTACTATGCGGACAACTCCATTCTCATGCTTTTGTTGCGGTCGTTTGTCCAGTTTATATTGGGTCATACCCCAAGCTCATTAAACACAATGAACCGGGATTTCGGAGGTGGTACCGGTGGCGGATTTAGAAACATCTCCATTCCCAATAGGAAGCTGCTTGCACAGAAGGTTCTTGGGATCTCCACGTTTACCGGCGTCCTTTCAATTCTTATACATATTTTCATACTCAGTGGAAGTGATTTGGTAGACTCTTCCACTGGTGTTATCGTTGAAGACGGACAGTACCAACATGGGCACTACATGGTTGATTTCGTTGGTGAGAGAAGGTTTACTAATTGGGTTGGAAAATGTTGTTATCTGGTAGGAATTGATCTAGTTGTTATTGGATTGCAGGTTATTATATTCTGTATCAACTATAGCATCAAGATGGAACTTTCGGATGCCATAGAAGAGGTTGATGAAGAAGAACAGGATAATGAATTAAGAAAGGAATATGATGGTTATCAAGGAGATGTTCTGGTATACAAGTTTCAACCATTAAAGGTGCTAGATACGGTTAGACTGTATACGAAGGATGAGACTATGGACGATACCAGCTCTACGAACGACGGCGAAAATGGCGAACCGGGGTACGGAATCCCAGATATGCCGGGTGGGTTTGGTGATCTTAGAAGATTTAATGTAGGAAGTGTGGTTTAGGTAGTATTAATTTAAGTGATGGGAAGGGTAGACAGAGGAGGTAGTTAACGTAATAATAGATACAGCAATTCATCTGAGATTGGTTGGCGGTCTGTTCACGTCAATGGGGAAACTGCCTCACCTAGTTGACGTATTAGAGATAGTATATCATCTAAGTTTGGCTTGCAGTCTGTCCACTCCGACAGACAAACTACCCCACCTAGTTCACATTTCCTATCGGACAATTCCTAATATACTCCGCCTTATTCCTAAGAATCCTAACACTCTTAAAGAAGATCTCTTCTGGTGTCATCGCTCCCGTACTCTCCACATTATAGATAAAGTGATCCCTAACTCTGCCAAGGGTAACCTTACCCTTGAATCTTTCGTGTCTTAACACCTCTCTTGAAACTGTATCCTTTCTAGCATCTTTCACAAACGCCTCACCCTTCTCATTTATTCCAATCACTCCAGATGGGAAGCATTCCTGGAACTTCAATGCATCCTGTCCAGTGATTGGTTGTAAGATATTAATCTGAGGCATGAGTCTATACGATGCTGTAGCGACTGGTGAGAATTTGGCATGATCGGATCCAATCCCCAATATACAATGAGCTCTTAAAGAAATCTCTTGGCCTGGTCTAAGCTTGGCCAAAAGAATATCTGGATCGCAGGGCACAACGGGATGATCTTTGAATGTATCCAACTGTCTTCCCTGAGGCTCAAACTTCAAGTCCTTTGCGTAAACGTTAGAGTTCCTGTACAAATTCTCCGGTCTATTATCACCTTTTGTGGCATTTGGGTTCTTTGTACAGGTCACGTTTAATGTGAGCACAATAGTGTTCTCATCTGTGAACTTATCCTTTTCATCTGCCGACTGATCGATCCATGTAAGAAGATCGGGATCAACTTTCAGGGGAACCAGACCAAGTCTATGGGATAGAACCTCGTCCTGTATAACAGAGGTATTATTGAAGATATACACATACTCTATGGCAACAGATGGGACCTCAGAGATCATAATCCGTCGGTACGCATTGGCTATAGATGTGTCGAGCCCTATAAGATCGAAATTCGCTGTCCTTTCCGTGATAAACGATACATTAAGTTGGAACTTCTTCTTGAATGCCTCCAAATCCCATCCACTACCTATGGACTGCGAGTAGGCAGGGAAATCATTTGAGTGTGTATTGGTCACACGGTCCTCTTCAATACCGATGATATTGGACCCAAGATCAGTCATTATGGAGCGATTACCGGATGAAACAGGGGGAGTAAAAGGGTAAGGAAGAAGAATTCCATTAACAAGGGAACTAAAATTTTTTTTTTTTGTACCCACATCAAATTTTATTTTTCACAAGGGGATCGGATTATGTAATATTTCTGGTAAGCAAAGAGATGGGAACACACGCACACAAGGGGCACAGACAAATGCAATATCGACCCTCCTTCTTCTCTGTTCCTTTACCAACTTTGGCACCGCTTTGTTGGATACCGATTGCGCCTGTCATTACCGTATTCTATGTCCACATCTGAATCCGCTTCCAACACGCCGGATCCGGCGGCTGAATCCACTGGATCCTTTCCCTCCCCTGCTACGAACACCTCATTTTCGAGCCATAGACATTCTAACGTTCCCCCGGGACTTCCGAATAGAAGCTCGTTGTTCTTTGGAGTTCCTAGTGGTGATGCTGATGAAACAATTCATTCCAAAGATCCCGAGTCTCCAATATTAGCTAGCAATTCAACGGGAAGTGACGAGAAACCACCTCTTCCGCCCCGAAACCGCTCTGCGCAGCTACAGGTGGATATACCGGAAAGATTCGGACTTGATAGGCTGGCCGGACAGGAATTTGAGAAGGCAGAGAATTCTTCACCCATTGTGGGTAGGCATGGATTTGAGAATTTCGCCAGAAATGAAGAGCCTGAGCCTGAGGACGGCCAGAATTTCCATGATAGGACTCTAAGTCATCTTCTCAACAAGAGAAAAATTGAGACGGAGGAAGCATATGAGGAATTGCCCGATAATTTGAAGGTTTCTAGCGAGAAGTACTATGAAGTGGTTCATTCTAATGATTCTTACGTCGAGTTACTGAGCGAGATCCAATCAGGAAGCTACGATAATCCTGATAAGGAGATGTTGTATTCGTTACTCAGCGGTAGTTTGAAGGTTTCCGATGATTCTGATAGTTTAAAAGGTGGAGATCTAGATAGGGTCGTTTTCAGTGATAGCGTGAAGAAATTGCCACTTCCCGAGGGCTCTGATGAAGGTGCAATTGTTGACGACTTGTTGAAGATATACAGCATTGTTGGACGTAAATCTCCGCACCCATTGATTGGCCAATTGCATGTTAAGATTGCATCTATACGAACGTGTTTGATGTTGGCATTGATTCTAAACAAAGTTGTCAATGGTTCACAGAAATTCCAGTTTGTCCTTCTTCGAACCATCGAAAGTCGCTTTCCGGATTTCGTGATTAAGCAGTACAATTCGGGCGATATTTCATTCCCAATTATTGAACAGATAGTAGACTCCGATGATGTTTGGTTTGACTTGATTCAGAAGGTTAATGAGGCCGGTCTCGTCGATAGTCTTGTGCATATCTGTGTGGTTTATGGATTCTATGGTTTGATTGATACGTTGGCATTCTGTATAGCGAATGGTGACGCTCCTTTGAGTTCTGTTGAAGTTAGTTCTGATCTCTGTCGATTTGAAAGAGAGTATGCTATTATTAACCAGAACTCGGATCAGCTGTCTAACGGCGAGACAATAGCCAAGGAGAAGCGCAAATGTCAATACTTCACGGAGGATTTACAGAAGAAGAAGGAGAAATACAACGATCTATTGAACAACTACAAGCAGCTGAATGAGGAAAGGTTCAGTGACGAAACGGTACTAAAGAAGCTTACGTACGAGAACGAGGAACTAAAACGGGAGAATGCGTCGAAGGAAAGAGAGCTAGCCGGCAAACTCTCTAGTTTCGATGTGATCAAGGTGAATAATGATAAGAATGTGGAAATCAGTAAGATGAATGAAGATCTCAGGAAGGAGATTGCTAGGTTGACTTTAGATATTGATGAGATGAAGTCGAAGTTAAAGAAGTAGGAAAGAAGCTGAAGACTGGGTTTTAGCAGCTTCTACCGAGCCAATGGTTACATAGTAATTCTTCACATAATTCTGGCAAATACACTTTGGCTAATATGATCAATATGGTGTATCTGTTTTGTCCCTGGGAACTACTCAGGGCCACCCCTAAGCTTCGTATTAATGAAGATCAATTCAGGACTACGGCAAGTAAAGGCGCTGGTGGACTAATCCCTTCGTCTCAAGTAGATGACCTGGTGGAATTCCGCCTGGTGGTTCCACTGGGTAATCAGGCAGTGTGGGGTTAAGCGCGGCTGTCGTGTGGAAGAATCTAAGTTTGGTACTCAGCGTATACTGAACTTCACTTTGATCGACCCTTACCGGATATGGAGGACAGAGACATGCTCACCAGGATTTGTAAGTTCGGGACATTTCTAGCATGAATTTTCAGGTACCTTAGAAAGCGGAAACTCCACTTTTCAGAGCTTCATATTTCAGGGATTTAGTCCCTTAGTCCTTTACTTCTTTATTCCTTTTACCGTTTACCACTTTAGTCCTTTGGTCCCCCACATTTGGTCCTTACCATCTTCCCCTAGTCAATATTTACAGTAATTCTATGCCAATAAAAGATTATTCGCTTAATTACGGTGTGGCCAGAGATCCTTAGAGGCTGCAACCAGTTTCCGTTGTCCTCCGAAGATCTGCTGTATCTGAGCAGGTCTCGAACCCACCTGAGGAATGCTCTTCAAGTAGGAATTTGGACGTCGTTATCTGAAAATGCTGCAGATAAAGGAAAAGGAAAGATGACTCTCCCGCATTTACAGCCACCCCGAGTACTGTCTGAGAGATGAATAGAATAGCGCGCATTTATCCGTGTCTTACGTCACTCCTACGTCACAGTGCATTTTCGGGCGCGCTTGGACATAAAGTGTAACTTCCCCGAATGGGTAAATACCGACAGAAGGATATTATAGAGATCCTTAATCTATGGGGAGGGGGGGGGGGGGGAGGGAATTTAGGCTCTATATGCAGTATCTACAATTATGCTATCCCTTACCCGACTCTACTATGCTGAGTGAACCGCTTCCTGATGGAAAAAATTAAGACTAATGGGTTCAACAATCCGAAATGCTACTATCCTGTAATTATCACGATAAGATATCTTCATAAAACATTGGCATAAGGAGTAGAGCAAGATACAAAGTATATAGATAAAGAAATGTTGCTAGAGTCTTGCCTCTACTCAACATGAGTAACAGTCTGCTTCTTTTCCTCCCATGAGGCGTTGGTGACGGCCATTCTGTGTGTCTCGTATAATGGAGGCAACTTTTCGATGGATCTACCTAACACCTTTCTTTGGAAACCATTAATGAAAGCCTTCGTCTGATAGGCGGCATGCTTATGAGTTGGGACGTCGAAGACATCATCCAATTCTTCCAAGGTCAAATTCTGAGTCTCAGGTAGGAACCATAACACCAAGAAGAAACCGATGAAGTTCCAGGCGGCATACCATCCAAAGGCACCTTGAGGCTTGAAGGCCTTAAGCAAAGATGGCCAAGTAAGAGAAAGAAGGAAGTTGAAGAACCAACAAGTGGCAGTAGCGAAAGACATGGTAACGTCTCTGACGTACAAAGCGGCACACTCGGCAGAGTAGGTGAATGGAACAGGACCTTCTGAGGAAGAGTAGGCAATAGTAAAGATGTAAATACCCAAGCAAATAACGGCGACTCTTGCGTCTCTGTTGGTCTCTGGAATCCAGAAGGCGAAACCGGCCATCAAAAGGAAGACAGCCATGACTGGGAAACCGAAGAGAAGAAGCGTTCTTCTACCGAACCGGTCGATCATGAAGAATGCAGGAGCAGCAAAGACCCAATTAAGCATACCGAATCCCCAGGAAGCGATCAAAGAATCTCTCAAAGAGAAACCGGAATCAAGGAAGATAGAGGAGGAGTAGTAAGCGATAACATTAATACCACAGAACTGTTGCATGAACATGACAATCCAGGCGCCGAAAGCACCGTTTCTGTTTCTTCTGACACTGATCATCTCCTTCACCTTCTGGAAGAATGGAGCTCTAGTAGAACCCTCCTCCATAATAAGAATATTAGCGTAGAAACAGTCTCTGGCGGCATGTAGGTCGGTGTTTCTCAACTGTCTCAAAGAATTGAAAGCATCAGCTGGACGACCTTTACCAAGTAACCAACGTGGAGATTCAGGACAGAATGGAATCTGAGCCATAAGAACCAAAGAAGGAAGAATAGCACTACCGAGCATCAATCTCCAGTTGAGACCATCACCGATACTATGAGCAGGGATTCTGTAGAAGGCAAGAGAGAAGACGTAACCAAGCATAATACCGAAAGCAGTCCAACATTGCCAGTTCATCACAAGGGCACCACGAATACGTGCAGGAGCACTTTCAGAGTTGTAAACAGGAACAGTAGTAGAGTTAGGACCGATAGAGAAACCAAGGAAGAATCTGGCGATGAAAAGATGCCACCAGGTATTCGTCAAAGCAGACCAGATACTGCAGAGGGCACCGATAGTAGCACAGAGGAAGATAGTTCCCCTTCTTGAGAAACGGTTGTTGAGCCAATCGGTCATCCAACAGGAGACACAACTGCAACAAAGATAAGGAGCGCAATTCACCAAACCAACTAACCACTTCTCTCTGTCGGTATCACCACCAATGCCGAACATTGCTGGGTAAAACACGTTAGCACCGTTAATGACACTCTCATCCATACCTTGCAAACAGGCAGCCATAGAAGCGGCACACACCAACCAATAAAGCTTCTTAGGAAGCCTCCAAGGATGCTCAGCCTCGATGTAAAGAGATTCCTTATCCTCCTGAGAGAGGAAAGACATCGAATTATATCCTGCTGGATCTCTTGCAATGGCGGCAGCCTTTCCAAACAAATCCTGGTCAAGGTTGTTCTCCTTTGCAAAGGCTCTACCCATGTTCATCACTTCTTCTTCGGTATAGTTGGCCAACAAGTTTGTACTCGAGCCAGTAGCGGAAGCATCACCGAATCCGGCAGATGCCTTCTCTGCATCCACTGAAGAGGCAGAAGATCTGTTATCGAAGAGTCCACCTTCATCATGAGCGGCAGTAGGCTCGTTATGTGCAGGAGTTTCAGACATTGCTGCACAAGTAAGGGGGGTTAATATAAAAAGCTTTAATCTAGCAGACAACAAAAAGTTGAAGCGATAGACGACTTTTTCTTAAATAAATAGAAACGAAATAGTGAAAAGTTAAATGGCACCTGTATGGCAAATAGTCGTCTATTTATATTCCAAACGTAAATGGACTTGCGGTAGGGGAACAGTATGAGATCATCACTCGAACCAGCGGAGAAAAATTGAAATGTTTAAGCGGGTGGGGAAACAATACGGGGTAAAAAGAAAGGTTCGGGTTGGTTCTTTTTTCGACTAGTGGGTCATCAAGGGCAGGTTAAATGGATGAAAAGAAACAATAATTGGCAATGTTATCATTGAAAGCTTTCCAGAGTAGCCGGTAAGAGGTTCGGTTTTGAGTTTGGTGGGGGGAGGTTGGTTTGCTGACGGAGATTAGTAGGGATGGAGCTACCGGGGGGTGGGAGCGAGGGTGGTGAAGCGCAGCAGGAGAGAAGGAGGCAGTAGGGATGGAGGGAGGAAGGAAGGAAGGGAAGGTGTTAGCTAGCTAACTAGCCAGCTAGGCAGAAGACTAGGTTCAGCTGATCAACTAGCTACTTTGACAATAACCGATAGCAATTACAAAGAACGATGGAAATCGAAGTACCGACTAAAAGCAGGAGATCATTTACCTGTATAAACCAACCAGAAGCTGTCCTCAAGACGGCACTAGCTGTTGTTGTTGCTTCGTTATTGTCCCCACTTTAAATTGTCAATAGTCTTACGAGCGTGCATTGTTGGTCTTTTCAGACTATTGCAAAGTTTGATGAGTTTGGGCTTGGCCCTGCTCTGGCGTTCTAGGTTTCTTAAGGGCTTCCCGCAACTCCGCAACTAGGCGGACAGTGGAATTCAGATATCGGTGCATCATTTGGTGGGTGCCCGCAAAAAGTTAATGCGATGTTCGGTTCTTTTTCCATCAGCATAGGAGTCCTTCCAGCTTCCACCTCTCCTGCGCAAGGCTGTAACTGTGTCACCTCTGTAAAGTGTCATTGGACATGGAAGCAAGAAAAAAAAAATTACAATTTCCTTCCTAATCGGGAACCTTTGTGGGGTGTACATTAGATTAACGGACTTCCGTATCGAGGTTGACCACGGTTAAGACGGTCCGAATTTTTTTTCACACAAAATTCATCGGCCTAGATGATTACTTTTCCATCTAATCAATACACACCCAAGATCCCTTCAAAGTAGCTACGGCTGAAGCGTATTACTGACCTGCTTTACGGACATACGGGAGGGGGAGGCGGAATTTCAAGTGGGGCTATATTTGACAAAGCCATTTACAACGTGGAGTGAAGTTGGGGGGCGGGAGGGTGGTTGCAAACTTTTCGCAATTCGACCTGTTTTTTCCGTCAATATGTTGAACTAGTTTCTGCTACTACCGATGTGAACATAACAGGCCATAATACAGTAGTGGCAGCTAAGTATCTTGATGATGATCTTTTACTGCTAGTTTTCTTCCTCTCCTAACAACTCCGAAGAGGCTATAAAATTGATCCGAATTCCTCAGATACCGCATATTCCATGGAGTTCCTTTCTTCGCATTACGTATTAATTCCTGCTCTCATTTTTATACGTGGTATTTTCCTAATATCTAAAAAGACCTTCTTGTAGAGACTGGTAAATGTAGAGTATGGCAGTTGTATCGACCGACTAGATCACCAATTTAATCAAGTTACGAGCTTTTAAAGAGCCTGAGCAGCTGGCTACCGTATTCGCTTCCCTGAGTGGACCCGTCTCGGTTCGCTTAAAATGGTTGCAAATTGGGATCCTTTTAAGGAAAACTACTTTAATTCTTCGGGCTTGCACAATTTGAATATTCTTCTTTGAAAAGGGTCCTTTGAAGAGAGGGAACGCCTCAGATGCCTGCTACCACCCTGCTTTGAAACAACGGTCTTGGCATTTACGGAGCCATTTACACAACCATCCAATGGAACATTTGCAATAAGCCAGTATGGTTGTCTAATCTTCCAGAACCCGTTAGATAGATCTGGTAGAATCATAGCTACGTATTTATGGCCACTGTTACCAATTTGGTATGCTGGAATCTTTAGATTTCCAATTGATTGACTGTCTGCTCTGCGAAATGTCCTGCCACCGCATTCTGCTTCGTCCTGTTAATTTACTAGAATTAATAAAGCAACTATTAGCCATGGATAGCATCAGAAACAGTTGGAAAAGGTGGAAGAAGGTTGATTTCAGTTGATATTGAATTAAAACCAACCGCTGAATGGAGCTACCTAATTAAAGGGAATATCCATTAATATCAGACGAATTCACCTGACTGTTTCCCTCCAAACTACTCCAATCTGGTGTTCTAAATGATTATTAGAATATTTCACAGCAATTCCAGGTATTTTGGTGGATCATTGAAGTCCATTAGCAGAGATGTCTGGTCGTTCATCGTCGTGGACATTTATTTATCATGAGAATAAATCAGCGAATAGGAGTTGTCATGAAATTACCCCTTGAAAATCAGCAATTCTGCAAAATCCTGCCACCTAATGCTCTGATATGTCTCTCCTTCCACATACTCTGACTCTACAGCCCATTTCCTACTCCCAAGTCGTTAATTACTCTATAAAACTATATATAAAATGGCTCCTTTTTTTCTCGCACGTGACCACCCTCATGGCTTCCTTCAACGCGCCTCTGTGAGTCTCTTCAAGACACGTTGAAAAACCAACGCTCTGCGAAATGTCTTTCTTCATCTCTTCCTTAATATATCGATTCCCTTAGCAATGAAGTGCCTATTTTTGCTAATTTCCCTTCTAGTTGGGTTCTGCAGTGCCTTGAAAGTGACAGATGGGGATATAAAGCTGGACGGGAAGAGCTATGGACTACAAGGGCAACCGATTCCATTGGATGTGGTGGATAGAGAGCTTAATGTATCATTTAAGCTAGTGAATGATGATGGTAGTTCAATTGAATTACCAGGACCAAGACAGGTGTCGGTGGTTCTTTATTCAGAGGCTTTGAATGCACAGTCATATTTTTATCCGCATCATGAGGAAGATGCTGGTGTCTACAACCTTGACGTTAGCATCAGGGACATTTCTGCATACCTTAGAAAGCAGAACTCTATTGTATTGAAGGTGTTAGTTGGAGATTCCGACGCTTCAAACAATCTCATCGAGACTATAGGAGAATTGGAGCCTACCAGGAAGCTTCAGGAGGATATTAATGTTGAATTACCGGAGAGATTTGGACCAAAAGATGAGATCCACCATATATTTGGCGAGGATTCTAAGCAGGCACCTGGAGTAGTTTCCAGGTTCTTCGTGATGGACGTTTTCGTTGTGTTTGCGGCACTCATATTCTTCTGGGTGTATAGTAAGGCTATCAATGTTGAGAATGCCACGAAGGTGACACCGGTGTCGTACTTGTTCATTGGATCGCTTGTAGGATTCGAGGCTATATTTTATAGCTACTACATGGGTACGTCTATCTTCACTACGTTGAGCAGGGCTGTTGTTTTGGGATTGGTGGGGGTCTATTTGGGATCGAAGGTGTTGAGATCGTTATGGGAGACTCGGAATTGAGAGAAGCTGGCCTAAATCAGGACTCGTCCGCAAGATCGAGATAAAATATAGTCATAAGTAGTCATAATATTACAGAAGATGAGATGTATCTTAGTGGGTAGTTGTTCTATCTGGGTTACCCCTGGTCATTCTCCGCGGTTCTACCTATAGGTGGCTCTCTTTGCTCCACTTTCACCTGCCTTGGTTACGCTCAGTCGGATGCTCAGGCTTATACGCATTTTCTAGCTCCCTGAAATACTGATCGCCTATCGGCCATAAATGCGGTATATACCACGCATGAGTGATCTTCCCGCTGATCAATCCCATCGGTAGCACCGAATAGGTCCTCGAATCAACAGAATCGGTAAGGTTATCACCAGTCACCCAGCAATGACCCTCCGGTACTATCACATAATTGTTATAATTATCACTATGTTCGATCTCTTCTCTAGTCTTGATCTCCTTCATTTCGCTCCAATCGTCGTCGTCCAATCCTGTCAACGTACCTTTACTAGGATCTATCAATATAATATCCCCTGCCATCCCGGTAATACGCTTGCACACCCAACTTTCTGGAGCATTGGGTTTTCTGGCCACAATCACGTCTCCAATCTTCACATTCCTTCCATATTTGTACCTCTTGTCAACAATAGCGTAATCATTCGAGACCTGAAGAGTTGGTAGCATCGAATCTCCCGACGTCGAGCTGAACTCATACACATTCATAGAGAAGAGATGCAGAAATGCCACTGCTCTCACCGCGTAGGAGACCACTCTACCTCCTTCCTTAGCGAATTTGAATGCGGCAGACATAGTGGCTGGCCCGACAACTAACCGTTCAAACGAGCTGAGCGAGATCGGTGGGTATAAAGAAGGAAGTCACCACTGCACTGGTTAAGTTACTTCGCGGGGCCTTTAAAGGCTATCTAAATTTTCCTCACTAAGAGCTTACTTAATTCCTTCTCTTTCTTCTTCTACTGGCTGTACCTTCCTTCTCTTTCTACTTGCTGTACATTCCTTGCTTTATCGCTTCCAGGCTTCAGAGATCGATCTTTGCAGTCACCGCTGACCAACAGATTCCTCCCGCCTCAGGTACCTGCCACTCCCTGTCAAATACCCACATCTCACCTCCTTAGTCGCCATGTCCGCCTACGAACAACGGAAATCCCTAGAGAAAATAATGGGCCCCGATGCCCTTAATCATCTCCCCCAAGGTCATCTCCACAAACGGACAGCTCAACTCACCAATCCATCGGTACTAGAAAACCCCCGCATTTGCAAGAGCTTCGTCGTCGGTAAATGCCCCTACGATATCTTCTCTGGTACCAAGGAGAACTTTGGTAGATGCC
Source organism: Brettanomyces naardenensis (assembly GCA_012295355.1). Taxonomy (NCBI): domain Eukaryota; kingdom Fungi; phylum Ascomycota; class Pichiomycetes; order Pichiales; family Pichiaceae; genus Brettanomyces; species Brettanomyces naardenensis. Next base: position 1,006,010 of record WOTY01000002.1, on the reverse strand, counting down.
CGAAGATTCATCAAGAGAAATACAAGCTGTTGTATGAAGGGGCCAAGGCTAAAGGTATCAAAATGCCTCGTCATGATTACGAGTTGGATTATCTAAGGGACTTGGAAATCTTTATTAATGAATGCAATCGTAAGATTGAGATGGCCGAGAGACGACTACGATACACGGCAGAGGAGAAGGAAAGTCTTTCCAACATTACAAGAGAAATGGATGAACTTGATACGAGGATAGCTTTAACTACTCAAGAGATTCAGATACTATCAGATAAAGAAGATTTGGATAAGGCCATTGACTTGTCCAACAGCTTGAAGAGATACGTTCATGATAGAACTGAATTGGCAAGCACGTATTCTGAGATGTTGGAGAATATCAATCAAAGTGCGCAGCAGAAGTTACAGGTTTGCACGGAATGTGGTGCATACCTTTCCAGGTTGGATAATGATAAGCGATTAGTGGATCATTTCATGGGAAAGATTCATTTAGGGTATGTTGAGATGAGGAATATTGCCAGAGAGATACGTGGTCGAACGGAGTGATAGCAGGGACGAATGGACCCTTGGTTAAGTGATCTAGGGGGGTTAATACCTCTGCCGGCTGAGTGGTTCACCTTCACCCACTTCTGCTTTGCCCTTCATGATGCACTTAGTTCCACCCTCCCGACCGACGGAGGTATCATATTCGCCATCATCACCATAATTGGTCTTGTGTATGGTCTGACTGCGCGCAGTACCAACGTCATTGCCAAGTAGATCGATCCCACGAGAATTGCAAGGACCAATACCAACGTCAACGTGATCAAGAACAATGGGAAGAGTCCAATAGCTGATATTGTTAGTAAATTATCTTCCACCATTCTATAGAGCTTACTTACAGGCAATTGCTGCCAGAATTGACATCGCAACACCGATTGCTCCACTTAGAAGAGCAGTATAGAAGCTCATGATGATCACCAAACTTAGAACAAGGGGAGCTGCCAGGACAAGAGATGTCCAGAGGAAGAACTGATGGTTAGTACTGGAATCCTAAGAAGGGACTAACTACTTACTCTGATAACTGGCTTTGCCGAGCTTAGTTTCGCTCTAAAATAATCAATTAATTGAAATAGGTTTCTTTAGTGTTAATAGACAAGACAAGATAAGGTGCGGCAAAATACTTGGAACGTATCACTTACAGCAACAACAAGTTTCTGAAATTGCTTTGTTTTGGAACTGTAGCATCGACCAGCCAGGCAAGAAACAGGACGAATCGATTGATCAGTAGGACTGTAGGGGCGATGGGGGAAGATGGTGGGGAAACTTCGATGCTCTCTTCCTCCATTACTGAGTCCTGCCTATCAATTCTGAAGAGATCGTTGTACTTGTTGGCTATGTCGGCCTTTGTGGTCACAGAGAAGATCGAGCTTGAAGACGACGTTGTGTCCATGAGGGGTTGGGGAGAGAGAGAGAAGAAGAGGGAAGAAGAAGAGCTGCTAGGGAGCAGAAAATATGTTGGCTATTTTTCTAAGGGATGTCATAGAGCGATTTAGTGCGATAAGGAGAACGACTAGGGAACAATTAGGGAACGACCATGAAAGTTCAGTCGTGAAGACTTGACTGGGAGAAGATATCCGCTTGAATATTAGTAAAGGGGTTGCAGAGATGTCCCACCTACGGCCAGTTCATGCTCTGTCCCCCACTCCCTCTTGCCGCCCCTCCCCCAACCCCACGACAGCCTATTTGTTCCATATGCTATCTCCGGTCGGCTTTGCGCGAGTGCTTAATAATTCTTATCATGGAAGTCTCTTTCCGAGCGGTCAACAGTAACTTCTTTGCCTGAGTATGGATAACTCTGGCAGTTCTGAACAAAACGAGGGGGTCCCTGGGACAGCTGGGACCTCTGGTACCAACGCTGAGTCCGCATCTTCAGCTTCATCAGTGGCCGCTTCCGCTACCGCCTATTCTTCATCTGTCCAATCGTTTGACTCATCTCAAATCAACCCCGTCGGCGCGAAATCTCTAACATCCAGCTTATCACGAGTTCATACAGTTATCTCGGCGTCACATATAGTGCAGTCGCTTCATAGAGTGGTCACAGACGTTCATGATGACAACTTACAGACCGAGTTAAATGCGGCCGAGGCAGGTCAGACCGATCTAGGTCGAATACTAAGTCGTCCCGACTTCTATGATGCCATGAAGGTTGCCACTCATGTTGATCCACGTTCTGAAGAGCTTGCCAATGTGATGCCTGATGATGAGAGGGCTGTTAGAAAGCTTACTGCCAAAGCGGTGGCGGAGGAGATAGAGGTAGAGGAAGAGGAGAACTACCCGCCCGTTGATAAGGGCTACGCATGGGCTGTCTGCTTTGCAGAATTCCTTGCTATTTGCACAACATGGGGATCAACAACGTCCTTCGGTGTGTTCATCTCGTATTGGCTAAATAGCGATACGTTTGCCGGAGCAGACCCTTTAAACTACGCTCTTTCTTCCTCCATTACGGTGTTCTTGGCTCAGGCACTAGCACCTGTCTCTATGATCCTCTTCAACATGATTGGCTTGAAACCTACCGTGGCTATTGGAGTGGTGTTTCATTTCGCAGGCTTTCTTCTGTGCTCTTACTCTACAAAGCTATGGGAACTTTACTGTACACAGGGATTAATACTTGGATTGGGATTTTCTTTGGTGTTCAATCCCTCAATTATCGTTCTTAGTGGTTGGTTTCTTAAATATAGAGGTCTTTCGTCTGGTATTGTCGTCTGTGGTGCCGGAGCCGGTGGTATGGTCTTTACCTTAGCAGCCCAGGCGCTTATCACTCAGAAGAGCGACTTCCGATGGGCAATGAGAATGTTGGGACTCACCACTTTAGGTCTTAATCTAATTGTGTTGGCGATCATTAAGGAGAGAATCCCTGTTAAGCGTGAAAGATCTTGGAAATCGTTTAGAAAACAGTTCCACGTCATTCTAAATTGGAGGGTCATGAAGAGATGGCACGTTATTGCACTCACCTTCTGGTTCGCTATGGGAATTGTCTCCTACATCGTCATCACCTTCTCGTTGGCCAGTTTCGCTACGTTCATTGGACTTTCGGAGGTCGAAGGTTCCCATGTGACTGCCATCTTCAATGCCTGCCAGGCGGTGGGGAGAGTTTGTATCGGTGCTATTGGTGACAGATATGGTAGGATTAATACCGCAGTGTTGATCAATATCTTTGTCATCATAATTATCTTCGCATTCTTCATCAACTGCTCCAATTTCCCAACTCTACTAGGATTTTCCATAGTGTCAGGTTTAGTTACCGGCTGGTGCCAGTTGCTCAATCAGGCAATCATGCCAGATTCTGTCCCTATGGCCGATTTCCCCTCCGTTTGGAGCTATGAGAATATCATCGTCGGATGTTTCTGTCTCTTCTCTGAGGTGGTGGCTCTTAAGTTGAGAACTGATAGTACCACCAAGCCTTTCTTGAACGCCCAATTGTTCGCTGGTTTTATGGTGGTCGGTTCGTTGATATGTTTGGTTCCTGTCAGAGAATGGAAGATTCGTAGAATGTTGACGTCTAGACTTGAGGATGCTAGAGAAGAACAGCTTGAAAAGGAGCAAAAAGAGTTGGAGGATCCCGTGGCTCAAGACCGTATTCAGAGATACGAATCGCTTCTACAAAAGACAGCTAAAGGATATTTGTACAGATTATTTTATCCCATGAAGGCATAGGTGTGTTCATTAAGATTGAAGCCACTACTTGACTCTTCCCTTCTAGGTGGCAATATCTATGGTTATCTCAAACTGCTCCCCCGACTCATCCATAGTATCAAACGCAGCATCAAGATTAAGCAATGCCACCAAAGACTTTCTATCCACCTTCTCTGGACCATCCAATTCCCCGTTCATAGATCTATACATCAAACTTCTAATAATTCTCGCTGCATAGAATCTAAACTTCGCCTCGTCGTCATCTGATGCTCCTGGCATCACCAGCCTCAGCACAATAATAAATATCTTATGGTTAACTCTTGATATAAGAAACTCCTCAACCTTATAATCGGGTCTATAAACGTCTAGCTGTTGAATATTCTTCAGTATCATCTGTTTGACGGATTCTGGCGGACTCTTCAAGAGTAACGTATTACCCAATCTATCAATCAAACGATATCCAAAGGTCAATATTAGTAACGATAGAGCTACCGTGGACGCTTCATTCAAAACTTCTATGGAATTGGTAGCATGAATAAGAGGATAGAGTAGACTGTATGCAGAATAGATCAACGTTAGAGCTGTTGTGCAGGCGTTGACACCATTTCTGGTGCTACTTAGATGATGCAAAATGGAATGTTTCTTGGGTGCCTCTAAAGTTATCGAACTGAGTCGTTTGGCACTGACAATGGACCGCTTTCCAGGAAGAAAGATACCATCGGTTCTAACGTTGTCCTCGTCGTCTTCGTCTCTCTTACCGCGTACTATACTTGAAGATAGCAAGCTCACTAGCACCACAAGACATATAAGTGCTTCGTAAAGCAGTGGATTTAGTTGTGTGCCGCCAGTGGTCTCATGTACATGATGAGAAAGAGCCACTGCAGCAGCCTCAGCCTCTTCAGAGTTCATGCTATCAACGCCGGCAGAATCCACTGCCAATGCAATAATGAATTCCTCTATCACATGAGACAGCAAATCTATTCCGACAAATACAAGCGAAACGGATAGACCGAAGCCAACTAGAACTTCAATTCTACCTAGTCCGAACGGGTATTTGAGCGAGGAGCTTTTCCAGACATCAAAATTGGTCAGAATCATCACCACGACGGAGAGTATGTTCCCAAATGCGTCGTAGAATACCACGTGGGAAAGTGTAGATAGACAGATGTTGCCATAATGGAAGCCAAGGGCATAGCAGATAGGCGCTAGAGACAATTGAAACACACACCAAGCTAATCTAAGCCGCTGAGGGGTGGTGACGGAAGAGAGGACGCTGGATATACTTGGAACAGGATATTGGGGGAGCTCTTTATTGGTCTGATCGGCAGCACGATCAGGTTGTTGGAACATGTTCATAGACACAGAAGAATGCTTATAATGATGACCTCTTCTTCTGGATGGTTTAGGTAGAGGTGAGCTTAATGGTACAGCCAATGAAGGACCCCCTCCGAAAGTGAAGGGGCGTTTGACAGGAGACGGCGAACGTACAGGGGAGCCCATACGTTGGCGGGAGGACCGCATAGGAGATCCCAGCTCCTCGCTGGATCTAGGGGGGAGAGCTGAAGCCGGCACGTAATGAGCAGAGGCACTGCTACCGGCGCGAACGTGGCCTCTGGAGTGGTGGGGAGCGTGTAGTGATGATGTTGATGATGCGGAAGCATTCTGGAACTGATAGAAGGAATGATGCGCAGGGGACGCCTGAAGAGAAGCCGGTGCGTCTCCAGGTGCCAGAACTGTAATTGCGGGAATACCGACAACATCTGCACTACCGGCAGTATCATCACCCTCCTCGTCGCTCTCCTCAATGAACGAATCAGGTCGCAGACTCCGGCCGTAGTCTCGCCTATGCGGTCTTCTTGGTGTAGGTGAGATAGACAGACTGTTGTTAGAATCCGGACTAGACTCCATTGTAGGGTGAATGGATGAAGAACGAATTAATACGACGACCAGGTAACCACAAAGGTAGAAGAAACATGATAAGGAGGGAAAAAAATAGTGTCTGGTGTAAGAATGTCTCAGCATAAAATTGGGGTATTCGGAGGGGCTCGAACAGCTCAATCCTCCCTGCCTTCCGCTCTGCTCATCAGGTTAACTATGATTGAGGTATCGTGTAACGATCGGTAAGTAGAACGGGAGATCAGCAATATCATTGAGTTACTAACGTCATAGATTGGGTAGGAAAGTGACGGTGAAATGCCTTTCATCCGATACGGTCGGAGACTTCAAGAAGGTGTTGGGATTACAGATTGGAACGGATGCCAATAAGATCGTTCTAAAGAAGGGTTATATGATATACAAGGATCATATTACATTGGAGGATTATGAGATACATGATGGTACTAATTTGGAGATGTATTATTCGTGATGAAGTCGGTATTGACGGAGCTGAACGAGGTGGGGAGGTTGAGGTAGGGGGGAGGGGGAGAGATGATGGTCGATATTAACGCTATAACCCCGATTCAGTGGAGTCCCAGTTACATAAAATACTCAACATACGGAGCCTTCTTCATCAACCTGTTCTCAGGCACCCCAGGCCATCCCTCTCCACCATCCTCACCATAATTAAAGTCACCATCACCATTTTCCAACTGTATAAATTCCTTCTCACTATCAGGAGAAGCGTCAAACACATTGAATCTGAATCCCTTTGGATCCGACGAAAGTCTATCGAAAATCTCCAAAATTGACGCCTTATTACCACATCGATAGCAATAGTTTGGTGCCGACCAAACTGTGTTCACCTTCCCCTTCCAAAATACTTGGTATCCTTCGTTGCATAATTGATGTGCTCTATATATACGTTCAAATCCATTAAGTTGTAGGAACCGATTGACAACATTAACCCCAAATTGATAGCCGGCACCTCGTGATGAGATCCGGAAGTTCAACAACTCAATATCAGGATCACTCCACACAAGGTCGGCCATTGGTCCATCATGAGGGATCTCACGGAATCTATCTATCACCAAGATCGAGTCTATTGTTTGAACATTAGGTGATAATCCGCCGTGGACACAGAATAACGTGTCATCAACAACTGCCGCAAGCACCAAGAAGTCGAATAGATCAGTGAAAAGCTTCCACACCTTCGATTCCTGGCCGTACTTGGTGGCACATTCTGTATAGAAGCCATAGTTTGTAGTAATCTGACGGGATTCATGATTGCCCCTTATTAGAGTCACCCTGCTGGGATACTTAAGCTTGAGAACTATTAGTAAAGATATTGTTTCCACTGAGTGATAGCCTCTATCGACGTAGTCTCCTAAGAAAAGATAATTTGTGTCAGGTGGATAGCCGCCAATCTTGAAGATCTCCAGAAGATCATAGAATTGTCCATGTATATCACCTACCAGCGTTATGGGAGAGCTTATATGGACGATGTTGGAATCTTTGATGAGGAGCTCTTTCAGCTTGAAACAGAGTTGTTCTATGACTGGTTCGGAAAGGAGTTGTCCCTGGTAGAGTTTTTCTAGGCATTGATCTAGGTCGAGCATGACGGTGTTACTGCTGGGTTGAAGTGAGTGGGTGAAGACGCCCGCGGTGGCAGCAGAAAGGCAGGACCAGACAGGGGAAGCACTAAACGAGGGGGGGCCACAGAAGAAAGGGCACAAGCTAATAGGAATCAATCACTATCTAGCCACCCTCAATCAGTGAATGCGAAAGGAATGATGATACCCTCCCTCCTTAGGATACATCCATTAGTCTGGCTTTGTTAGGCAAGATTCGCGAATCGAATATTCGTGTCTAGACGAGTCGTCGGCTAGCGGCTTGGCGGCTGCTTCGGCGGCATTGGAGGTGTATGACAGAGGGTAGGTCCAGCTGCAAAGTGTTGTAAATTCCCTACTCGGCTAACTAGGCACAAGCAGATAGGCACTTGTTTGCTCCGTGGTTTCCAGCAGCCCGCTTTTCTACACGCATCACTCGCCACCTTCGGCTGCCTCACCAATGGTCCTCCACTAACCCTTCCCCCTTCGCCGTTCCCGCCCTCCCCCCCCACCACCAACCCGCCCTCAACTCCAACATCCGTAAACACATTGTAAACCCCCTCTAATGGTCACCGTCACATAACTACAGTATCTACCCACTCTAAATGCTCATCTCATCCCCTATCTTATCTACTCAAATCAACTCAGCCACGTCTCACCCAGCCACTCTTCTCATCTTTTTCCGTCCCCTTCTCATCACCAGCCGTACGAATTGTTCTTGTTACTTTTTCCCCGTCTTCTTCTTCCTTGACCCCTTTCCCTTTGCTCTAATAGATCAATTCCTACCAGCCGTCTTCATTCAAGTTGATCCGTTTATAATTGAGGGAGTCATACAAGTTCATTTTTCTTTCTCTCCGGCTGTTACCTCCCTTCTTTACTCACTAACTCATCTCTCCACTTCGTTTCCTCTAAGCCTATCATGGAAGACGATGATCCTTTAAGCACCAAACGGGTCGTTTCCCAATCACAACCCCCAACTACTGAACAGGATTGGATCTATAAGCATGCAAAGTCAAGTACGAGCTCTTCTAGTTTATCCAAGAAGAAGCGCAATCCTTCAATTTCTGGATCTGTTGGTTCCGCTGGATCTCCTGGATCACCAGCTGCTGCAAAATTCGGTAAATTGACTCTGTCCGATCCCGGTGATTCGGACGACACTACAGCATTTTCTCAGAGACGAAGACCGTCGCTCAAGATCAGTCTTCAAGGACTTGATAGTACTCCGGTGTTGCTGTCTCCCCGTACTGAACCCACCCCGGCAACTAGTTATTTTGATCAGGCTACTACTCCCTTCAGATCTGCCAGCCAGGATATATCTCCTATGGAATACACCAATGAAATGAATTCAAGAGTGGCCCCAAGCAGGAAGGAGAGACCACAGACTCAATCTCAGAGACCTACTACAAAGACACAGACAAGATCAAGATCGACATCGCAATCGCGGAAACAACCGTCCGCCAACAACGTGCTAAGTCCTTCAGGGACAAGCATATCTCACGCACTATCTATGGCAAGTGGATCGGGTAGAATAACAGCATTTAAGCACAAGCAGGTAAGCTCTAGACACCATGGTACGCCGTCGGGAACCGGAGCCGGTGGGGGAGAATTCTTACATACGCATTCATCAATCCTTCGTCACAACCTAGACACAAAATATTCTAGGCAGTATCAGCAACAGGAAAGCATGTACCTTAAAGGTATCACAAAGTATAGGAACAGATACCGTCGGAACGATGATTACTATAATCGGCTTGTCAGTGAGGATGATGAAGAGGATGAGGATGAGCCCACCGGCGCAGAGACAGAAGCTGATGCAGATACAGAAGCTGAGCGCGATACCGAGTATGTGAGAGGTTCCGAGCAGGCCGATCATGAGCTTATGATACCAGGTGGGGCCGAGACTGGTCAATGGGCAAGTGAAAGCCGTGAAAAGCAGGCTTTGAAGGCTCTCAGCCAACAGGTCGGTATATCGGAGGACTATTATGAACAGCCATCTGAATACTCCTTCGATTCAACCGTGTTATTGGACCTGATGGAGAAAAATGAAGATATACAGTTTCAGAATTCTGCCGATAATTCTCGAGCTGTTGAGAGGATGGAATGGCAAGCAATCCTTGAATCTGTTCTTACCGGAGATGTTGTTACCGGTGAAAAGACTAAAATGAGCAGGCCATTGAACGAGAACGAAAATTATCTAAGGGCATCATACCAAGAGGATCTATGGATAGGTATCCGGGCCAAACTCTTCGGTCGCTCTGAAGAAGAACAGAAGAAACTGGTTATGTATCATCGGGGTCTGGTTGATGAAACTTTATCTGAAATTATGGCCTTCAAGCTCGATATGCCCCCAGAGGTGGAGAAAGAATCGTATGCTGAGCAGGTTATATTTGCATCAGAGAAGGTCAATGCCCTCTTGGAGAAGTATGAGCAAGCACAGGAGCTTTGGCGTACCCAAAAGGAGATGGAAAATGATAAACCTTTATGTGCCAAACCGCAGTTTGTTAATCGTATAAATGCACTTGTTGCATGGACGTCAGTGGCAAGTGCGATTGAAAGAGAAGCTTATGTACTCAGAAAATGGGTCGGAAATGATGATCTGGATATATTGAGACCGGGGAGTGCTTCTGCGACGCCGACAGTGGTATTTGGAGAGGAGACTGAGCTTAAGGAAGCAACCGAATCTAAGGAGCCTAAGGAACCTAGGGAACCGAAAGAGCCCGCTAAAGCCTTCTCTTCTCTGTCCACCTCTTCCAAGACATCTTCCTCTTCCAGAGCTTCAGTTGGTTCCACTTCCAGTCTGATGGCTTCCGTTCCTCTATCTCCACCGGCATTACCACATCTCCTCAAAGACGATCGATCTTTTGTGGAACGAATCATGAAAGAGAAAGATATTGAGGATGTTTTCAATAAACGACTCTTTGCAAGCTTCACTCACTGGACATTCAAGGCTAAGGACTCCTATTTAGCACACCATAAGTATTTTGTGGAGCTTTGCTTACCCTCCTACCTCGACAATTTGTTTGTTCTTGCAAAATTCCCTTCCAAATTGATGAAGGAACTGATTAGAATGAGATTCGCCTATGCACGAAAGCTCAAGAGTCCTACTATTATGATCATCGATCAAATTCTGGACGATTTGAGAGCTTATATTCAGCTTGCACTAGAAATAAGAATCTCGTTCTTGGAATGCTGTGCTCCAGTGGAAGGATGGGTCTCATTACTGGATTATCAGGATACCGAATTTGATAAAGCAATATTGGAATGTGCTCATGATTACGTGCAGCTGTTGAATCACAAACTTTTGGACTTACCGAAGACCGCCAAAGAGTCAAAGTCCTTCCGTACTTTTAAGGAACCGGAGGAATTGGAGAGGCAGTGGAGATTCCTACAGAATGTTGGATTCTACATCGAAGGAGGTGCTCAGGAAATGGCTGCTCAGTTCTCTACTTTGACCGCTAGACTGACCATGAGACTTAACCACTATGTGAGAAACCAATTGCAGGGACCTCCATATGATAAGGATGGAATTGATAGCCAGAAGATGGTCCGGTGGTACACAACAACAATGGAGAACTATGGACAATTGCGCCGAAAGCTTCTCCGGTTCTCGATGATCTTGAACCAGTACTTCCAAAATGACTTGGAGTTCGACTTGATTGGCTCTAGGACGAAGCGTTTCCTTGCTCTTCTTCGGGAGACCAACCATGCCTTGTACTATAACAAATCGCTAGCAGAGGAAGGAGTGTATGTGTTTGCATCGGAGTCGCTAGCCGATAAACCATACGAGGTCACTAGTGTGCTAAAGGCGACACACCTTGGAGTTAACTTCTCGCGAATACCTGAAAGACATCTTGCTGTTTTGAGTAACTATAACTATCATATTCATCCAATTTCCGACGAGCTAGCCTCTTCGGTGCTACAGAAATGTCTCCATCTCCATCTGAGGGGCTTTCAGATTCGCAAGGATCCCTTGATTATGTCCTTGTAGTAGCTCCAGCGCGTGCTATGATGTGGGATGGAATCGTTGTACCATTCGATCTAGAGACACTTCCGCTGACGAGACCCCGTGTCGGAAAGGCCGTGCTTCTCACGAGGGGTGGTCCCGAGGCTCATCTGGAGCTGTGTGGGGAGTGGGTGCGGAAGTGTGTTGGTGACAGCGTAGGCTCGGTGGTGAAAAGAGGGTGCAGTTTGGCCGGTGTTGACCGAGAGTTACGGACTACCAGTCGCCAGTTCTTCAAGTTGACTTGTGCAACTATTGATGCAACGCCTGGAATCAGATCACAGTGTCGAGGAGTGGAGTCATGTCAGGAGCTTTGTAACAACGTGTTCATGTATGTGAAAGACTTGGGCAGGGATGCGATTAGGAATATGGGGCCAGGGAGAAGGTCTGTTGTATTGTCGAAACTCATCCGCATGGCCATTGAATGGCTCAGTTTTGTTGTTGATGACTGTATACCGACAGATCCTAAGACATTTAGGTGGTGTGTTACGGCTTTGGAATTTGCTATGGACGTTACAAGGGGATTTAATATTCTCACCCTTGATGCCGATGACTTTTATCGGCTGAAGAGTAAGGTGGCAGGATGTATGTCTTTGCTCATATCACACTTTGATATCATGGGTGCAAGGACGAAGGAGTTACAGAAGGAGCGGATGCTTAAATATCATGCTATGCCAGGGAAAGATATGTTTAAGCTCGATGATGAGAGCCTTCGTGCTCTAAGAAAGCATATTATGGGTCAGATCTCAAAGATCGAAACCCAGAGACGCGATTGGCTGGAGACACAGCAATCTATTGGCCGTGTTCTTGATGACACCGACACAGAGAACCAGCTTCTTACCTACTTGGCATCGTCACTCTCGTCCGTTTCTATCCGGTGGCAGAAAGGAAAGTATCTTGGTGGAGGAACTTTTGGTTCTGTTTATGCCTCCATCAACTTAGATACTGGTGGACCAATGGCAGTGAAAGAAATCCGTCTTCAGGATCGCCAGTCGATCAAGACCGTTGTTCCTGCCATTAAGGGTGAAATGACCGTCTTACAGATGCTTTCGCACCCAAATATTGTCCAGTTCTTTGGTGTTGAAGTGCACCGGGATCGTGTCTATATATTCATGGAGTTCTGTAGTGGAGGATCGTTGGCCGCATTGCTGGAATATGGAAGAATCGAAGATGAAGCTATCATTCAGCTATATACTCTTCAGATGCTTGAAGGCCTTGCATATTTACATCAGTTCGGAATAGTGCATAGGGATATCAAACCAGAAAATGTCTTACTTGACCACATGGGTGTGATAAAGATCATCGACTTTGGATCTGCGAAGGTGGTGCCAATGAACAACGGGAATGGTAGCGCTGGAAGCCCGAACCCTAATACCGAGGCAGTTGTGGTTGTGGAGGCGGATAGTCCGAAGAGTTCTCCCGTCTCCACAATGGATGACATTTTAAAGAGAACACGAAACCTTACAGGCACACCGATGTACATGTCACCAGAGGCTATCAAAGGTGGTGACCCAGGGAAGTTTGGGGCCATAGATATTTGGGCATTAGGCTGCTGTGTTCTCGAGATGGCTACAGGTAGACGTCCCTGGGCTAACTTGGATAACGAGTTTGCGGTTATGTATCACATTGCGGCAGGTCATACACCGATGTTCCCAACGTCGCATGAGCTTTCTCGACAAGGCCAAGAGTTCCTTGCCAAATGTCTGGATACGAACGCTAACAGAAGACTTTCCGCGGTGGAATTGCTTCAGGATCCATGGATTCAGGCCATCAGGAATGAGGCTTTTGGAGAATCGTTTGCTTCGGTAGATGCAAGTACCGAATCCGTTTAATTAATGCATTTTAATGATGAAATTGTTCCTAGTTATATACATTTATCTATTTTCCAAGATAGTGTAGATAAGCACTCATGGTCTTAATTCCACCAATGTAATTTGCCAGATTAAGCTTCTCGTTGATGGAATGTGCACCATCATCACCTCTGCCCATAGGTAACAAGACGGCCTTAGTCTTCAACTCCTTTTCGAACGTTATTGTGATTGGAATGGAACCACCTTCTCTAATGAAGTCTGGCTCAACACCCCAGACTAACTTGGTAGCTTCCTTGGCAGCAGTGAAGGCATCGTTGAATGGATCACTCAACCAATAATCACCGTCATGAACCAAGCCGGCAGAGAACTTGTTGGGAGAATGTAACTCATCAAACTTCTTCTTAAGGTAGTCAACGACAAACTTAGTGAGCTCTTCGGAGGTAATGTTTGGAACGGTACGAATAGAGAACTTACCGTTAACTTTGGCTGGGATCACAGTCTTTGCACCGGCACCAGAAAAGGCACCTTCTATACCATGCAATGACAAAGATGGGTATCTCCAACGATGCATCAAGATATCCTTCTTATCGCTGTAAATGGAGATCTCCTCGGCTCCCGTAGCCTTAGCCAATTCACCAGCATCATAGTCGATATCGTCGTATAACTTGGATTCTTTCTCTGTGACAGGGGCCACCATTTCGGCAACTCCAGGAATCAAAATCTTACCATCTCCATCGACCAATTGGGACATGATCTTAACCAAGTCGGTCATTGGTTCATGGACGATACCACCGAAAATACCAGAGTGCAAGTCAGCAGAAGGACCTTCAATTGAAATCTGGTAGTAGTTAACACCTCTTAAACCGTAGGTCAAAACAGGTTTACGAGTTCCCAACCAATAGTTATCACAGATACAGACGACGTCAACACCTTTGAAGAATTTATCAGCTTCGTCATGGATGAGTTTATCTAATCCAATGGATCCACTCTCTTCCATACCTTCAAAACAGGTGATAAAATTGACCGGCAATTCAATTCCGGCCTTCTTATGTGCCTCCAAGACATTTAGCCAGCCGATAACAGGGCCCTTGTCATCGGTGGAACCACGACCAAGCAACTTATCTTCCTTTTCGATCAACTCAAATGGTTCGGTATCCCAGCCATCGTCTTTAGCAGCAGGTTGAACATCGTAGTGGCCGTAAACTAGAACTGTCTTCTTAGAAGGATCCTTTCCAAAGCGAGAAACAACAACGGGTGGTAATGGCAAGTCCTTGACGGCAACAGGTTCAGGCTGAGTACCTAATTGCTTCAATTGAACCTCGTCGGCACCCAACCTTTCCAATTCCGATTTAAGAAACTCTCCCATCTTAACAACGGAAGGTCTTAAAGTTTCATCACCGGAAACGGAGGGAATTTCAACGGCATGGCGTAATCTGTCAATGAAATTGCCCTTAAGGTTGTCGACCTCAGCGAAGATAGGTTTTAAATTGGATTCGACAGACATTGAATAGGGACGACGAAGAAGTAATTGTGATCTGGTAGGGACTTTATGTAAGAAGTTTGCAATGAATCGTGAACAAGAAGATAAAGGGAGTACCATAAGACCACAGACAAGAGAAGAAACAAGCGTTTAAGTATGAAGAAAATACGTGGACAGGTGGGGGTGCCCACACCCAGCGGATGAATCCATCTTGTGGGTGGGAAAAAAAAGACGGTAAAGGCTGGCGAGGGCCGACAGAGTATGGCGGTGCGCAATGCGATAAGGAATAGGGAAAATGCGATGGGGAAAAGAAAGGGTGGGCAGGGGGTGAGAGGGGGAGGGCACTGGTGGAGCAGAATTGGTTCAGGAGGCAGGATGGTTGTTGATGTTCAAGTGGTGTCACTTTAAAGGCTAGACAGGTAACCGGATAAGGCCCCTGAGGGGATACTGTGGCGGATGCCGTATACTGGTAAGGATTGAACTGAGAAAGCAAGGGCCCGACCGCGACGATAGTCTCCGTCGCGTCGTCACTTCCTGTTTGGTCTGAAAAATTTTTCATGCAAAACCCTTCGAGACCTGGAAAGTTCGCGCGATTTCGAGGTTAGTCATCTCTGAAAATGAGCATTTCCTTATCGCCAAGGGCACCAATTCTGGTGGGCCTCCTAAAAAAAGCCAGAGCGCCGATTTCTCTTTTGTTTTTGTATCCCCCCTTTTCTCTCCTTCTTTCTTCCTGATTTCTGGTTATTTCGTACATTCCATTGTTAATATGTGTGGAATCTTTGCCGCCTATCAGGTGCCCGACGTTCAGGCATTCAAGCCGAAGGCTCTAGAGTACTCCAAGAGGATCAGACATAGAGGTCCTGATTGGTCTGGTAACAGAGTCGCCAACAGCACGATTCTCTGCCATGAAAGATTGGCCATTGTTGGTCTCGAATCAGGTGCTCAACCTATCACTTCCAGTGATGGTAGATACATTCTTACCGTTAACGGTGAGATCTATAACCATATCAAGCTTAGATCCCAGTTGAAGGACTACGATTTCCAGACTCTGTCTGACTGTGAGGTCATTATTCCTCTAGTTGAAAAGTATGGACTCGATGCTCCTCAGTATTTGGATGGTCTATTTGCTTGGGTTCTATACGATACCAAGAAAGATCGTGTTGTTGCTGCAAGAGATCCTATCGGAATCACTACCCTCTATATGGGTAGGTCATCCAAGAATCCAAAGTCTTTGTTCTTTGCCTCCGAGTTGAAGTCTTTAGTGGATGAATGTGATAACATTATTGCCTTCCCACCAGGTAACGTCTACGATTCTGACACTGACAAGCTTACCCGTTACTTCAAGCCTGACTGGTTCGACGAGAAGAGAATTCCTCATGAGGTTGTCGATTACAAGTCCATCAGAGAAACTTTTGAACGTGCCGTTAGAAAGAGATTGATGGCTGAGGTTCCATTCGGTGTGTTATTATCTGGAGGTTTGGACTCCTCTTTGGTCGCATCCATTGCTACTAGAGAAATCGCTAAGGCAGCACACGATGAAGATGACGAACAACCCGAGGAACTTACCGGTATGGATGATGCTGGCCATTTAAGGTTAACTTCTGGCTGGTCAAGACTACATTCTTATGCCATCGGTATTCCCGGTGCTCCTGATTTAGGAGCTGCACGTAAAGTCGCCAAATTCATCGGTACCATCCATCATGAGCATCACTTCACTTTACAGGAAGGTTTCGATTCTTTGAAGGACGTTATTTATCACTTGGAAACTTACGATGTGACTACCATTCGTGCCTCTGTGCCGATGTATCTTTTATCTAGAAAGATCAAGGCACAAGGTGTTAAGATGGTTCTATCAGGTGAAGGATCTGATGAGATCTTCGGTGGTTATTTGTACTTTGCCAGTGCACCAAACGCCGAAGAATTCCACACCGAGTGTGTTGAAAGAGTCAAGAACTTGCATACTGCCGATTGCCTACGTGCTAACAAATCTACCATGGCATGGGGATTAGAAGCTCGTGTTCCATTCCTTGATAAGGAATTCCTTCAACTTTGTATGAACATTGATCCTAAGTACAAACTGATCGACCAAAAGGCAGGAAAGATTGAAAAGTACATTCTGAGAAAGGCTTTCGATACTACTGATGAACCAGATGTCAAGCCTTACCTACCAAAGGAGATTCTCTGGAGACAGAAGGAGCAATTCTCTGATGGTGTTGGTTATTCATGGATTGACGGTTTGAAGGAGTTAGCTGAGAAGCAAGTTTCCGACGAGGAATTCGCTCATCCAAAACCAGAATGGGGTTCCGATATTCCACATACCAAGGAGGCTTTCTTCTACCGTGTTTTGTTTGATCAGCTCTTCCCTTCGAAGGCTGCTGCAGCTACTGTTGTTAGATGGATTCCAAACGGTGATTGGGGTTGTGCCGAAGATCCTTCTGGAAGATATGCTAAGATTCACGAGGCTTATGTGGACGAGTAGGCAAGTACGTAATTAATAAGAACTACTGAATATAGATTGAGCATCAACCAAACGTAGCCAAACTATGTATGCTAGTAATGGCTACCCCATCAGGCTCACGCTCCGTCGGTTTCCGTAAGTACGCTGTCTATCACAAATGAATCTATAAACGGAAACCCTCTAGCGTCCTTCTCTTCCCTTGTCACAACATCCACCTCACTCTGTTCCTTAGCGTCCATTCTATCGGAATCCCTGTCACTGTCTATCATATCAAACTCATCCTCCTTCTCCTCATAGTCGATATTCTCCTCTATCTCTTCGAAATCCGGAGCCAAATTAGACCACTTCTGTGGTACCACAACTGACCACCAATAAATCATACCAGAATCCATTCCGGTGGCCACGATAGAACATCTTCTGTAATTCCAATCAACTTCTATCAATTCTTCTTTAGATCCTTCTAAAATCTTAACCAACGACCCCATCTTCGTCTCCCAAATATAGATATCATGCGTAGATCCTAACGTAGAAGCGCACATATACTCCGAATCATGGCTAAACTTAACAGAGTTATACTGAATCTTATTCACGACATCTTGATACTTCTGCTCCAACTCGAACTCCCTGTAATCAGAGCTTACTGAATACTGTCGAAGTGTCTTATCACCGCTATTCACAATCATCCTTTCACCAGTCGGGGCAATCTCTATACTCTTAATGTTA
Organism: Brettanomyces naardenensis; assembly: GCA_012295355.1. NCBI lineage: Eukaryota > Fungi > Ascomycota > Pichiomycetes > Pichiales > Pichiaceae > Brettanomyces > Brettanomyces naardenensis. Next base: position 988,388 of record WOTY01000002.1, on the reverse strand, counting down.
GAATCGCATACTTTAAGAGATCTGATAGTCTTCAATGTATCGGTATCAATCACATTGACCCATCCTCGATTGGTTCCAGCAAAGACGTACCGTCCATCGATACTAACAGCGCATGTTAACGTAACATGTTTCTTCAACCTCTTCCGCTTACTACCTGTAGCAGAAACAGATGCCTCTCTTTCCTCGTTACCTTCTGAGGATCCTTCAACACTCTCCACGGGATCCGGACTTAGTTGTGTAATCTTTATGTCACTGTCATCTTCCATATCAACAAATACAGCCTCATCGTCAACAACAGCAGCGGCAAATCGATACACGTGGTCCGGAATCATCACGCAGTTCCATATCGGACTACTGAACACTGCAAACCTTACCACTTTGCCTGTCTTCAAGTCCCAGAGGTTCACCTTCCAGTCTCGAGACGAAGAGAGTAAGTATCTCCCAGAAGATGACCAGCAGAGAGATGTAATGGCTCGCACATGATCCCTGAGAACCATTATGGTATTATTGGTCTCGACATCAATGATGACGATCGTTCCATCACCCAATCCAGACGCCAGGTAGTCTCCCTTCTGGTTGAATTTGACTGCCGAGGAGTATCCATACGAGAGGGTCTCGGTTAGCGTCTCCGGAAAGTCACTGGCTACAGCAAACGGATCCAGAAGTGCTAAGTTCATTGATGCGGATAGATTGGAGCGAAGTTGGCCGGGATGAAGTAGATGGTAAGTGGTTAGTTCAGTTGGTATTGTTGAGAGAATGCCTTTCAACTGGCCGATCGACGCGTCAATATTTTCACCGCCAGTTATTTTTCCCGTCTTCCCCGCAAAAGGCAAAAAGTCAGGCTTCGATCCGAGGTTATCTCTTGCTCTTCCTTAGAAGATCAATTGATAGCTCTCCACATCGTCATGACTAGCTTATATACCCTGATTGTACATCTGTTACTCTTGCTAAGGTTGGTGGAGGCATCGGTTCACTTCTACCTGGAACCACAGCAGTCCCAGTGTTTCCTGAAGCAGCTACCGAGGGATTCTATCCTACTGGTGCAGTATAAAATAGAGGCCTCGAAGGATGATGGTGAGACATATCAGGAAGATTCGGAGACTAATTTGAATATTCAATTTACAGTGGAGGAGACGTTTGATAGCAATCATAAAGTGGCTAACCAGAGAGGAGAAAAGGGCCAGTTCATATTCACAGCATTGGATACGGGAGAGCATAAGATATGCCTAAGTCCGGTGACCGCCGGAGGTTATCAACTACCTGCGAAATCGAGGATAACCATTGACTTGACTACCGGGGACAAAGATCTACTTGAAACACCGGATACTGAGAGACTTACTAGTGATCTCCACCTAAGACAGCTATACAAGAAGATGAACGGTATAATGGCAGAGTACCTCACATTTAGGGGTCGTGAAGCTCAGTTCAGGGACTTGAGTGAATCCGTGAATGGAAGTGCGGTTAGATGGGTAGTGATCCAGGTCGTCGTACTTGCAATTATATGCTACGTTCAGTTGGGTTCCTTGAAGAGGTTTTTCATTAAGGAGAAGGTATTATAAGCGAGCTGATGGAAGTGGGGGATTAGTAGTGCTGGCTTACAGTCGATGTCAAGGATATGACTTGACAGTTCGGGGAAGCTATTGGTAGCCGATATAATACCCTCCATCCACTACTTTGTACTCTACAATATCATGACTTATGCAACGATTCGAACACGTTTTGAGGAAAGAAAACCTGAGAGAAGAAAAGAGAAAATAATCTAATGTACAGATAGAAAACTGAGCAACTGCAGCAGCAGATTGTCAGGTGGTATCGAAGGGAATGACTAGAGGTGAGAAATGGAGGGTTTTGGCGGTAGTAAGGAGAGGATAACCATAACACCGATGGGTTTGTTTAAAGATAGTTATACCTTCCCTCATACCGGTCATCCTTGTAAATGTTTGCTGGCGTGGTGGCCTCGTTGTTGTACAAACTGGTATCCACTGAACCATCAATACTGGTAACATGCCTATGAACTCCCATATCACTATCGCTTGCAGGAATCGACACATTGCCAGAACCAGACTGCACAAACCTATTTGGAGGCTCCAGATCACCAATAGTATCATGCCCAGCAGATGTATTGCTATTTGAGTCTTCATGAGATCCAGAGAGTTTCTTTCTTTTAAGCGTTCCCTTACGGGAGAGTAGACTCTTACCACGCGTAAGAGTATCTTTGATCTTTTGACCAAACGTACCATCTTGATTTTTCTCGTGGCCTATCTCATGTGCATCTTCTTTAATATCCGAACCTGAGTTCGACGAATCCACTATATTTTTCAATTTGTACATCTCCGAAGCCCAGTTAGCATCGTGACCTCTAGCCACTTGGCCTAGATCCAGTAACTCTTGAGCTCCATCTGGTGCACTGTAAAGAGACTGGTGCTTCTTACGGAACGAAGCTCTGTCATCCTTAGCCGGAGAAAATCTGGCATCTGGGTTCTTTGAGAAGATAACAACGCAGGCGAAGAAGAGAATGTAGATCAATAAAAGAAGACTGAAAGCAGCATTCATAATGAAAAACACTAGACCGAGCACAGAAGCAACAGCTGGAGGCGAACCGTAGATACCGGAGAAGAAGGTGAAGAAGAACGAGTTCAAAGTGACAACGATGTTAATCACAAGACTCATAATGTTAGTAGGCTTGTCCAAATACGGAGTCATCCTACCCATATAGATAGTATAGCCCAAATCAATAAGGAAACATGCCATTGCCTGTGTTTTTCCGGAATCCTGTGCTAACGCCACAAAGATGGATTTGACTAGGATGTAACCGAGGATCACCGCACAGAACCAATATTTTGAAGCATCAAGCATCGTGTAAAGGAAACCGTAACGTCTCAAAACATTGGATTCTCCATACAAAATCGCAGCCGCATTGTTATGCTCCTCCACAGACTGACGTCCAAATTTCAGGACTTTATAACAGGACCAACCCATAGAGGCTAGGGCAAGAACAAGAAGAAGAACGGCAAGAACTGCAACAGCAGGGGAGTCAATATGTGTGAATTCCCATAGAGAGAGAATCACTAATTGAGGGAAACCAATGTAGATGTATCTCATGAGAGTTCCCTTAAGAGTAGCAGACCAGGAATAGTCGGAATCCAAGGTACGGTTAAACCATTTCTTCTTTCCCTTTATGGTGATAAGTCTGAACAAGAGGAAGGCACAGATGAGGAAGTACATACAGAGTACGAAGAAGGTGAAACCGGTGCACACAATGGAAGTGGGTTCAATGTTAGCCTTATATCCAACTCTGTCAATACCCCTGAGAACTTCAAGGTAACCACCACCATGAACGTTATCCATATCGAAGAAGGAGCCCGAAATCTGCTTTGAGGAAGGCTCCATGGTTGCCCTTGGAAGTAAATCGATGGTTTCATCATAATCACCGTATGGGTCTGTTATCGAAGGCGAAGAAGAAGAAGAGCCGAATAGGTAGGGGAAAAGAAAGCCTAATATTCCGGTCCTGGCGGCATGAACGCCGTATTCAATGGATCTTTGAGCAAGAACAGGGATACTGGAAGAAGTCAAATATTGAGAAGGCGTACCTCCAGTTGCTTGAACATACCAACGGAAAATCTCCTGCATGAAAGTGGTACGAATAAGACCCATAGACCATGCCAAGTTCTCAGACCAGGCACCAGCAATAGGTGGGACCTCTTGAACGTGAAGCATCGAAATGATGATAACACTCTGGAAATATGTGAACATAGCCAAGGACATGGCAGACATTCTGGAGGCGGAAGAAGAATTTCCAAACAACGATAGAACACTGGAGATTAAAAGGCCAATACCAGCAACGACTGCCGTGGCCCATTTGGCACCAACATGAGAAACGGTCTTACCGTTAGAGAAGGAGCATTCAAGGCAACCAACGGCGGTGTTATTTTCATTCATCAAGAGAAGTCTAACAGTGGCATCCAAATCAGGGAATGTGAAGGCGACTCCAGGCAACATGTCGACATATTTCTTATCGATATATTGAATAGATTCGATCTCCATAGAACCTGGATAGATAGGACAGAACTGTTTCCAGCCAATAGAACAAAAGTCGATGTTTTCAGTGATGATACTGAATCCAAAAGCGTAGACGTTAACACGAGCATAGACATAACCAGACACCTCTGTAGTAATAGAGATATCATAAGTAATGGATTTCTTATCAGGATCAAACACCACATTGAAATAATGTGGCATAATCTGAGTATTGTCCATACATGACACCAAAGAGGTAGCAAAGAGCTGTCTCCTTGCCAACACGCTTGATAGGAGTGATAGCAGGAAGAATACAGAAGGGAGCAGCATATGTGAAGGCGAGAAGCTTTAAAGTGGAAGCTTAAGGGTGATAGTGGGACTGCGTCGAAGTCGTGTAAAAAATGTGGTTTGAAGAAATGAAAGCGATAATATATCACCGATAGGATAGCCCAATAAGCTAAATGAGCAAACGTGTAGTGGGGAACGAATGAAGGAAGCTAAACAGATAACAATACGAAGACAGCTTGCTTACTAAACAATGAGCAGTTATAGCTGGTTCCTTAGTGATTCTATAACCGGTCACCGATGACCGAGAAGCTTAAAGAAGAAGAATCGGAGGGATAAAAAGGAAACAAGGAAAATGATTAGGGCAGATCAAATCAGGGACAAGAAAAGATTCCCCTGTGTAAATTCTGCTTCTGCTAAAAATACGAGCACGAAAAATAAAATTTTTCGCCTATTCTGGCGGGGGGGAGCGCAAGGAGGGGAGGACACGATGGGGCAGGACACGATGCGGGATCGGGGGAGGAAGGACGTTACGTAAATGGGGAGGCAGGTGAGCTGATACAGAGGCCGTGGGACAGAGGGTGAGAAGGAGGGAAGAAAGTGGTGGGAAGGAGGTAAGAAAGTGGTAGGAAGAGGGTTCATAGGTAAGTAGGTGGAGGTACAGACGACAGAGGTAGGCACACGCGGAGGTAGGTCGTCGGTATAACATATACAGCCCGGGAAGTGGAACGCAAAAGACTCCGCCAAGACTAGATCGCGTGCAGAGACAGCCCAGAAATGCGCTCCGACTACACGGTATGGCCCTCTTGGTGGCAGGTTAACGTGGTAGATTAAACCACTTCCCATGCTGCCCTAACTCAAGTCCCTATTGCGTCATAATGCATCACTTAGCACGATCCGTCCTCGGGACAATGTACACGTACTCGGCGGCGCGTTTTTAATAGAGCGCGTTTGAGGCGTGCACGACTTCCTAAGCCTCGAATTCAGGTGAGGGGAACGTGAGAAATCACTGGTGTTAGGATGAAAGAGTAACTCTACGATATCTTAACCGTTTACTGTCTATGGGTTTGTGCCAACAGTTTGCATTTGAGGGAACTCCTTCATAGCCACCACTCTACATTCGCTCACTCGCAGTCAATATTATTCCATATAAAATCATAACAGTACATCAATCATCTCGTAGACTTGACAACATGAATCAAGTGCTCAACAACATCAGGATTACTTAAAGTAGAAATATCTCCTAGTTGGTCTTCCTCTCCAACCAAAATCTTTCTCAAGATTCTTCTCATGATTTTACCGGATCTAGTCTTTGGCAAGTCATCCACTAACAACACCAGCTTTGGAGCTGCAAATGGTCCGATCTCCTTTCTGACGGTCAAAATTAAATCCTTCTTAACAGCTGTCTCATCACCAACGTCCTTGTTCTTCAAAGCAACAAACGCTGCGACAGCAGATCCTGTCAATTCATTTGGATATCCAACAACGGCACTCTCAGAAACGGAAGGATGCTCAATAATGGCAGCCTCAATCTCTGCAGTGGATAGTCTGTGACCAGAAACATTAACAACGTCATCGACTCTACCCAAAATCCAATAGAATCCATCCTCATCTCTTGCTGCACCATCACCACTGAAGTAGATACCATGGTATGGTCTTAGGTATGTGTCCAAGAATCTGTTGTAATCGTGCCAGATGGTTCTAGCCATTGATGGCCATGAGGTCTTAATACATAGCACACCTTCAACACGGTTACCCTTCTGTTCTTCACCTGTGACAGGATCAACGATACATGGCTCAATACCGAAGAATGGTAGCGAAGCGGAACCAGGCTTTGTTGGTGTAATACCAGCCAATGGACAGATCAAATGTGATCCAGACTCTGTCTGCCAGTAGGTATCACAGATATGAGCCTGACCACGACCAATGAATTCATTGTACCATTCCCAAACATCTGCAGCAATTGGTTCACCGACAGATCCAAGAACACGCAAGGAATCCAACTTGAAGTCCTTGATGTACGATTCTCCGGCACGCTTCAACAGTCTCAAAGCAGTAGGAGCAACGTAGAATTGTGTAACCTTGTACTTGTCAACGATTTCCCAGTATCTGGAGTATGATGGATATGCAGGAGTTCCTTCAAACACAACGGTAGTAGCACCGTTGGCCAAAGGTCCATAGACAACGTAGGAATGACCAGTAATCCAACCGACATCACCGGCAGTGAAAAGAGTATCCTCAGGATGAACATCAAAGACATATTTGGTGGTCAATAGAGCACCCAAGAGATATCCAGCAGTGGTGTGCTCGATACCCTTTGGCTTACCAGTGGAACCACTGGTGTAAAGCAAGAATAATGGGTCCTCTGCACTGACAGGCTCAGGAGGACTGTATGAAGGGTACTTGGAAACCTCTTCGTGCCACCACAAATCTCTGCCGAATTTCCAAGGAATCTGAGTGTTTCCAGTTCTTCTGTAGACAATGACATTTCTGACATCAGGACATCCAGTTAGCGCATCATCGACGATCTTCTTGGTCTCGATAGTCTTACCACCTCTCTTAGATTCATCGGTAGTGATAACAATCCTAGAGTCGGCATCCTTAATTCTATCTCTCAAAGAGGCGGAACTGAAACCGGCAAAGACGACAGAGTGAACAGCACCAATTCTGGCAATGGCCATCAAAGTCACGATGGCCTCAGGGATCATTGGCAAATAAACGGCAACGGTATCTCCCTTCTTAACACCGAGATCCTTCAAAACCTGTGCCAACTTACAGACATCCTTCAATAGTTCGCCGTAAGTGACGATCCTTCCCTCATCAGGCTCGTCGGCCTCGTAGACAATGGCAGGCTTCTTTGGGTCCTTGATTGCCCATCTGTCAACACAGTTATAACAGGCATTCAATTGACCGTCAACAAACCATGCGGATGGTTCACCACCGTTGTCTCTCATCTGAGGGGCGGCAGGAGATTTGGCCACAGTGAAGGGCCTAATCCAATCCAAGTTCTCCTTGGCCATTCTTCCAAAGAATGAAGAAGGGTCTTCGATAGACTCCTTGTACAGAGCCTTGTACTCACCAAACGATGATAGCCATGGCTTGGATGGATGCCTGTCGAAGAATCCTTGAGGAACAGCAAGCTTGTCCTCGTGCATTAAGTGTTCATTTTCAAGTTGCTTTTCTGGCATGATCGATTGGGGATAGGCCTATTAATAACGGTAATTAGAAAGTGACAACTAAATTACCCTTTGTCAAGAAAACACACAAAGATGCTGCCCCCATCTGAAATTGGTGCGAATACTTCCCTATTTATACACGAAGGGGGCAATTCAATCCAGTTTAACTAGACGGTCCCTTTGATAGAGACTAGCTCCCCTTTTTTTTTCGCTTCTACCATCATTATCTCCCCTTCTCATCTCTCCTCTCTCTTTCCCTCCTCCCGAGCACCTCTTACATACTAGCAACCTAAGATCGCATCTACTGACCTGCCTGGCTAATCCAATACTGGACCGTCTGAAATGGCGCATTTGGTTGGGTAGCTCGGTGGAGCTGGTAACAGTTCCCCTCTTTTCCTCTCGGAAATCTTCTCCGAGGCGCGGCTGACCACCCCGCATGCACACATTTTTTGGGGGGGATAGGCGAGTGAAGGATAGAGGCGACTCGGAGCATATCGGTAGAGGGAACTTGATATATTCGATATGGATGATAGTCTAGAGGCGGTAAGGGTCAAGGTTAAGAAGAAGAACGGATAAAAAAGATGAAATATCACCGTAATTAGGAGGATATCTAGGGAAAACGGAGCGAGCCCTAAAACGGGCAGGGCAGGGCAGGGCAGGGGGGGATATCTCCCGGTGAAAAACTTCCCTAATGCGGAGAAGGTACGGGTGGATTAAGGATTGGTGATGATGAACGGAGGATGAGTGAAGTCCCGGGTGACTGGACTCTGGATACTGGAGACAGGCTACCCTTCTTCGGGAAATGCGCACGGTGAATTGACAGGATTACGCAGTAAAATTCGCCGGGGAGGAGGAGACAGCGAAATGAGCGGGCAGAGAGGGGAGGGGAGATCCACGCTTCTTTTGCTAGTGCAGGGTCCCAGGGTCCATGGGGTGGGGGTCGATCTTTGACGAATCTGTCCAACTTTGGGCTGCTTTTGGTCATCAATGAACTTTATTTAATACATTTGCAGATCCAGGGCCCAAGGATTTCCACTCTAGACCCATACTTTACTATATCTTTCGTATCGCTTGGATTATTATATACCTCACACTACACTGTGAACAATATGTATCAAATGCTCAACTACATCTGGATTACTCAAGGTCGAAATATCTCCCAATTCATCCTCTTCACCTGCCAAGATCTTCCTTAAGATTCTTCTCATAATCTTACCGGATCTGGTCTTTGGTAGATCGTTCACCAAAAGAATCTGCTTGGGTGCTGCAAACGGTCCAATTTCCTTTCTAACAATGGTAATCAGCTCCTTCTTGGTCTGCTCGAGATCATGAGATTCTCTCTTTAGCGAGACGTACGCTGCAATCGCAGATCCTGTTAATTCGTTAGGGTAACCAACGACAGCGTTCTCAGAAACCAACGGATGCTTAATGATGGCAGCCTCAATTTCAGCAGTGGAAAGTCTATGACCAGAAACATTCACCACATCGTCAACTCTTCCTAAGATCCAATAATACCCATCCTTATCTCTGGCCGCTCCGTCTCCTGTGAAGAAGAATCCATGATATGGTCTCAGATATGTATCCAGGTACCTGTTGTAATCGTGCCAGACTGTTCTGACCATAGAAGGCCAGGATGTCTTAATACAGAGAACACCTTCGACTTCGTTACCTTTCAATTCCTGGCCGGAAATCGGATCGACAATGGCTGGTAGCAAACCAAAGAATGGTAAAGTGGCAGAACCTGGTTTCATAGGTGTAACACCTGCCAGTGGGACGATCATATGGGATCCAGATTCGGTGGAGAAATAAGTGTCACAGATATGGGCCTTTCCTCTACCAATATATTTGTTATACCATTCCCAGACGTCCTTAGCAATTGGCTCGCCGACAGAACCTAAAACCCTCAATGATTCCAACTTGTAATCCTGGATGAACGATTCTCCCGCTTTCTTGAGCATTCTTAGAGCTGTAGGAGCAACGTAGAACTGGGTAACGTTATACTTATCAACGATCTGCCAATATCTTGAAAATGTCGGATATGCAGGGGTACCTTCAAAGATCACCGTGGTAGCTCCGTTAAGAAGAGGTCCATAAACAGAGTACGTGTGGCCGGTAATCCAACCGACGTCGCCAGCGGTAAAGAGAATGTCCTCTGGGTGAACATCAAAGACATATTTGGTGGTCAATAGAGCACCCAAGAGATATCCAGCCGTGGTGTGCTGAATACCCTTTGGCTTACCGGTGGAACCACTAGTGTAGAGCAAGAACAATGGGTCTTCAGAACTGACGGGAGTGCAAGGAATGAATGATGGATATTTTGCCAATTCCTCGTGCCACCATAAATCCCTACCGAAAGTCCAAGGAATCTGCGAGTTACCTGTTCTTCTGAAGACGATGACATTCGTGACATCAGAACATCCAGTTAGCGCATCATCGACTATCTTTTTGGTTTGAATGATTCTTCCACCTCTCTTAGATTCGTCAGTTGTGATAACGATTTTAGAGTTGGCATCGGTAATTCTACCTCTCAATGATGCGGAACTGAAACCAGCAAAGACAACAGAATGGATAGCTCCAAGTCTGGCAATGGCAAGTAAAGTGACAACCACTTCTGGAATCATCGGTAAATAGACAGCGACAGTATCACCCTTTTCAACACCAAGGGCTTTCAAAGTCTGCGCCAATTTACAGACGTCTCTTAATAGCTCCCTGTAGGTAACGATTCTACCTTCACCAGGTTCATCAGCTTCGTAAATTATGGCTGGTTTATTAGGTGATTTAGCAGCCCAACGATCAACACAATTAAATGAGGCATTTAATTGACCGTCAATAAACCAGGAAGAAGGTTCACCACCGTTATCCCTTAGTAGAGGAGCTTCAGGATACTTCGCAACCGAGAAAGGTCTGATCCAATCCAAATTTTCTCTAGCCAAATCGCCAAAGAATTTACCTGGTTCTTCAATGGATTGCTTGTACATTGCCTTATACTCTTCTAGAGACGAAATGTAAGGCTTCGAGGGATGTCTTTCGAAGAAACCTTCGGGGACAGGAACGAAATCTTCGTTCAGCAAGTGTTCGTTCTCAAGTTTGGAGGCTGTCATGAGGATGAAATTGGATAATGATAGTAAATAGAGGAAATTGAGGCCCTAGAGATCGACGGAAAGAAGGGCCCTATTTATAATGAAAAGTAAGAGGAGAGAAAGCAGAAGTGTAAGATAGCGAAGCGGAGGGGCAAGCTCAAAAGGAGGAACCTGGAGGAATAAAACAAGTAACTGTGCAATTACAACATCACGTAAAAAATTCCACCGCTCTAAAAACGGGCGGTCTGAGGAGGAATGCGGAGGAACATTAGGCTGAATAAGGAGACAATCATCTGGGGTTGAATTTTCAACCCACCCTGATGTTGAAGTGGGTGAGAATTTCCCGATTAGGAAATCGTGGATTTCTGATTACATTGTTTTCTTGGCAGGACAGATAACGGTAAGCTACGGAGGACGGACGGAGTAGATGGTGATAGCAGCCCTTTTGACTAGACTGAGGAAGAGAAGTTATACGGGGTAGACAGAGCGCTATATCATGAGATAGGTTCAGCATTCAGCCTATGAATTACAAAAAGTAGCCCACGCACCCACGTCAAACATGAGAACATGCACGGTAGCCACACGGCCAGCGTCAGCATGAAGAGGCCCTAGATGGTCCAGTTAAACGTCGATTGACCTCTGGTTCAACCTCGCAAAGTGTGTTTCGTGTGAACGTGTGAGTCTCAGATTTGACTATCCAACCTCCAGATACGTCACTTCATGACCTACACGAAGGCCCAGCGGAGCCTGACAGACAGAGTGAGCCTAAATTCAACGGCTACGTCAGGGTTCCGGTGTCCGTAACTATCGTTCTTCGGCTGGCCGTTGGATCCGGTGAGCCAGGCTATTTTTTCCCCACCTTCCTAATGGGGAAGCCCTAGCTGAGAAAGCGGAGGTAATTAAAGACGGTAATGCGCCACTAGAGATGTGGCTAGTGCAGTATTGCAGCGACGTGGTCCACCGGGTAAGGATGGGAGGGATCTGCGTAGACTATGAACGAGGCTATCCCAGAAGGGCAGCGAATGGGATGGATCAGCGGTAGGCCGTCACTCCGCTGCCGTTCTGATAACCCTGACTGCCTACCTTCCTCCGTTCCCTCTTTCTCCTTCCTTCCTTCTTCCTCCCTCCTTCCTTCTCCCTCTTCCCTCTTCCCTCCTTCCTCCTGCCCCATCCCTCCTTCATACATCCTAACACCTCCTCCGACCCCCCCCCCCTCAGGGTCGTCGCATTAGCAAACCCGTGCCGCAAAACTTCCAAAAAAAGCTACAACCAAGCCCCCTCAAATCGGAATGGTTATTTCATGCCTTCTTGATCTGGAAAACTCATAGATCTTTTCTTCTGCTTCCTCCTCTTTCCTTATCCTCCATTTCTTACCAAATTCGTCTACCTTTGGCTAGCTGATTACGTTGGTTATCTGATCTTACCAACGTTACCACATTTACTGGATCAACCGCTTTTTCTTTTTTGTCCTATCGCCCCTACCCATCTACACTATGAACCTCCTGTCCGTCATATCCCTCCTCCTACTCACCATCTCATCAGCATGTGCTAAATACATTAAGACCAACTCTCTTCTCACATGTATGGAGAATTCCCAGTTCTCCAGTACTTACTTCTCCGTCATCTATTATCCTTCCAATCATTCTATCTACTATCAGATCGATGGTTCTTCTTTAATTACCGGTAAGGTCAGTGCTTCGTTCAGCATCATCGTCTATGGTTTGAACGTCTATCAGAGTGATATCAATCTCTGCAACTTTAATGTTAAGACTATCTGTCCCTTAACTGCTGGTCATTTGGATATCTCTGGTACATATCAAATCGATGAGGATCAAATTCCCTCGATCCCTAGTATAGCCTATGGTGTCCCTGATTTGGATGCTTACGTTCAAGTTCATGTCTATGATATCGAAGCCGATGGCTCGACAAATAAGACCATGTTGGCCTGTCTTCAAGCTACTCTTGAGAACGGTAAGACCGTTCAGACTCGCTATGCCGCTTGGCCAATCGCTGTTATATCAGGTTTCGGTCTTGTCGTCTCTTCCATTGTGTCTCTGTTTGGTCATTCGGCTACTTCTTCTCATATTGCTTCCAACGCTTGTTCATTGTTCATCTACTTCCAAAGTTTGGCTGTGATGGCTATGATGGGTGTTGCCAAAGTTCCACCTATTGCTGCGGCATGGGCCCAGAATTTTATGTGGACTTTGGGTATTATTAGAGTCGAATTCATGCAGCAGATGTTATATTGGTATATTCAAGCTACTGGCGGTCAGGTTACTTCTGTTCTAGCCAACGAGTCTGTCATTTCTATCTCTGTCCAAAAGAAATTGAAACAGTTTGCTCGCTCGTTGTTGAAAAGGGCCGTCACTGTGGAATCAGGTTCTACAACTGACGTTCTTGAAGACCCAGCCATGTATACTACCGATGAAAGCCATGTTAGTGCCAAGATCTTGGTTCTTAGGGGTATTCAAAGGGTGGCATTTTTGGCAAGAATCGAGATCTCCAATATCTTCATGACTAGTATCATCTTCTTTTTGTTTGTTGGATTCGTCTTGATCGTTTCCATTAGTTTATTCAAGGGATTCCTAGAATTGTTCATAAGAATGGGTGTTGTTAGTAAGCAAAGATTACCTGCATTCCGAGAGCATTGGAGATCCATCGTCAAGGGTCTATTGTACAGACTTATCAATATCACCTTCTCCCAACTCACTTTAATGTGCATTTGGGAGTTCACCGAACATAATTCGGGAGGTTGTGTTGTGTTTGCAGTCGTTTTAGCACTTGTTGCCTGGGTTTTAATGTGTTACGCTACCGTTAGGATCTTTTTAGCAGGTCGAACTTCCCTTGCTGAACATGGAAACCCTGCCTATCTGTTATTTGGTGATACCAAATTCCTTAATAGGTTCGGCTTCCTTTACACTCAGTATAAGGCCAACAAATATTACTGGACACCTATTTCTTTGATCTACCTCTTCGTTAAGGCCCTACTTATCGCAGTTCTTCAAACCCACGGAAAGATATGTGCTTGTATGGTGTTCGCCTTGGAAATCATATATATGGTTGCTGTCATTTGGAAAAGACCATTCATGGATAAGAGAACCAATGTGTTCAATATCTTCATTGCCATCGTCAACTTCATCAACTCGATCTTCTTCCTCTTCTATTCGAACGTCTTCAAACAGCCTCAAGTTGTTTCATCCGTCGCTGCGCTTGTCTATTTCATTTTGAACGCAGTATTCGCATTGATCTTACTCATCATGACAATCATCACATGTACATTGGCACTTGTTCACCGTAATCCGGATTCAAGATATGAACCTTTCAGAGATGATCGTGCTGCCTTCATTCCAAAGGGTGACGAAAGAAAGAGTAAGGCAGAATACGAACTAGAAGAGTTGGGTGCTGCTGCCATGAGAGGTCATAACAGATCAAGTATGCTTCCAGAATCGGGCGAGCTTGATGGTAAAGCCGTTGCACCAAATAATAACAGCTCCACATTCAATCCATTTGATGCAGACGATGAGCCTATATACCCTGCCAACAAGGGTAGTAGTACAAGCAATAGCAATAGTAAGTCCGACAGCTATGATTCTGGTTTGCAATTCACCAACCAGGGTTATGGAAATAGTGGTTATGGTGGAAATACCGCCTATACGGGGTACTCTAACAGTCAGGCGAGGACTCGCGCAAACCAGACAAGCAACAACAACAACAACGAGGCCTTTTACGGAAAGAACACGTTCAGGCAGAGAAGCATTATTTGATTGAGCTGATGGATGACTTACCAAATGGACTACCGAGCCACTCAAGGAACTGGTGGCATGGTATGCGCAAAGCTGTTGTAAATTATCTTACGTAGTTGCTTTAGGTGTTGGTTGCTTTTCTGGCTTAGGCCTCATGTATTAATAAAACGTTAGCATATTAAGTGAACGCTGAGTAGTAACTAATTTATGGCTTTCCAGCTTAAGTAAGGCATCCTCAACTACATAAGCACCAGTATTTCGCGCGTTTGGGATTTAACTTGCCCTTGCCATCCATCGGCTCTTTTCACACTAAAATGTACTGTGACGATGGTGCTAACGTCATCCAGTGCACAGGATTGGTCCATTGATGATTCAGAGGTGGGTAGGCTTCTCAATAGTCTGAGTGGTAGAAAGGGAGAGGAGGAGGTCAAGGAAGAAGCGCGCGAGGAGGTCAAAGGGGAACCAAGCGAGGGGGAAGAGGACTACTCTTCCACTGATGTGGATGAATCAGTGATTGCAGGTTCCCAGATTGAGGTCCCCTCGTCTCAAGTTGATGTCCCATCCTCGCAGATTGAAGACTCTCCTCCAATCAAGACTGCTTCACAGGCCGCTCCTGGAACCTCCTTCTTTAAGACTTCAGGAGCAACTGATGAATGGGGGTCGATGAACAACTCTGAGTTCATAGCCTTTGTGAACAGGCTTGGCTCTACCAATTCGCAGTTCAAGAAGCCTCAATCATCGTATATGGCCACTCAGAGGGACATTCAGCCGCCTTCTCCTGAGGAGCTCACTGACGATGATGAGGCCGAGGTTTCAAAGCCGTCTACCCCTATGTTGACCACGAGTTCCTTTGGGTTCAACACGTCCGATGAGCGCGATATCTTTAATCAGTTAGAGAAGGAAAGGGGGAAGGGCAGTGAGGGGGATAACTCGTTGGATAATCACCAAGATAGCCAAGCCGCTGCCAAGAATACTGACCCGGATATCCTAGCTACAAGCACTGCAAACCCAACTACACCCTTTCCTGTGGCTACCTTACCTCCGCCTTCTCCTCCTCCTATGGATGTTGGTAGCCAGGAATTGGAGTTTGGTGATTATGAGACCTATTTCCGCAACAAGCAACTGAAACAGCAGAATCAGGATGAAGAGTACGTTGATTTCGTCAGCAAAGCCAGAAATGTCAGTTATCCGAAGATATTCAAAGACTGTGTCATCTACGTCAACGGAAAGACTCATCCTGATATAAGCCAGTTGCATAAGATGATCATTTTGCATGGAGGCCGGTTTCTAGCATATTTGGGGGCAAAGGGAAACGCTACACATATTATTGCTGAGAATTTAACTCCAAGAAAGAGGATAGAGTTCAGAAATTATAGAGTTGTAAAGCCTGAATGGATAGTTCAGAGCATTGAAGCAGGCAAGATTCTTCCCTGGGGCGACTTTATGCTTATCAATATGGAGTATGGGCAGAAGAAGTTAGAATTCAGAAGGGCAGCTGAAAGTAAGGAGGTGGAGGTTAGCAAAGCTGAGGCAAGACAAGTTGAAGATGACAATGCTCCTCCTTTATCACCACCTTCCCAGCTTTCTCAATTCACTGATCCTGAAGAACCCTTGGAAACCTCCCCAGAAGACGAAGTTGCTGATGACTATGGTCATCTGACCGCGAAAGATCCCTTATTTCTTGACAAGTTCTTTGCAAAGTCCCGATTGCATCACCTTAGTAGTTGGAAGATGGATCTACGTTCAAAGTTTCTTCAGCGGGCTGTTGAAACCTTAAGGGCAAGGAGAGCCGAGAAACCTAAGACTACGCAACAAAAGGTTGTGATTCATGTAGACTTTGATTGCTTCTTTGCAACTGTCTCCGCCTTAAAGCATGATCCTCCGCTCGACATCAACAAATACCCATTATGTGTGACCCACGGTAGTAGCGGATCGGACGTTGCTTCCTGTAACTATGTGGCAAGATCTAAAGGTTGCAAGAATGGAATGTGGCTTGGACAGGCAAGGAAGCTGTGTCCCAACTTGATCTGCCTACCTTACAACTTTGATGCCTATGAGAATATATCCCAACAATTCTATGGGATTCTTCTCTCTCTTGATTTGGACTCTATTTTACCGGTTAGCGTAGATGAAGCACTCTTGGATGTCACCAGTCTATGCGAGACTGAAGAGCCAACAGCGATAATGACGTCGATACGGAGAAAAGTATTTGAGAAGACAGGTTGTTCTGTGAGCTGCGGGTGTGGGTCCAATGTTCTCTTGGCGAAGTTGGCACTTCGTAGGGCGAAACCTGATGGCATCTATACAGTCGACGATGCTGATATCCTCTCCTTTACCGCGAACTTGAAGTTCCGTGACTTACCAGGTATAGGTTATAGCATCAATGCCAAGCTAGAAAAAGAGCTGCATGTTAAGAATATGGCTATTGACAGGCTTAGAGAACTATCACAGTCGAAGCTCATCTCGCTGTTCGGAGTTAAGACAGGGACAACGATCTATGAATATGCCAGAGGGATTGATCATACCTCGATTGACATACTTGAAGATCCAGAGAAGTTCACAAGGAAATCGTTATCGATAGATGTTAATTGGGGAATAAGATTTGATGATGATTTGCAAGTAGAAGACTTTCTTTCACGCCTTTCACAGGTCATGGTCAAAAGACTTATAGAGACAGGAATGGTTGGATCGTCGCTTACACTTAAGTTGGCGATGAGGCATCCTGATGCGCCAATAGAACCTGCAAAGTTTCTTGGAATGGGGGAATGTTTGTTTGTGTCTAAATCATCGAAATTTGGTATTAGCACTAGAGAGGTCGGCATGATAAGCAGTGAGCTCAAGTATCTATGGCGGATTCTCGGTGAGGATGCAAAAGAATTGAGAGGAGTGTCTATAACGATGAATAAGTTGGTTCAAGAGGGTAAGAAAGAGGATATCAATCAACTGAAGTTACCGTGGAAAGCTGGCAAGCAGGTGCAGGGAAAAGAGGAGAACGAGTCACCAATTATCAAGCAATTAAGAGTATCTCCAAAGAAGGTTCCCACTGTACATCTGCCTGCATCATCTCCTCAACTAGTTCCTCAACCAGTTCCCCAGCCACCACCCCTTCTCGAGCGTGATCAAATTAATTGGGACGTGTTCAAGGAGCTACCAATGGAAATACAGTTAGAAATAAAGCAAGAGTTGAGAAGAAGAGAACTACAGTCTACCCCAAGGAAGAGGAGGATTATCAATCGACAGCAAAATGATATAGGGATCATGCTTGAGTCTCCGACAAAGAGAAGAATCTTGAATCGTGAAGTCACTATAACAGAGAAGCTGATAGATAGCCGTGCTCGATTACGATTTCAGGGTATCCCGATAACGAAGTTTGACACTATCAAGGAAAAGCTACTTGAATGGATGGACTGTACTATAGATGATTCAAATGGACCTCATGAAGTAGATATCGAGATGTTCAATGATCTGATGTTAAAACTGTTAGATGTTGGTGAGCTTCTGAAGTATCTGGACATTCTGAACATGATGGAAATAAGACTTGATGTTAGGAAGGATAGACAGGGATATGATAAGTGGCATAGAATAATGGATCAACTCAAGGATATCTTTGGAGAGTTAAGTAGTAAGGACATTGAATTTTTATTCTGACTGTATACAAGGATATGATCACTTTGAAAGGAAGAGGTGGGAGAGGGGATCAATTGCACGTGGACCGTCCTTCCCCTCGCATTACCGGTTCATCACACGCTGGCTCGTCGTTGCTAATTCATTCTCCCTCAGCTATCAACTCCTTCGGTGCCCTCTGGCCATATTCAGTCCAGCTACCGTCATAAACGGCCAAACGAGCCGGATCAAATCCTGCCAAAATCAATGCGCTTCTAACAATGCATGCAGTAACACCGGTACCGCACATAATAATAATCGGCTTGGATTCATTTATACCCAATCTATTGGCAACTTTAGTAATCGTCATTGTAGATAGGAACGACTTATCAGGCGTAAGGAACTCCGAGAAAGGTGTATTCACCGCACCAGGAACATGTCCAGATGGTAAACCTGGTCTAGGCTCTTTGACCCTACCAGTGAATCTATCGTGAGCTCTAGCATCAAGGAGAGTATATTCAGTTCCTATCTTACCCTGCTTAAGAAGATCCAACAACTTTTCATAGGTAACAACCTTGGATTCATCAAGTGATGCCTTGTAAGCTGACTGATCATGAGGAGATGGTCCCTCAACCAGTGAATGGTCGAGCGTATTCCTCATCTCATGAACAACCATCACTAGGTTGGGATCAGAGAAGGCCTGCTTGTAGGATGGGAATGTATTTAAGATATACAACTTCTCAGGATCATGACCAAACACCTCGAACATCCATGCTGCCCGACAAACAGAGAATATTCCCTGTTGATCGTAGAATAAGAGAGAGGAATCATTCGAGATTCCGAGCTTACCAACGTGCTTCTCGAAGTTACCGACACTAGGGAGCATATGTGGGTAAGGGCTTGAAGTATCAGAGATCTTGTCTATATCGAAATAGATAGCATTTTTGTTAAGTCTCTCCTTCTGGAACTCATTGTAAGCGTTTACTGGAACGTTGGGCATGTACCAGGAGGCATCAATTGGATATACAGGACTTGATTCCTTAAGGAAAGAATCCATTTCAGCGGGAGCCACTGTGGAGAGAAAGCGAGGCAAGGCAAAGGATCTATGGATCATCCTTGCCGAGCGTGATGATGGCATTTTTCTAGCGAACATGGTGAAAGGGTAAAGGATGATGGGCAGAAGGAGAGGAAAGAGAAGGAAAGAGAAGGGGTGAAGGGGAGAAGGGGAGAATCTGTATGCGAAGAAAGCGAAATCTACGGGGGCAGTAGTTTTGTGGCGTAACTTTGTGGCGAATGGATCTCGCTCCCCATGTTTTCCCGGCTAAGAAAAACAAAGGAGGGCTTAAAGGCCAAGATTGGCTCTCCTTTTGGTTAACTATTGTACTCAGTTTGTACGGGTGTTTTTGTTTGATCATGAGTTCAGACGTATCACCTATCAAAGGTGTATCAAGCGCCTCAACTCCACCCGATGATGGATTGGGACAGATCGGTCTGTTCGACTTCAGTCACATGTTTGACGGTAGCACGAAGCATGCTGCTGATGCTATGGATTTTAGTGATGAGGATGAGTTGGCAGAGGAGGATGAAGGTGGAGCAAAGGGAGAGGCCGTTATTGATGATGTTGGGGCGAAGAGTAAGGAGGCAGAAGACGAAACAGTTCAGCTTGACAAGTCACAAGATCAACAGGAAGAAGAAGAAGGTAGTGAAAGCGATGATTTGATGAAAGAACTTGAGGAGGAAGGAATGAAAGGAGTAGAAGAAGATGAGGCAATTCCAGGCGGGCTCTTTGGGAACTCATTTCCCGGTGGAGGTGGTGGTGGTTTGAACGACTTGGAATTAGAGAGTGCTGGTGCTTTTGCGGAGATGGATGAAGATGAAGAACCCCAGGAAACTGTACAGTCAGCCGTAGAAAAGCCCCTGACGCACCTTGATAAGGCAGCATTGGATGCGAAGTTGTTGCGTATCTTCTATCCAACATTCCAGCGAGGACATCCCATCAAAATGCAGACTCTCTTCCCTGTGGTCCCTCTAGAATTTCCCTATCAGGCAACTCCACGTATAGGACGCCCGTTGATTCCTACCAAAGTTCGATTTGAGATCCAGAATGATTCAAGGAAGACGTTCCGACTGACACCACGTCAGTTACTCACGAAACCGGTACGCCGTGGGGCGCCCTCGTTACCTGAGCCACGGGTGGCCCCAGTCGGTACTGTGGAGGAGGAAGTGGAGGCAATTGAGAGTATAGAAGAAAAGAATGGCAATCATCATGCAGGAAGCAGGGGAAAGAAGAGGTCACTATCGGCCGTTGATGAGTATGATCGCGATATGGTACTTGCCAATGCAGATTGGGATGACGATGCTATTTTAGAAGGAAGCAAGACTCAAATACCCGGTGAACCGCCTAGAAAGTCGCCACTTGATGTTAACATGGATGATTGGGATGAAGGAGATAACTGCCAAAGAATTTTGGATGGTCAGTTGGATCTCGATTCTATTAACTTGCGGCTAGATCTTAATGACCCAAGACTACTATTGGAGGACGAGGAGAAGAAGGCACAGGCCAAGCGGAGGCGTCGTATCGCCAATACACTCAATTCTTCTGATGAACTTGCTCGTGCTTCGATCCCACTTACTGCTCACGAGCTAGATGCACGTTTCAACATTTCCAACGATTCAGCTTATGATATTCTTCGTCGCAATTATCATACGCGTGTGCGCTCAACTATTGGAAATCTCACTATTGAGCATGCACCACCAGCACTTCGTTTACAGTCACCATTCTATCCTGCGAAGCCGTCAGCCAAGCTACTGCGGCGTTTCCATCGTCCACGTTTTGCCGTCAGATCCAACACTACTATGCTTTTCTCACGGCCCAAGCAGCGCAAGCGGAAGCGTGATCGGGGTAAGGATGCTTCTCAACTATTTCTGGAGACCGGTAGTCTCACGGCAGGTGATACTGCACCCTTGTTCTTCCTGGAATACTCAGAAGAGTACCCTGTCGCACTCAGCAAGCTTGGTATGGGATCAAAGCTTATCAATTATTATAGAAAAATGGCCGAGTCGGATACATCTCGACCAAAACTACCTGTGGGAGAGACGCATGTACTGGGACTTGAAGATAGGTCTCCATTCTGGAATTTCGGATTTGTCGAGCGTGGTAACATCGTACCTACTTTGTACAATCAAATGGTACGCGCTCCTGTGTTTCGTCACGATGCTGCCCAGACCGATTTCCTCTTAGTGCGTAGTGCCGGTGCTGGTGGGTCCCAAAGATACTGTCTTAGAAGCATTAGCAATCTTTTCACGGTGGGACAAACGTTCCCGGCAGTGGAAGTTCCAGGACCACATTCTAGAAAGGTGTCAGCAATCTCTAAGAACAGGCTTAAGATGGTTGTTTATCGAATCTTAAACTCAGATGAACATCAGAGATTGCTTGTCAAGGATATTTCAAGGCATTTTCCCGAGCATTCCGACATGCAGAATAGGCAGCGATTGAAAGAGTTTATGGAATATCAGCGTAGCGGTGAAGATCAGGGTTACTGGAAAGTGAAAGGTCACGAGAAAGTTCCTGATTATGTGGCTACTCGTGCGATGATATCTCCAGAGGATATCTGTTTGGTAGAATCGATGCGCAGTGCTCAACAGCGATTTGAGGATGTCGAATCGTTCCGTCGTGAGCGGTTGGCAGATGTTGAAGCAGCTAAGCGTGAAAAGGAAGCTGCAAGTGCGCATGCTGATGAGTCTCAAGCAATGGAATTAGCTCCCTGGAATACTACTCGTAACTTTATTCAGGCAACTCAAGGTAAAGCAATGCTTCAAATTCACGGGCAGGGAGATATATCCGAAAATGGTGCCTCATTCTCGTTCTTGAAGATCTCGATGAAGGGTGGGTTCTTAAAGAATGTGGAGAGTGAAGTCGGTACGCCTGCTACTCCACCACCGACCAAAAAAGGTGAGAAGGCCGCAGCATCACATTCTTACAATGTCGCAGAACAGCAGAAGCTGTACGACGAGGAGATCGCTAAGGTGTGGTATCACCAGCAGAGGGCTTTGAGCTCTCCCGGTGGTCATCCAGGTCGCGCTCGTAAAGTGAGTGATGAAGAATTAAAGGATGATCAATATATGCGGATTGCAAATCAGCAGGTTAACAAAGAAGTTGATGAGCAACCTCGGTACTTGAAGATCACAAGAATGGTGCGCAATAGCTATGGTATTCTTGAGCGTCGGGTAGAAGTTGTTCGGGATCCTAAGGTGGTGGAACTATACGTGAGAAGAAGACAGGCACAGTTATTAGAGGATCCTACCGAGCTGGACAGTAATAGTCTTGTTTTGACAAACGATGCAGAGGAGAATTTGAAAGTGAAGAAGAGATTGGAGGAAGAATTGGCGAAATTACAGAAACAGCACGAGAAGAAGAAGAAGAAGTCACCGGGAATCACTGCAGCAAATATCGACTCGGAGGGAAGAATAAGTGGAAAAGGTATTGGAAAGGGAAAATCTACAAGTCGGCGGTGTGCAACCTGTGGTATGTTGGGACATATTAGGACTAATAAGTCGTGTCCATTGTATTACACGATTCACAATAAGTCGAATCCCAACTACATACCTGGTAGTGAGAAGAGTGCCCATTTACTGACGATCGCTCAGGAGGTGAAGAAGTAGGAAGCAACCAGACGAAATTGCGGGCTAATTACTGAACTACCTGGAAGACAATGGATTGCTTTATACGTGACAGTCTATTAACTCTAGTCTATATAAATGGATAACTAATGATATTATTTGGACAATTTCGAGATACCGCGCTGAAAAAAATGGACCAGGTGGCCTGGCTGGCCTCGACCTTCCGCGGCATTCTTGTTGGTCTATAACATTCACCTCTCCTCTGGGCAGCCGACTAATCAACGATCAACACATACAATGGATAAGCCAGGCGACTTCCTTCGAAGCTTCGATGCTTTCCGTAAGTATGGAGTAATTCATGAACTCCTTTTCGCCCTTTTACTAACCCTGTACAGCCAAAGTGCCGCCGTCGAATCAGATCCGGTCGACAAGAGGATCGTTTGCCTCGATCGGAATGTACGTGTTCCTCTTCTTCCTCTTCTGGGTCGAAGTTGGAGGATATTTAGATGGATTCATTGATCATCAGTTCACTGTGGACGATGTGATTAGGAAGGATCTTAAGCTTAATATGGACATTGCCGTTGCTATGCCTTGTAAGCTATTAAATGCTGACGTGAGAGACGCTACCAACGACAGGTTGATGGCAGCAGAGAAGCTCAACTTTGAAGGGATTCCCGACAGAATACCTCTATGGTACTTCGAGAACAAGAAGAAGGTGTATACGCCTAAGCTAGAGGATGTGCTAGCCAATTCTATGGAGGCACGGTTCTTCAGCGAGGGTGAGCATGTGAATGAAGACTTGCCTTTCTGTAGGATCTATGGAACCATTCCTATTAACCGGGTTAAGGGAGATTTCCATATAACTGCCAAGGGATACGGATACGCCTCGACGACTTTCACGCCGAAGGAAAGTCTGAACTTCACCCATTTCGTCTCCGAGTTTTCGTTCGGCGATTTCTATCCCTACTTGGACAATCCATTGGACATGACTTATCAGGTTACCGATGAGAACTGGCATTCCTATCACTATAAGCTAGACATTGTGCCGACTATGTACAAGAAACTTGGATTGGAGATAGACACCAGTCAGTATTCGATGTCCATGTTTGATACCGCCGGTAAGCATATGCCAGGAATCTTTGTCAGGTACGATTTTGAGCCGATCAAGATGATTGTTGCGGAGAGAAGACTCTCATTCTGGCACTTTGTGGTAAGACTGGTTACTATTATGGGTGGAATTTGGATAGTTGCTATGTGGGTTTATAGAGGGAGCGAGAAGGCTCTTAGTACTATATTGGGTAGAGAGTTTGTGAAGAGGGGTGAGGAGAAGAAGGAGGGAGGGCTTCTTGATGGGGAGGAGTTTGAGAAGATATAGGGGAGGTGGGGAGGTGGGTAGGGAGTAGTAAAGATCAAGGAACGGGATGGTGGTCGAGGGAATCGGTGGGTTACCAAACAGTATAAGATAGTACTGTAGTCAGCGCTTCCTACTTCTGTCCCCAACCTCAGTACTTACCCACTCCTGGAACAACCTCTGTGTACCTGTAGTACTCATCATCATCAAATGTAATAATATCCCAATACTTGTAAACCATCATTATGCAGAACATGAAACTTAAACTGCTGAAAACTGATCCATCCGCAAAGTGTCTAAGTTGATTGCACACAATATCACTGAACGCATACAGCAGAGCCTGCGATGAAGCAAAGAACACGAAGGAGAGTGTCAAGGCTCCAATGGCCCACCAGTTAACGAATAACAGGAAAAAGCAGATGAAATACTGGGAAAGTAACCACAAGACGAGTAGTAACGGGTTAAGGATGAAGTAGAAGACAAATAGAAGCGTTGTCTCTGAAGGGCCAGTTCCCGGCATAATTCCCTTGAATGTAGAAATGGAGACGAAGTAGTTGACCGCAAAGACAACTAGTGAAGAAGAATATAGGGAAATCATGGATTTTGGGGAGCCATCTTCCCAGAACCCGAAGCCTGAGATTCCTGAAAAGAGAAGAGCCCAGCAGCTGACAGCAGAGGATGCCAATTGAAAGCTGACAAAGAACGCATAGGTAGGAGAACCTGGCGGAGACACTCCTGTATCAACTACGAGAGAACCGATGGTAGTTGCGACAAGTGACCAGAAGAAGAAGAGCATCTCACGACGAGCAACAGAAGTGTATCGGAGTCTAACACAATATATTATGAGAAGTAGAATGACCAATATTGAGATGTTAATGATGGCAGTACCTATCTCGAAGACGAGGGTATTGGCAATAGTAACAGACCGAGCATAGCATTTGGGAAGGATTCCAACGAAGAGTGAATCGGATGAATTTAATGGTTTGATAAGTGAGCAAAGAGAGAGTGGCGATCTCTCACAGATCGTTCCAAAGTCACCAAATGTCATGAAGATGGAGGAAGGAAGGAAGGAAGAGGAAGTGAAGAATCCATGATGAGATAATAAAGAGCGTCTGTTTCTGGCAAAATGAGATGTGTTTATGTTTCCTAAATGGGACACTGTGAGGTAAGCGGTGTAAGGATGGAACTGGTATAGGTAATTGAGCCTTAAGTAGGTCCTGGTTTTAGGTAGACTCTAGCTTCAGGTAGACACTAGCTTTAAGGTCGCAACCTCATCAAATGGTGGCCTTAGGTTTGGTTAATGAGAGTGAAGTGGGGAGATCGTCACCCTAAGCACCTTCTCTGCTGAGAAGGATTAGGGAGACATTGAGCCTCACACTCTAGTCAATTATTCCTATGAGTCGGGAAGGATTGTACTAAATTAGCTGCCACGGCGAGCATCCGTTTAGCTGCCTTAATATCATAGCAATCTACCGTTATCTACTCAATTTTGCTAATAAACAATATGCCAGTCCGCTTATTTCTGAATTCGATTGAATTCCGGGGCCAAAGTGAGAGAGACCGTGTGGGGTACAGAGATTGAGCCATGTTCGCGCGCGTACATTTACGGGGTGTGGGCCGGTCTTCCATTTCTATCTGGTCCTGTCGTTCCTCCATTGAGATCATTTCTGTCATCCCGGTGTTTTCCGCAATTCTTCATATTTTCTCCTTCTCCCTCCTGCTCTATCCTGCCTTACCCTGCTCCCTGCTTCACTCCTCCTGCCTCCTGCCTCCTGCCCTCCCCTTCTCCTACTGCCAAATCTGGAAAATTTTTATTTCTTTCAGTAATTTTCAAGCGCGGAAAATGGAGTCACTCTAATTTTTCACAGTTTTCGCTACTCAATCTCAACCCTTTGTTCTTCTTCCTCTTCCTCTTCCTCTTCTTCTTCTTCTTCTCTACCTCCTATACTAACACCCCCTTCATCCTCCAAAATGAGTGCCGATAAAAAAGAATCAGGCCTTGCTAGAGTCCTTGGATCGGCTTCTGCCGGTGTCTGTGAGATCGGTGTGTTCCACCCTATCGATACCATCACAAAGAGAATGATGAGTAACCAAACTAAGATTACCACTGCTGCTAAGTTCAACAAGGTGATCTTTAAGGATATGTCAGAGGCTCCCCTCGGTAAAAGATTGCTCTCTCTTTATCCTGGTCTAGGTTACGCCGCTTGCTATAAGATCCTTCAGAGAGTCTACAAGTACGGAGGTCAACCTTTCGTTAAGGAATTCCTAACTGACCATTATAAGGATGATTTCGAGAGTGTCTTCGGAGCACATACCGGTAAGGCTATGCTGTCTGCTACTGCTGGTTCTCTTATTGGAATTGGTGAAGTCTTCTTGTTACCATTGGATGTGATGAAGATTAAGAGTCAAACTAATCCAGAAGCATTCAAAGGTAGAGGATTCTTAAAGATTATGAAGGATGAAGGTGTTAAGAACTTATATAAAGGCTGGGGCTGGACCGTTGCCCGTAATGCACCAGGTTCTTTCGCCTTGTTCGGTGGTAACACCTTTGCCAAGGAGTACATCTTCCATTTGAAGGATCATTCGTCTGCCTCGATGGCCCAGAACTTTGGTGCTTCTATTTGTGGTGCATGTGCATCTTTGATCGTTTCTGCACCTTTGGATGTCGTTAAGACCCGTATTCAGAACAAGAACTTTGATTCTCATGAAACCGGATGGAAGATTGTCAAGGATATGGTTAGAGATGAGGGAGTGAGTTCGTTCTTTAAGGGATTGACACCTAAATTGTTGACCACCGGACCAAAGTTGGTGTTTTCGTTTGCAATGGCACAGACGTTGATTCCAGCGTTTGATAGGGCTTTGGGTCCAAAGAAGTTGG
This sequence comes from Brettanomyces naardenensis, assembly GCA_012295355.1. Classification (NCBI taxonomy): domain Eukaryota; kingdom Fungi; phylum Ascomycota; class Pichiomycetes; order Pichiales; family Pichiaceae; genus Brettanomyces; species Brettanomyces naardenensis. The sequence goes on along the minus strand of WOTY01000002.1, from coordinate 961,635 downwards.
AGTGAGCACTGAGCACTGAGCACTGAGCGTGAGCACTGAGCGAAGCGAAGTGCGAACGTGCGAACGTGCGAACGTGCGAACGTGCGAACGTGCGAACGTGCGAACGTGCGAACGTGCGAACGTGCGAACGTGCGACCGCAACGTGCAAGTTCAAGTTCAAGTTCAAGTTCAAGTTCAAGTTCAAGTTCAAGTTCAAGTGCAAGTGCAAACGCGCAATGCGAGAACGACAGAAGTTCAGGTGTCGACTCGACTGGTCACCCCCGTCGTCGAGGTACCTCCATGCTTGTATGTACATAGAATTTCCTGTATAGGTAACATCATTATCTAGTGATATTCATTTAGTAGTATGTACATGATATTACATCACAACGAAGGGGCCTTCTCAGCGCTCCTCTGCCGGTAAGCTCATTCAGCAACTTACGTCCCTCCCTCAGTTACTGGCCTCCTCCCGATCCTTCACCATCTCATCCTGTAACTCCTGCAACTTCTTCTGCTTCTCCTCGGCCTCCTGCTTCATCTGAATCTTTTTCTCCTCTTTACCCCTCTCGGCAATCTCATGCACCTCGTCGTTAAATCCACTCAAAGTATCCTCAACAACCTCGTACGATGGTCCCCTGTTAACGTTACCCAATATGACATCCTTCAAGCTATTTTCAAACTCTATCGTGGTTGGAAGCGTTCCCAATCTGTCAGGATTTATATTAAGTAGCTTGGAAACCTCCTTTAGTTTCCTATCGCTGAATGCCTCATCAACTAACAACTCTAGCTTACCCTCTGTTATGGCAAAGTTACTAGATGCATTGTACAATTCCATCAATTTAATTGCTCTTTCTTCTTTAACTTTCATTTCTTGCGCAAGTCTATTGGCCTCTCTCTTCAATTTCAATGTCTCAGTCTCTTCTTCGGTCCTTAGCTTCATCAATGGTCCTTTGAGATAACTTTCAACCGTTGGGATCGTATAAAGTTCAGCCTTGGATTTCTCATGCTTCTGTGCCTCTTCTTCAATCTTCTTTCTTTCCCCTGAAAGCTTCTTTTGATAATTTTCAAGCCTCTCTAATCTTTTAACCTCACCTTCATACGATTCCTTCAAATACTGTCTTCTCATCTCGGCATTCTTAACTTTATACCTCTGTGCTTCTGGCATCTGTCCTATTTCCGCCTCAGAATACTTCTTATTAGGTAGTTTGGCCGTTTTCTTTAACCTTTGCTCTGGTGTGAACACCTCGGGGCGAATCAAGTCTCGTGTAGTTCCCCTTGGATGAATAATACCATCGGCATATCCTGTATCGTGAGCCTTAACGTACACTTCATGTTTATATGGCTGTTTGAAGATTTGTCTTGGTTTAGGAAGAACTCCTGATTTACCTCCGAACCGTATGGCACCTTTTCCCATGATTACTGACGGTGCAAAGACAGAAGATGGTGGAGGATGGGAGAGGGAGACGGACGAAGACAGACGAAGACTCTTATGAACTGCCCCTTGGTAGGCCGAGTGGGGGGTCCTCCAAAAAAATTTTCAATTGGCTGGTAGTGTGCGAACTGAACAGACCCGCTGGTGTAGCGATCTGAGTAGGAGTTGTTGGCACAGTGGCTGGATAACTGGGCTATAAGTAGCGTTGAGAAGCCTTACTGAACTAGCACATTCAAATCAAGCCAATTAAAGTTAAAATTCCCTTCAAAAAGCCATTGCAGACTCCGCTGTATTGCAGAAATCAACACTCCCCCCCCCCCCCCACCGTCCTTTAATGCTGCATTAAAAAAGTCTCATTTTATGTCATGCATAATTCCTTAAGCCACCGAGAACCACCTGATCCCTGATCCCGAATCGATCTGATCGGCTCATTAAATTCAGCAATAGCGTATCCTGACTGCTCCCTTCGTCGCTTCAATCCCACCGTCACCAATCTCTCATCTCCCTCCCCTGGCCCACCCACTTCTCCTCCTCCCCCCACCACCCACTTCACTCCCATATTTCTCCCTCGCACCCTTGTTTTTCCTATCTGTTTACCCAAAGAATCATCCTTGATCTCTTCCCCCTGTTGTCCTTCTTCCCAGAACACCACCATGGTATCCCCTTATCTATCAGATCGACAACTCTCTGAACTCCATAAGTCGATCATCCAATATCTTTCAACTTCTATACTCGATCCTCAATCTCAAGATACATCCGTCATACTAGATCAACTGGTATCAAAATTGATCCCAGATACTCAATCCTACCAATCATATCAAGAAAATCTATCGACCTCAATACCTCCCAACTATCTTGAGAAGAAATGGTCTACTGTTCTAAACCTTCAAAAGCGGATCTATGAACTTGAAAAGGACCTAGAAACTCAGACTAAGTTAGTGGAGGACTACGATTCACTTCTACTTCAAAATGGTACCACGCTCAGCTCGAAAGATAAATCAAATTGGCTACCGAAACGTGTGAGGGCAACTTTACGTTATCACCAGTGTTCTGTCACTGCCTTAGCTATACATCCATACAATTCTCTACTGGTTACTGCCGGTCAGGACGGTTCTATCGTTGTCTGGAACCTTTTGGACCTATCAGAACCTATCAAAGTTATCACAAATGCACATTCTAGAACCGTCAATTGCCTCTCCTTCCAGGTGGCTACCGATTCTACCTCACAATCAATATTACTCGCGTCCGCCTCCTCTGATCTACTTGTCAAATTATGGGATCTTAATAGCAAGACTTTCTCCGTCCCTGTTCGTACCTTATCAGGGCATGATCATGTGGTATCATCTGTTATTTTCAGCCATATTGACCCATCACGACTCATCACCTGTTCAAGAGACAGAACCATAAAAGTATGGGATATATCATCTGGTTGGTGTACAAAGACTATCAGAGGACATTCTGATTGGGTCAGAAATATTGATCTTGCGACCAATCAAGAAGGGGATGATGAATTCTTACTAAGTTGTTCTAGTGATCAATCTGTTCGATTAACCGATTTGAATTCAGGAATTGGTATAGGTCTATGTATTGGACATCAACAGGTTGTTGAGGATGTGGCTTTTCTACCGAATAACGATGACGACGATGACTCGTATGCCAAAGTCGGCTACAAATATTGTGCCAGTTGTGGAAGGGATAATCTGATTAAGATATGGCAATTACCCTTACCGGACATGTCATCTGGAGCACCTAAACCCACTGCAGATCCAAGAGGGAAGCTCGTATATGAGATAGAGGGACATACAACATGGGTTCGACGACTTGTAGTTCATCCCAGTGGTAAATATCTAGTAAGTTGCTCAGATGATAAGACTATTAAGTTCTGGGATCTTAAGAAGATAGCGTCTTTGATTAAACACAGGGGACCTGCGATAGAACCGTCGCTGGTATTGAAGGATCATGACAATTTTGTGAATGTTATTAGATTTGCGGATCCTGTCCTTCCAGATGAATACTATAGATTTGCAGGGAGCAACGCTGAAAGGGATAAAGTGAAGGCGAAGAAGTTGTTGGAGCAGGGTATAAGGTGCTACCTGGTAAGTGGGTCTGCGGATTGCACGGCGAAGGTTTGGGTCTGAGCGACTATGGGTTCTTTTCAATCGGTAGCGATTGCAGCCACATCTCAGCACATCTCCTACAGCAGAACCTTCTCTTGATAGGTAATAAACTGTTATCTCTCAAATCCCACCATTCCATCAACTCGGCCACCGCTTCCGTCACAGTATTCTCACAATATCCACACACCTCTCCATTGGTGCCATGTATCAAAGCCTTCACTGCTAACTTATACACCCTCTCGTGAGTAGTATTTCTCCATTTCATCACCTCAGATTGAGAAATCAAGTATTCAGAGATCTTTCGAAGAACTAGCTCCGATAACCGGGGACACCAGAATGTCCTTCTCTTAGTATACTTCTGTTCTTCCTCTTCAGCGGTTGGCGATTCATCATTGAAGAAACTACTGTTGTCCTGCAAAGTTGAGAGGTTTCTAGAAAGCTTGATGGCTGTCACAGCAGTTCCGCTGATCTGCTTATTTGCAGTAATCCATCGAATCTTACCAACGTATCTCAATCTCTTCCGTCGTGGTTCATTAAACGGTGTGCCTTCCTTGGCATCTATTCTATATACCTCTTTGGTATCATCAATCTCTATTAGTTTGTTTGGTCTCACGCTGATGATCTCGAGCTTAGGAAGGTTCAAAATAGTATGAGGAAAGAACTTGATCTTATTCTGGGCAATATTGATCGATCTTAAGGATTTCGCATGGCCAATGGCACCAGGAATCCTTGCAATCTTATTATCTCTAAGAGTGATCCCTTCGAGCCCTCCAATGTCAAAGATCTTCGGTGATATCGATCGAAGAGAATTGTTTGATGCGAATAAATGCAAATGCGGTTGGGTTATCTCACCAACTTTGTTATATATCACTAGATGGCCGAAATCGTTGATCTGTTCAGGTAACGACTTTAACTGTAATCCATCCAAGTTAAGGTTATATGTCTCATAGATTTCCACGTTCGGATCGCGTTCAAATGTTCTCGTAATGGCCTCTGATGCGCGTGCGATCGCCTCAGGAGGGTTGTCCACCACGAAGAAGGTAGGATCATCATATAAGCTTGGTCTGTAACCAGGAGGGAAGTTATCATTTTCTAGCCTTATCCCAAAGGCCTTACCATCTCTATCTAAGGCCAACTCTTCACCCAATGCAAAGAGAGTTCTTTGAGCTCTTCTTTGCCTTTTCCGAAGCGGGGAAACAGGCATCATCGGGGGAGAACTAGGGATCACATTCGTCGTTCGATATATGTCCTTATTCTTAATCTTCTCCAAATGCGATTGGAAGTCCGATTCTAAATAGGAAGATGAACTATGTGGTAGAGCAGTTGGATCCGAATAGATGTCTGAGTCTGGCAATTGATGGGCTCTGAATGTCTGAGCATTTTCAAACAGATCTGATGTGTTTTCAGTGGTTCGTTTTGATTGACTGGAGCCGATAAGAGACGCGTCGTCAGTATCAACTGTAGCCAATGCCACAGAGTGCGGATCACCCAATTCGCCGATACGCGACTTATCGTATGCCAATGGAAGTAGTGGCGGCATATGGGGGAGCGGGGCAGCAGGGATTGTGAAGTAATGAGGGAGAGAAGAAGAGATGGAGTCTGTGAGTATGTCCGATATAATCGCATCGCGTTCGCGTTCGCGTTTAAATGTACAGCATAAATAGTTTGCATAAATTATTTACATAAATTACTGTTCACTCTCCTGCTTCATCAAACTCTCTGCCGTTGCCACTAAAGCATCAGCAGAAGAGTGAGGTTTCCAGCCAAGAACATTGCGAGCCTTATCATTGCTGTAGAGACGCAAATCCAACTCAGTTAACACTCCATCCAGAGTAGAACTAAAATGGCTCACCGTATACATGACCCAGTCAGGGATGACGATTCTAGCCACATTCTTAAATCTATCGCCGAGACGATCCTGTAGAGCTCTAGCACATTGGTACATAGACAAAGTTTCACCATCGGTGGCAAGGAATCGTTCTCCGTTGGCCTTAGGATCCAACATGGCCCTTAATATAAGATCAGTCAAGTCGCGCACATCCACCACCGCTAGATAGAGCTTAGGAACGACAAATAGCTGTCCTTCGAGCATCAGCTTGACCAACACAAGCGAGCTGGAGTAATGAGGACCTAGAACAGGTCCATATATACCGGCAGGATTCACTACACTGAGTTCCAAGTCACCTCCCTCCTTCTCTATGTAGTCCCATGCAGCTCTCTCAGCCAACGTCTTGGACTTTCCATAGGCAGAAACGTTAGGACCTTCCGTATTGGTCCAATCCTTCTCGGTGAAAGGCTTTTCCTGATGGCCATGTCCATAACCAACGGCCACCACTGAAGATGTATAGACGACTCTCTTGACGCCGGCAGCCTTTGCGGCACGTAGAACACGTAACGTTCCGTCGCGGGCAGGCTTGATCAACTCATTCGCATCTTTAGGCTGTTCGATGGGAACAGGTGAGGCCACATGAAGGACGTATTGACAATCTTTGACAGCTTCAGACCAGCCTTCGTCGCTGTTGAGGTCGGCAACCACGAAGGAAAGACGTGAGAGATCGGATATTCCAGCCTTTTCCATCATGCTACGAACATTCTGCTCTTTCTTAAGACTTCTCACGGTGGTCTTAACGGTGTAGCCATCCTGTAGAAGCCTGAGTAGACAATGGCTGGCCACGAAACCAGTTCCTCCGGTGACAAGGACGGTGGACATTGAACGAATGAATTGCGGGAAAGAAAAGCGAGTGGGTCAGATCAAGAAAACCGAAATTGAACGGGCGACTTATCGAGATTTCACCGTAAACGAGCAAACGGAGTGTACAAATCCTCGTATATCCGGCGGTGGCCCGGTGCGAACAAATTTCAGCTGACGCGACATCCGTACATCAGCAAGTCTGGAAGGATTTACTGGCGATAATGGGGAAAATGCGGTAGTAACTACTAGTTGATCTCTCTGTAACTGTATTCTACCATTCAGAGTGACTGTCTGAAGGATGGAAGGATCTGACTGACCATTATTTGCTTACACTGTCCACCAGTCGAGTCAGAACTGTCCAACTTAGGGATCTTCTACTTTATGGCTGCCTCATCTCGTAGGGGTATCATCATCATTAATTATATACGTGTATGAGTAAAGGTAGATAAAATGAAGAGTTAAATAGCAAAGGCGATACTGTACCGACGGCTGATGGTCAGCAAGGTGCAGTTAGTATGCATAAATTGACTTGTTCAGTCAGAGGCATATTCGAGTAGTTCTCATAATACCAAGTTTGTGGGGGCTAAGGTTAGGAAGTTCCGGACTTCTGGCTGACTCAATAAGGAACTTCGTTGCCTCTCTAGCCCTCAGATCTCAACAACATGTGGCTTCGTAAATATCACGGCACACGTTAACCTCCTCTTATGTTCACGTCTTGGCTTCTCATCCTCCTTATCGGAACCTGTAGCTGTCATTTCAGAATCCGATCTTGTAGGAGTTTGATCCTTTCCCGATTTCTCGCTGGGGAAATTGAAGGTATCAGGAGCAGAACCAAATCGGGAATCACCAAGTCTATTGTCAACACTTCCAAAGGAACCAAATCTCCGATCATCCTTATCTGCATCACTGAAATGTCTTCCTGTAAGATGTTGAGGATGATGGTGATGGTGATGATGACCGTGATCATGGCCGTGATGATGTCCATGGCCATGATGATGACCATGATGATGTTCATCTAGCGTGTTCTCAGCATCGGCCAGAACAGACTTCTCAAACCACTGAATACTCTGCATCCTCTGACGATCAACCTTACTTTCGATCTCATTGAAAGGATCATAGGCAACAGGAATATCATCGGCAGGACTGAAATCAAACACGCTATCATCACCCATCGAGGACCTATTGGCATAATTCTTGGAAGATGAAGGAGATGGCTCGAAGATAGACTGTTCATCCAAGGGATCATCGGATTGACTACCTATTGAGCCAGAACCATTTGAACGGTTAGGCTTCTCTTTGAACTGGTATTTCCCCAATCGATCGGCCAGGCTATCAATTTCGGAATCTGAATGGTTATCAACGTCAGACTTCTTCTTAAAGTAGACAAGTGATCCCATCATAGGAATGGAACCTAGAGGGTAAGTCTGTGCGGAGGAGACGGAAGAGGCAGGAATTGGTCCAGATGTTTGAGTTGGATCGGTTGAATCGGACACGGACACCATCGGCTCAACGTATGTAGGAGACACTTTTCCCTCCTCCTGTAGACTGATACCGGTGGGATAACTATAACGTCTTGGGTTCACATTGTCCCTCACTACGAGAGACACTCGGCGGGGTGTAGATGCTGGCATCGTTTAGCAGCATAAATAACGAATGAGTATATGAAGAAGGAAGAAGAAAAGGAAGGGAAGGAGGGAAGAAAAAGACAATCAATCAACCGCACACACACAGTGTTGCAAGTTGCCATTATAAGGAATTTGACAGAAGCTGATAGAACAGATAAAAATGCGGGGCAGCGAAAATGTTAGCGAATTAGTCCCCCCGATAGGGACGGGTACGACAGGTGGTACGGGGCTTTGAGGGTGTCTGGCGGTGTCTGGCTCTGTCTGGCTGTCTGAGCAGCCTGGGCTGTCTGGCCCTTCTACTGATTGTTCCACTCCACTGCCACTCAACTGCACCCCCTTGCCGCCACATACCTCGTATACCACAGAAGCATCTAACCGTCAGGAACCAACGCGCGCCCTGCTAATTTGATATTCCCGCGCGAGATGAGCATCACGAGATTAAATGTTCTGAGTTACCGTCACGAGGGAACCAATCAGGCTGTGGTTCTGGAACCGCATAATTGAATCTTAGCGTCCCTTTAGGCTGCAGCAATCTCAGGCGTATCTGAATTCAACCGGGTCCATTTGACTTCCGTAATTTACCGCCCTTTGACGCTATCAGCCTTGCACCTGATCAGGATCAGTTTCTTACCTACACCGCCTTGCGTATTTTCCCGATAGCGTTCCTTGGCTTACCTAATCTTTCAGCGTTTAGCCGTTCCCCGTGAGATTGATTAAAGTTGGGGGAACTTCTGACCTCCCCATTTCTGAACTTCCTTGCACCCCTGTTCTTTCCTGACCTCTGACTAACCCTCCGTACTCTCTCTGTCACTCCCTCCCTCTGTTACCCTCTCTCTGTCCCTCTCTTTCTCTCCCTCTACCCCCCCCCCCCCCTACCTCACACATCCTTCCGCCATTCTGCTCCCTGCGCGTCCACCGCGCACCAAACTATGGCTTTTTTCGGTAGCTCGATTTGTAAGCAAGGGAGAAACATGAGATCCTGATGGGAGGGATTGAGGTCCCAGATTTGGTGTATAAATTGGGGTGCATTTCCCTCTTTCTTGGCAGGTTGTTATTTCCTATTTCCGTGTGTGTCTCTCTCCACAATCATGTCTGGACCTCCACTTGCTAAGACCAATTTATTTAAACCGATTAAGGTCGGCCCTGTTACCTTAAAGAATCGACTAGCCTTTGCTCCAACCACTAGGTATCGTAATACTGTTGATTTCGTCCCAACAGATAGTATGCGTACCTACTACGAGCAGAGGGCCACTGATAATGGGGGGTTGTTGATTACTGAAGCAACTTTCGCCGCTCCAGGCTTCGGATTGTACTCTCATGCCCCCGGTATCGACGACGACAGGAAGGTTGAAGCCTGGCGTAAGATTGTCGAGGCTGTTCATTCCAAGGGTTCATTTATCTCCATTCAGCTTTGGAATTTGGGTAGAGCTGCGGATCCTAAGGTCTTAAAGGAACATGGTCTACCATTTGTCGCTCCATCACCAATTTATATTGATGACAAGTCTAAGAAGGCAGCTGAGGAGGCAGGTAATCCTCTCAGAGCTTTGACTTTGGATGAGATTCATGCCGAGGTTAAGGAGTATGCTGCTGCTGCCAAGAGGGCCATTAACGGTGCCAAATTTGATATTGTGGAGATCCACGGTGCTCATGGATATCTGCTTGACCAGTTCACTAGTGAGGCTGCCAATAAAAGGACCGATGAGTATGGTGGAAGCATTGAAAATAGGGCCAGATTCCTTTTAGAAGCGGTTGATGCTATCATTGAAGCAGTTGGTGCTGAGCACACTGCCATTAGACTATCACCATACGCGCAGTTCCAGGGAGTCGTCGGAATTAATGCCAAGACGAATCCAATTGTCACCTATGGATACATTTTGAGTGAGCTTGAGAGAAGAGCCAAGGAGGGAAAGAGATTGGCCTATGTTTCGTTTGCTGAGCCACGAGTTGCAGGTGGTACCGGTGGTAGAGTTGCTCCAGAAGGTTTCAAGCCACCTGTTGTGAATACTTCGTGGTGGAATGAGATTTGGAAGGGAGTGATCATCAGATCCGGTAATCTCCTTCATGATGAAGGTTATACGCTACTTAAGGAGTATGTTGATGCCGATGATAGAACATTGATTGGTGCATCGAGGTACTACACTAGTAATCCTGATTTGGCCAACAGGTTAAAGAATGGATATCCATTGACCAAGTACGACAGGTCAACGTTCTACAACGTTGAGTCGAACGAGGGATATGTGACATGGCCTAAGTACGGTGAGAAGGCTGATGAGGAGATTGGAAAGGTGAAGCCAAAGGCCTTGGCATAGGGGGGAGGAGGAGCGGGCTCGTGGCCCCAAACTGCCCTTAACTGGCCCTTAACTGGCCCTTAACTGCCGCTTACCAGTCTCTAAATAACTTCCCTGTTTTCTATCTTTCCCACCATCCTCCAGGGAGACCTCCTAATTGAAGTTAATTTTAATCTTTAGTTTTCACTTATAAGTCTGCCCCGGTGTAATTAGCCGCCAATCTGTAAGGGTCCTTAGACTGTCTCTGTTTGGTAACCCCGAGTTTTCCTTGGTGTCCCAATTACTAAGCTGCGGCTACATCTCCGTATCACCCGACGGATTTCGGCCGAAAATGATGGCTCCCAAGTCCACCGCTCCTTCCGAAAGGGGCAGAGGGAGGACAACCTGACGTGCTTGAGCCACGATCCGATCAATCTTCTGTCCACGGGTAGGGCAGCCTCATAGTGGAAGGAGCAATTCCTACGCCGTGGTCCTGCTTAGACAATTTTCAGTATTCGCGTAGCAGAACGTGTAGACACCTGTCAGCAAACTCCTTTCTCACTGCTCTGCTGTCCTTTCTCACTGATCCGCTGTCTTTCCCGTCACTCCGATGTCCTTCCCACTTCTGCCACCGCAGAAAACCTTAAACTACATGGCTCCAGGAAACAAGTTCATTGCCGGTGAATCGGCGTCTTCACCACCCCCCGCCACCCCTTAGCCGTTAAATCCCTAATAACTTCCCGCGCTTGGCGTTTCGCACCCCATTACTAATCAGTCTTTCTCATACATTTCATATAAATATGCAGCAATTTTCCCCCTAGAAGTGCATTCTCTCTAGGCTGCATTCTCCCTGTCCCTCTCATCATCCCAGATCAATCTCTTCACCATGTCATCACTCGCAAAAACTAACCTCTTTAAGCCTGTCAAAGTGGGTCCTGTCACCCTCACCAACAGGGTCGTCCTAGCACCTACCACGAGGCTTAGAAACACGAAAACTTCGGTGGCTACTGACTCCATGTTGGAGTTCTACATTGAGAGAGCAAAGAATAACGGTGGATTGTTGATTAGTGAAGGTGGTTTCACGTCTCCCGACCTTGGTGCGTTCCCATTTGCCCCAATGCTATACACTGACGAGCAGGTGGCTTCCTGGAAGAAGATCACTGATGCTGTTCATTCTAATGGATCAAGCATTGGCATTCAGATCGCTGGTTTGGGTAGAACCGGTGATCCGAAGGCATTCAAAGAAGGTGGTTTCCCATTCACTGCTCCTTCTGCCATCTATTTGTCCGAGGAGAGCAAGGAAGCTGCCGAAAAGGTCGGAAATCCTCTCAGAGAGTTCACCATCGATGAACTTCATCGTGTTAAGGAAGATTTCGTCATTGCCTCCAAGAAGGCCGTCGAACGTTCCGGTTTCGACATTGTCGAGCTCCATGTTGCCAACATGTATCTTCTTAATCAATTCCTCGCGGAGACTTCTAACCAGCGTACCGATCAGTACGGTGGAAGCATCGAAAACAGATCAAGATTCGTCTTGGAAGTGGTCGATGCCGTCAGCGAGGCCATTGGCGCTGAGCATACCGCCGTTAGAATTTCCCCATATTCCCGTTTCCAGGGTGGTGAAAGTGTCGACGCCAAGGTCAATCCAATCGTTAACTATGGATACTTCGTTAGCGAATTGGAGAGAAGGGGTAAGGAAGGCAAGAGATTGGCCTATATTTCGTTCGTTGAGCCTAGAATCAGCGGAGCTGATACTGTAGACGAGAGCTACACTCCTGACAGCTCTTGGTTGAACGAGATTTGGAAGGGTATCATTATTAGATGTGGTAACCTACTTCATGGCGACGGTTATCCACTACTTAGGAAATACGTCGATGCTGATGATAGGACCTTGATTGCCTCCTCAAGATATTTCACATCCAATCCTGATTTAGTCGATCGTTTGAAGAATGGTTACCCTTTGACACATTACGACAGACCTACATTCTACAATGTTTTGTCCAATAAGGGATACTTGACCTGGCCAAACTACGGCGAGACCGTTGACGAGGAGAAGATATTGAGTTCTGTTCCTAAGGCTTTGGCATAGAGTGCTCGATAATACAAGTATCTAAGTAATTTCAATCAAAATCCCAAAAAAATAATTAAATCGTAAGTAGCATCGGGTGGTTTCGATCCACCGACATCAGGGTTATGAGCCCTGCGCGCTTCCACTGCGCCACGATGCTGATTTTGAACTATTTTTTGGCCGTTGTTGAGTGCGACAGGGAAGTATAAGGGTGGAGGATTTGATAGCAGGGGGGGTTACTGGGGTATGACAGTGGTTAGAAGGGTTTGGCGGTTCATGAGGAGTTGAGCAACTTTTTATTAATTGTAGATGGTTTCTTTAATATATATTTCTTGAGATGGTACTGCGAATGACATTCTAGGTAATTTTCTATGTACCTAAGAATTATCGGTTTGGGGATGAACATTAAATATATTCCGTCCACTGGTTTTACGACGATGTTGAAAGTATGGATAGGGAAGAGGATTTCAGAATGTAGCCTTCTGCCGATGCTCGTTGGTTTTCGATTGCTGGAATGCAGTTGACCAGACTGGGATCTCAAGAGCATTTCCTAATAAGGAAATAGGATCGCTGTTATAGAAAAGAGGACTTGTAGGTGTAGAATGTTGCAGATGTTCGATTACCATGATTATTCCAGATTTCCCATAGTTTAGTAAGGAAATAGTCGAGCTGTTAGCCCACTAACACCCTCGAAGCAACCCCCGGAAACCGCAGCAGTGTCAGCGTATAGCATATATTCCGAAGGGGGAGCCAACTACACCCACTCTCAACTTTACATACTGAATTAAGCCTAAAAGTGCAGGTTCAATCAAGTTCTGAGTTTGGCTACGGCCACACGTGGAACAGGCCCACCACCCGCTGTAACTCCATCTCGGCGGTGGCCATCTCAGCGGTGGCCGCGGCTCCCGTGATCCGCCTCTTGGCGTTCTGCACGTTCGCGAAGTGTCAATTAATTTTCACTAGCCTCCGATCTTATCCATTTGGTTCCTTCCCCTTCGCCTCGTCCCTTTGTTCTTCGTTCGTTCTTCGTTCGTCCTCTCACCACTAATGCTTCTCTCCATACTTACCGTCCTCCTACTATCGGTATGTTCGCAGGCATTTTATTTGCCTGGTGTTGCCCCAACTTCATATCACCCCGGTGATGAAGTTTCCCTCTTTGTTAATCATGTCACGCCAACCATGCGTTACCAGGACGATGAAACTAAACATTACATGTATTCGTATGGATACTATAATCGTAGATTCCATTTCTGCGTACCAGAGGGAGGTAAGAAGAAACAATCAGAGTCATTAGGCTCTATTGTGTTCGGGGATCGAATCTTCAATTCGCCATTCGACCTTAAGATGCTCGAGAACACCACGTGCAACGTGATGTGCAAGTCGACAGTGCCCAAAAGGGATGCTTCGTTCTTCAGTAAGACCATTCGTGCCGGATTCCAGTATAATTGGTTGATTGATGGTCTTCCCGTGGCTCGTCAGATGCTCGATTCGAAGACCCAGACTTCTTTTTATAGCTCAGGTTTCAACTTGGGGTATGTCGATGATCTCAATGTTGCTCATCCTTACAACCATTTCAACTTGTATGTTGAGTATCATTTAAGGACTGACGGTAATTATAGGGTTGTTGGAGTCACAGTGATGCCGGAATCAAGGGTCCAAACTGACGACTCTGCTGCAGACTGCTCATCAGAAGACTCACTCCCCGTCTCCTTCTCTGAGGATGGCGATTCTACCATCACCTACACATACTCGACCTTCTGGGTACCTTCCGATACGGTTTGGGCTACTCGCTGGGATAAATACCTACACGTGTATGATCCTAAGATCCAGTGGTTCTCGTTGATCAACTTCGCCATCATTGTCGTGGTGCTATCAACGATTCTCGTGAATATATTACTGCGCACTTTGAAGAGCGATATCTCCAAGTACAACGAGGTCAATTTAGATGATGATTCGTTGGATGAAATGGGATGGAAGTTGATCTCGGGTGATGTTTTCAGGCCTCCTAGCAATCCTATGATCCTATCTGTCATACTTGGATCAGGAACTCAGATTTTATTGATGGCTTTAATAACGTGTGGATTCGCATTGCTTGGTTTACTCTCTCCTTCAAATAGAGGTTCTTTATCTACGGCAATGTTCATTCTATATGCAGTTCTTGGATTGCCAGGATCTTATGTTTCCGGTTACGTGTACAAGTTCTTCCAGGGCGAAGATTGGAGGACTAACATGATTCTCACTCCTGTTCTAGTCCCTGGAGTCATATTCACGGTGTTCGTATTCCTCAACTTCTTCCTAGTGTTCGCCAAATCATCTGGTGCTGTCCCATTTGGAACTATGGTTGCAATTATCGCCATATGGTTCGTGGTCAGCGTGCCTCTTTCGTGCTTAGGATCTCTATTGGCAATCAAGGCAAAACCAATTCAATTGCCTTGCAAAATTAACCAGATCCCTCGTCAAATCTTCCCTCAGCCTTGGTATATGAGAACACCGTTCCTTTCGTTGGTTGCCGGAATCTTCCCCTTTGGAGCAATAGCTATCGAGATGTACTTCATCTACAATTCACTCTGGTATAGTCGGATTTACTATATGTTTGGCTTCCTCTTCTTTTGCTTCGTCTTGATGTTGATCACCACCTTGTTGGTGACCTTATTGATAGTGTACCTGAACCTCTGCAACGAGAATTATAAATGGCAATGGCAGTCGTTGTTCCTGGGAGGTGGTATCTCTTACTATATCTTTGCGCATGCTATTATTCTTTCGAAGTTTAAGTTAGGAGGGTTTATATCGGTGATGATGTATGTCGGATACTCGTTGTTGCTTGCGGTGGGAGTTGGTTTGATGTGCGGTACGGTAGGATTTTTAGGTAGTATGGCGTTCGTGGTGACGATATACAGGCAGATAAAGGTGGAGTGAGGTACTGAATAGGCGAGAAGGCAAGTTAAGGAGCTGGAGTTAATCACCACAGCCCAATAGCATAATATATATACAATTATAATACTAATCCCTACAATCCGCAGCCTTGACGTGGTAGGACAGTTGTGGGATAGAACTGTACGCAGCTGCTGGAAACCCGGTAGTAACCCGACAGTAACCCGTTAGTAACCCGTTAGTCGAACTCTCTACTCCAAATTATCGTAACAGCGTCTGTCTGACGGATCTCATAACCTCCGACCTGTTCCACAACCCTCACTTGATCACACTGACCCCGCGACTCCCCGTTCTCCCCCGTTACTCTCGCCGTTACCATCTCCCGTTCTCCCCCGCTACCGGCACGGCTCCCAGTGGTTCTTCCCCCCACCCCCATCCCCCGCTGAAAATTTTTTCCCCACCTGGACGGATCCATTCCACTACTCGGCATCCACAATCCGGGGTATCATTCACCCACCCATCATCAATCATGTAGTTTTTCACCCACTTTTAATTATTTCCTTCCCATACGCTTCCTTCTTTCTTCCTTTCTCCTTCTTCAGTTAGAAAATGCCTGAATCCACAGAACCAGATCAACCTGCTGAATCTTACATACAGTTGACAGTGGTTCTCCCTGAGAAGCCAGGTAGGATTACTTTCCCTGTTTCCTCCTATGAGAATATCCTGGAGGTTTCCCAGACCTTAAATGCAATCCCATCCACCAAGCAATACACTTCCTTTAGTCTTGAATATAACGGCAAAAAATTACCCGAAAGTTCAACGGTGTCGGAGTTCTTGGAGGACAATAATGATAAGCTCACCTTTACTTTGAAACAGGCCCCGTACACGGAGAAGTCTGCCAGAGATCACGTGCTCAAGGTGAGGGAGATGGCTTCATTGGAGCTACCCTTATTCTATGGATCGTTGCATGACTTCAGTGGTGTCTCAGCGGGAGCATCGACCTATGAGTCTTTGGAACTAGACGAGGTGAAGGAAGAGGAGGTGAAGGAGCCCGAGGAGGAGGAGGAGGAGGAGAAGAAGACGGATGCTGAGAGCGATGACACCCCTGCTAGTGAATCCGATAAATCCACTCCACCAATCGAGATCTCTGACCAAGAGAAAGCATACATTCACAACAGATTGGATGCCATCATAAAGGAGAAGGCCAATGTCTCCGAGTTTGCTGGTGAACCAACCCTCAAGCTTTCTCCTGCCTTGAAATCCCTCTACATCTCATCGTGGACCCCTGCGTCTCAGAGTCGTAAGCTTAAAGGTGACCTATTCTACGTGCACCTTCAAACTATCGAAGGTGAAACTTTCCACATCACCGCTCATGTCTCCGGCTTTTTCGTCAATCAGTGTTCTGGCAATAGATTTGACGGTAGACCTAGAACACTTCCAAAGAAGATCTCCAGAGCTCATTCATTGATATCTCTTATCAATGCGTTGTCTCCAAAATTCTCCGAACAATTGCAAGCTAATGATGCGCTTCTTTCAAAGAAGCTTCCCGAGACGTTCCTTCTACCTGTCAACAGTCTTCTTTCGAACCCATGGCTCGTTAAGAGCTCTGAGCGCGAAGTGTCGGACCTTGCAAGAACCCAGGAAACGTACCTATATGGTGGATTGGATGGTGCAGACTTACAGAAGGACTGGAATGAGGAATTTCAAGAACTTAGAGAGCTTGCTAAGCCTGACCTTCAAGAGACTATAACTCGTGAACAGCTTTTGAATAAGACAACCTTCAATTTTTCCGTTTCTGCCATTCAGGGTGCCGTTGCTGTCGTTAATGGAGAAATAACCCCAATGAATCCTGAGGATGATCCTTCTCAGTTCATTTACTTGCGTAATGGTATCTTCTATTCCTACCCTGTCGACTCTACAGGTCAATTTGCTCATTCTGGTGGTGATGAGGCTGCTCGTTCTGCTGCTGGCCGTGATCTTGCCGGAGTTAACTGCCTGAATAGACTTGATGTTAGTGATGTTTCTCAATTGATGACAACCATCGTTGATTATTATGGCCATAGGGTCATTTGTCAGACTCCGGTTCCGGGTATTTTTAATACAAAGGAGCCAGAGGCGGAGAAAAAGGCAGAAGCTGAGGAACAAACTCCCTCTTCCACTTCTGCTCCACCTGTCACTGCACCTAGTATCGTCGTCTATGGCGTCTCTGAGGGAGGTGAAAGGTTGGACGCTGATGAATCGGTTCTCAAGAAGTTTACACCAATTGGTGAGGCTTTCCATTTGAAGCCTCACAAGGTGTGGAATAGCGATGGAAGCAGCGTCGTTGATGCAGTTACATCCATTCAAACTAAGGGTCTTCATGGCAGTGATGGAAGGACCTACATTGTCGATCTTTATCGAACCACTCCTTTGGATATCGAATTTATTGAGAAGAACTATGATCCTTCAAAACCAGACTCCTATCCGCACAGCGAGGTCACGTTGAGGCACGAGGCCGTCGAGGAATGGTGGCGGAGGCAAGTTTCGGTCGCCGTGAAAGCCGAAACTGATAAGTTAGAAAAGGAGAAGAAGGAGAAAGGTGAAGAAGCCGTCTCTGAGGAAGTGAAGCCAACCATTGGAATCGACTCTATTTCATTCTCACTTAATCCAGATGCTTTCTCTTTACCTAAGGCTCCTACAGAAGAACTTGCAAAGGATTTGCTAGCGGATGAAGATCGTGTTAGAGAAGCTTCGAAGTTTGTTAGTGAAGTATTGATTTCTGAGCTTCTTTCTGACCTTGAAAAGAGTGACGTTTATACTCCATTCGATGGTGAGCATCTCACATCGATGCTCCATAAGCAGGGTATCAACTTGAGGTATTTAGGAAGCATTGCACAAGATTCCCTAGAGAGGAAAGCAGATTACTTGAAGAAAGAGGCTGCTAAAAGGATTGAAATCGCCAAGGGTAATGAAGTCATTGCTGTGAAGGAAGAGGAAAAGGAGGCTGCGCTTCGTACCAAAGTTGAGGCTAGAAGTAAAGCCGCTCAGGAAGCCGTCGCCAAGGGTGAGAAGCCTCCACCTCAAATCGAAGAGACCGAGGAAGAAAAGAAGATCAGAGAAGAGGAGGAAAAGAATTACACCAACAACGTTGAAGCAACAGATGTTGCCGCTGTTATGGACGCTCTATATGTTGTGACCCTTCATGAGATGGTCGCAAGAGCTACCAAGCATTTCCTCAGAAAACAGTTGACTTCTTTACCTCTTTGCTTGGCTCCATATGCAATCGTTCACGTTCATAACTGTCTTTTGCTACCTGAGGGGGTCGCATCACCTGAACCACCTGTCTTGGATTCTTTGCTCGCTGAGATATACGGTGACTTGTTAATACCTGTTCTTTCTAAGTCTGCCGATGAGATCCGTGCCGCAATCGCGAAAGAGGTGTATGCTAGATTCAGATATCACCTTCCTTCCGACTGGCCTAAGCTTCTCAAGCCTGTTCCATTGGTTAAGAGAATTGCCACAAAGGTTGGTATCCAGTGGCAGAGTAAATCCTATGCATTAACGAAGGAAGGTCTGGAGAAACAGAAGGCAGAAGCTGCTGCTGTCATTGCTTCGGCTGATGAAGAAGCCAAGAAAGCTTCCAAGAAGTTGAGGAAGAATAGAAGCCATTCTCCTTCTACACCAGAACCGGCCCCTAAGCCTGTCTCTACTACCTTCTCTCCCTCTGATATTGTTGCACTTGTTCCAGTCATCAAAGACTCTGTTTATGAATCTGTGACTGTTGATCAGATCTGGGAAACTGGTAAGTCTCAGATAGCTTCAGGTAAGACTGAAGAAGGAGTTGGATTACTTAATGAGGCTGTTCGTGTCTACGAGCAAATCTATGGCACTGTTCATCCGGAAACTGCTAGAGCTTATAGTCAACTGGCAGAGATATGCTCTTCCTTGAAGCTGCATAGCCAAGCTGTGAGATTGGGTAGAAGGGCTTTCCAGTTACTTGAGAGAACTACAGGTACTGATTCCTATGAGACAGTGCTTGCGTTAAGTAGACTGGCATTTTATGAAGCTGGCAATCATCAATACGTGGACTCTTTGAAAGTCAGCAGACGTGTTTTAAATCACTGGCTTGTTGCTTACGGTGAATCACACCCAAGTACTGTCAATACGGTTTCTTCTATCGCCATACTTATGCAAAGACTCAAGTTGTCTGATGAGGCTGTCAAGGTGTTCACAAGGGCTATCGAACTGAGTGATGCTGCCCATGGAGCAAATAGTCAAGTGACTGGACTTCTCAGGTTCCAACTCGCTCAGTCTTTGATGAATGTTAGCAGATTTGAAGATGCTGCTGAACAGTGCCAGAAGGCCTTTGAGATCTTTGAGCCTGCAGTGGGATTGAACGATGTGTCAACTCGTGAGGCCAGAAAATGGGCCGCAGGTATCACCAACTACCTCGCCATTTCCAAGAGAGAGAAGCAGTACTTCGAGGAAGTCGAGGCTCAGAAGGTCAAGCAAGCAAAACATGCAAAGCAAGCCCAGCAAGCCAAACAGGTTAAGCAGGTTAGTAGGGCATCTCCTTCAAACGGTGGAGGAAAGAAACATTCTGATAAAGTAGAGTCAGTTCCAGAAATTGCTGGACAGAGTATTGATGATATTATGAGTTATATCAACTCTGGCTCTACGCCTAGAAAGGGTAAGAAGAAGCATGAGAGAAAGCATTAATTAGTTATATGACAGAGAGATTATTGTGTATATAGATTAACGTTGGTACGTACATTTTAGTGTAGACAAGACAGTAAATGGGGGAAAAAGAGAGGTCACCGGAGGTCGCTGCCTCTTTCTTCCCCTTTCATTTGGCTCACTCCTCATCACCTTCAATATCTCCATACTCCCAGCATCCTCTATGCCCCCTCTTCGCCTCAACCTCGAGTTTCAACAAAGCCGCCTGTTCATCCTTCAGCAACCTCTCATACGAATTCAACTCCTTTTTAACAATACCCCATCCCTTCTGAACCAACTCTCTGTTGATTGAGAAGTTAGGGTCCGTACTAATCACGGCAGGATCATACAATTCTGCATCCATCTCAGCATCGGGCGAAGCGCTCGCAAAGTTCTCGCATGCCACCATCTGCTTATCAAGTAGCTTATCTTCAAGGAAATAAATAGCTTGCTCTAAGTAGCCAGGCTGAGACTCAGGTGGAACCTTCACAAGCAAGAGCTGAACTATATGTGCCTGTGGCTTATAGGCAGAAGTCTGGAATTCGACTGGTAATTGACGCAAGTCTGATAATGGGACAGACTCAATCGTACCATAGTCAATCTGCTGAATCTCGAACTTTCCGGTCGATTTATCGTTATTAATAACCTTTGCACGGTAGAATTTACCGTTTTCAGAGAACTTGGCAGCCACAACTTCACCTCTCCTTGGTGCATGCAATAGAGCTTGGAAAGAAGGAGATGCTGAGTGGAATTTCTGCATAAATGGCTTCAATTTGGAACGATCAGCATCGAGGAACTGGACGGCCACTCTACCGTCTTTCAACACTTCCGAAACATCGACATCATAGTACTTCTTCTCGATCTTTAGTTGCTTCACCTGCTTTGTAAGGGCCTCTTCAGTGGCCGCACTATCCTGCGACGGATCATAATTTTTCCAAACACCAATCTTGTCCTTTTTAGCGGAATCCTCAGCATCAGTGAATTGCTGGGCGAACTTGGTCTGGTTCAATGACCTTTCATGACATTGGGCTAAGCCGTTCTCTAATAGAGACACCTGGAATGGTTCGTTTGAACCTGCCAAATACAGGTTACCAATGAAACCGCCGACTCTATCGCTTCCGTAGACGTCAATTGTAACATCACGTTGATACGCTTTCTTGTTTGCAAAGGAAAGCGCTCTTTTAACAATAGCATCGTCCTTATCCTTCCTACTGTTGGCAAGGCCTCCTAAGACAAGAACAAGTCTGACACCTTCACGTGGTAGACTGATACGATATCTGGTTGCTGACATAATATGTTCAACGACACCAGGGATCTTGGTTCTATTTTCAAAGGTAAAGAGATACGGTTTAGCCTTTGCCGCATTCTCTGAAGCATCGACGATTCTTTCGGCAGCAGGTGCTTTGCCAAACATACCTTTAAGTGACTTCTTAGCTTGTGCTTCACTCTCCACTAGGGCATCCCAATACTCTGGAACATCCTCACCTTTTCTATGATGAAGGACAGTGGCATATCCATTGGACACAATCAACTCGGAAAGATTCTTTGTCTCGTGAATGAGAACAGTGACCATAGCCCTTTCTTCATACTGTTCAGTTGCTGGTCTCAACGATTCCACTGTAACCAAGACCTGCTTTCCAATTGCCTTCTGTCTGACGAATTCACGAGCGATGGAAACAAATGGAGCTGTCTCAGGATCGGATTGTCTAGGTCCACGAAGATAAGCCAACTGGGCAACGATAAGACTATCGTTCTTGAGTCTAAGCTCTATTGTGTCTGCGGAAATTACACGAGACACCGTGGCACGGAAAGTGCTACCAGAGGCGAGGGTACTTGTACCAGCAGGGGTAGCAGCAGCAGCGGCAGTTGCCTCAGCTTTGGCCTTCCACATACCTCTTCCCTCCACTCTAGCCGCTTTCTCGGCCTTTCTAAGCACACCCATACCCTTGGCACCAATAAGAGTCGAATGCCAGTCTGCAATTTCAGCATATCCATCAGAAAGAAGCTTATCAGAAATATTGCCAGCTGGATGGACCACCTTGCCAATGAGAACACCAGACGAGGATTCTCCCAAGAGAGAAACCTTAACATTCTGAGCTAAGAGACGGGTCTCAACGTATCTCTTTGCGGCCTCACCATATGGTTCACCAGGCTCGTCACCATTGGCAGTTCTAGGACATCTAACACCGGCAATAAGAACAGGAATAACACAATGCTTCTTAGCCCCAAGTAAAAGACGTAAAAGAAGCCTGTCACCACTAATAACCTTCTCAACAATAGCTGAGGTTGGCTTTTGCAAAGAGGTCTTTATGTTGTTCTCCGATGGTCTTGATATAACCTCAATTGGTTCATACTTAGGATCCCAAAGACCAACCTTCTGAGCCTGTGCCTTAGCCTCAATTGCTCTCAACTTGTCAGTATCAGGGTCATCAGAGCTACCGTTCTCACGTAACCTGGCACCACCCTTCTCTAAGATATATTCGACCAAGGAAGCAAATATAGGAGAGGAAACATCGCCGAATTCTCTTTCAGATTGAGTCTTGTAAACGACCCAAAAACGAATCTCCTTGCCGACAAGAAGAGTCCTCAAAAGTTCACGTGATTCAAACGAATACTTCTCATTGGTTTGAAGTCTAGGAGCCTGCAAATGTGCCAAGGAAAGTAGTCTCTCTTGGCTTGATGATCCATTCAGGGGAGAAAGCACCAAAGTATCTCCAGAAAGAACATTCTTAACTCTAGCACCAAAGACTTTTGACATGGTTGTAAACGGGGAACGATACGGAAACTGAAATATCAAAAGAGGACAACTGCCGAAGGACGTTTTCCTCCAGCACTTCGAGATGGTCTTCGAAATCTCGAGCTTCGTTCGATCTGTCGAGATCGACGCAGAGTGAAAAATAATGATCGGAAAAGACGACGAGCAGCGTCGATCGACGCACCGGACTAGCCAGTGTCAGGAAATGACTGGAACGGGAGCCATTGTTAGCCCCTTCAAATGAATCTCGTAGTCTTGCTTTGCACCAGTAGATCACTAATCAGTTCTTCTCTTCCATCCATGGAAATATCTGTACGAAAATCTCACAAGTTGGGAGTAAATCCCTTCATCAGGACTTATCCGACCGGAAGTAATGATCAAGACCTTGTCAACGAGGTTCCTTAAATGCCCCTGGCTCTCCACAATTTGCTCCATCTGCTTACCCGGAAGGATATGTGCCTTCTTCTCAGCGCTTGACGCCGTTCTTATCCTTTCCTTTTCTTCCGCCACCTCTCTCGAGTAAGCCAAAAGTTCGTCTATAGTCGGATGCTGGTCCCAAACAGCTGTATCTCGAAGAAACATCATGATAGCGATAAATCTGAAGGATGAACTGTGCTAGTGATTGGGGAAGATCCCTATTCTTAATTGGGAAAATCCCTGAGCGGACAACAATTTTTTTATCGGCGCTTAAAATACCTGTCGTGTCTTCTCATAGGCGCTTGTTAGTATAATCTATAATTACTATGCATTACCTAGAGCCACCTTAAGCTCATGTAGAACACTTTCATCCCTATACGGCCATACCAAGCTGGAGTCATCATTTATTTCACTCTGCCCGTGGAGCTGTTCGTCAATACACCAGACCAATAGTGCAACCTGAGTGGAATTCACCAAGGGATCTAATCTCTTGGAAGCCATTAGCATCCACAAGATAGACTTTCGGCTTCTAAATAACCCAAAGGTAGTAATAGGTGGCATCTTGAGCTTATCAGCATTATCCTCCTCATAGTATGAAGGTTGTCTTGGCTGACTTATACTCAAATCTCCAGCCGGTTTACCGTAACAACGGTAGATGTAAGAGAGCCTCTCCATCAATATTGCACAAGAAGTATCATCAACAAGATTGGAATCTATCAATTTCTTGAAAAGTTTCTGGGATTCGATGAAGTAAGCCTCTGGAGTAAGGAAATATGTGGAGACATCGGAACGGTCGCAATAGGCAGCAGATTGTCCAAGTATAAAGAACAGCTCCGCAACGAGCAAAGTTAATCGAATCGTGTATGTTTTCAAGTTGCAACGAGAAAGGTATGAGTAAAAGGAGGAGTCTAACAGCGGAGTAATGACATCAGTAATGATCTTTCTAGTAATACCGTTTGTTCTAGGCACGGCAAGGTTCTCCAGAGGATTGATCTTACCGCTGGCACCCATTAGAAGCGAAACTATCATAAATTCTTGGACAGATGAAAGATAACTGTAAGCCCTATCGTTCATGAAATCCTTCTTTAACATATCATAGGTACTGTAGGCATTCTTATAGTCACGAAGCATGAAATACCAATCGGCCAGCCTTCTTATAATGATATTTGGAGCGGTTGAATTGTAATAACCTTTCGAAGGGTTGAAAGCGGTATCAGGTAACTCATCGGGTTCATTAGTTGTTGTATTACCACTACTGCCACCGAAAGAGAAGAAGGATCGCCTTGAAGAAGAACCGCTCCAAAGTTTGCCGGCGTTCAGCAACCTTCCGGTAATGCTCTTTCTTGGAGCGATGACCTGCTCGTTCCAAAATCTAATCTTCCTCTGCATGAAGGGTATTAAAAACTTGTATAGGAGATCCTGAAGTTGAATGTTGAAAGATTCAAACACCTTCTTGGGAATCTTAACGGTCTTGGGACTGAAAGCAGATTCAGAACTATACAATGTAACAGTCGGCTGCTCATCATCTCTCTTGAATGATACCGGGAATACAATTCCCTTCTCTCCAAGATTCACTCTTAGATGCTCTTGCATTTGAAGTCCTTTCTGTAATTCTTCCGGTTTATCGGAGTTGACAAGAATTAGGAATACCGTTAGAGCCGATTGTGGATCTACCCATGTTGGAAGCGCCTCTGTTTGTTTCTTCCAGTTGAAGTATGTCTCCTGGACATGCCTTATATCTTCATCCGAAGTGACTGCCAATAGATTAATTATAGGATGATTGAAAGATTCGAAGGGGACGACAGTATTCGATGAAAGAGCTTTAGTGAGCATGGCTAGATAGATTGAACTCTGTAACTTCTCTGCATCTGACTTGCCCTGCGTCGTCTGACTCGGCTTATAGCCGGCTTTAGCGGTATCTATGAAGAATTGAGTCTTCTCGAGGGCAGAATCGACATCCTTTATATGGCTTTCCAATGTCAGATTATAGGTACTCTGGTCGTAGAGTTCTGGGAAGCCATATGCCGAAGAATGCAGAGAGGATGTCAAGGAAGAAGTTGAAGATAGTGCAAGATCAACAGCTGCCTTAGAAGGGTCCATTTTTTGAGAGGCGATCTGGACATCGATTTGCGGGACGAAATGAACCAATAATCTTGAAGGGGATCCATGAATTGCAGGGGATCCAAAGTCCTGATCTGCAAGTGCCTGCTCAAAGTAAGTAAGGAATGAAAGGAAGGAATCGAAACCATAATCCTTTGCAAAATCAGTAACATTCGATGATTCTAAGACGGCAATTCTAGGGGAAAAGGCATGGATGATAGTTTGTTTTGCAAGTAGAGAGGGGGGTCCTGTTATGTCAGGAGGGATCATCTGAAGCACACGATTGGAGTATCTGGAAGTGAGGAGATGAGGAAGGTTGACAGGATGAGGTAGAGGCGGCAATGGAGGCTCAGACATGGTGTGCCGGGGGTGGTAAATGGGTAGTCGTAGTAGATCTTGACAAAAGGAATTTGAAGATTCGAGAATTACATAGGGGAGACGGTGGGCAGAGATAGGAAAAATATGTAAGCTCGCTTACCCCATCGCTACTAGGTCAATTAATATGCGAAAAGCGATTATACATACAAATTATTAAGCGTTATATGGTGTTCAGACCTGTGCTCAGGTTGGCCTTTCATTCACTTGTTAGAGTCCTACCCTGGCCTTATTCATGTTATCAATAACCTCACTGGGTGGAACAGCAGTTATCATCTTATCCTCACCAACTCTCGATTTCAATGGACCAACAACGGTATTCCTCTTACTGAACAAGTACACTAGACCGCCTAGCGACGTAAGTAACAAGGTAGTTCCAACAGCCAATGCACAACCCACACCGGCAACTTGTCCCTTCGTAAAGTATTTCACACTTTTCTGAAGACTTGCAAGCGGGCTTTTGGGCGACGAAGTGCTGTTAAAGCTATAACCCTGGGACGTTGTAAGAACAAAGTTCACCAATGAATTTTCAGCATTCAAATCGGTGGCTGAGATTAACAACGGAGACCACAACTTACCATCATAGACGGCAGCTGAAACTAGACCATATTCGGTCAAGTTGAAGCTACCAGAAACAACGAGTAAATTGTTCTTATAGAACAAGTCATCTGTTGTTCCGTTGACTAATGCAAAGTCTGTGAAGAGAGTACTGGATCCGTTGCTAACACCATCCATCAAACTGGTGTACTTAGATTCGTTCAAATATCCGACGTAATTTGATCCCAAAACAACAATGGTGTCGTTAAGTCCCGTAGTTTCGTTACCGGCAGCGAACTCGAACTTCACCACAGGTCCTGGCACAGATTCATCACTGATTAACGAAACGGAATTTGTAGTCGAGTTGTAAGCTGCAAGGAAGCCACTTGAAGATCCAACGTCATGACCACCTGATCCGACACTGAGATTTCCTGCAATTAGGGCCCCAGAAGAGCTAAAGAACTTTAAGTCATTGATACCAGAGATCGAATTTTGAGAGATCGCTTCAGAAATAGAGTTCTCACTGACGTTGTACAAACAAAAGTTTGAGCAACCGTCGGCCGTGAAATTCCCTGCAATGACAACATCTGTCGAATTAGGATCAATACCAATTGCACTGACTCCGCCGCTCTTTATTAATGGAACAGTGACATTATGCTTGCCTAAATCGTACACCACGAGTCCCGAGGCAGTCTGGTCTTTGTAGGAAGCGGATCCGGAGAAGCCAACAAGAAGGAAGTCCTCGTAGTTGAATAATGAAGTCACCTGTGAGTCGGAATCAAAAGTGAGATCCTCCAATATTATAGACGACTCATTGTTGCTCAATAGTACAACGTTAGATCCAGCGAGGACGACGGAACTAGAGTTCAAATACAATCCTGCATTGAACGAACCGTTCGAAGGATTATGAATTTGGGCATTGAGGGAGCTGTCATTACCAACAAACACAGCATTGTCAGCCGCGTCATCGAACTTGACTATCTGGCCGAATGCAAATGAAGAAGCTGCTTGTGAGATGTTGAGATCCAATGTAGGAGATTGAACAAGCTGTTTGGAATCACCAAGGCTATAGATGGATGAATTGGAAGTGTTAGATCCTGCAATAAAGTAGTCTGTGTTGTTGAAGGTGAAAGGTGTGAGGGAATTGATGGACTGAGGGTTAGCCACCGATAAAGATCTAAAGGAACCATCGTAAGCGGCCACATCATCCAAACTGGAAGTAGAATTTGAACCAGTGAAGTCACCAAGAAGTAGTAAACTGCTGTCATTGGCTAGAGAAAGATCACTGACAGGTCCGTTGAGCCCACCTTGAACGGAGAACTCCTCGCTGGTAATCTCATCCGAAGTTTCATTGTAACCGGTTAAGTCAATGCCAAAGAAGTTGTCGCCGAAGGACGAGTTGAAGTCGCCAGCGACGAACAACTTTGAACCATTAACGATCTGAAGTCCATTGACTTGAGCGTCCTTAGATAGGCTGGAAGATCCGATTCTGTTGATCGAGGAATTTCCAACTGGATATTGCAACTTGCTATCTGTGAAGTTGCTCAACGAGTATTCAAACAAGCCATTGAGAGGAATGGATAACGACTCGTTGGTGGAGGTGTAATCAATGCTATTAAACTGAACCAAAATGTAGTCAGCGACAAATGTGACTTCATCACTACCAAAGCCTGAATCGAAAGTGACGGTCAGATAAGGAGAAGCTGCACCATCTTCCTTGTCAATGAATCCAGAAAATATCTCATCATACTTAAGTTGTTCGTTTGTCTGATAAATGAGCTCTGATGCCAACACTGTTCCATTACCTGCAATCAATGTGGCATTGACGATTCCTCTTTGATCGCATGTATTGTCAGTGGCGCATCCAGTAGTGTAAAGAAGGAACGTATAATCGCCGGAGGCAGGAAGATCGGGATTATAACGAACTCCCTGTGTATCTTTCTGGATTTCATTGGCAGGGATAGTGGTCGTAAGAAACTGTCCGGCTATTCCCTGCTGCCAACTAACGTTTCCCAACGTCTGAGAACTCGATACTATTTGCTGCTCACTGCTGCAACCAGCCGCGTTCAATGTATTATTAGCACTAACCTGCAAACCATATTGGAAGAGCTGGAGTCCGTCAAGAACGGCTCTGTTGCCGTATTGATCTAGAATCTCGATGGTAACTGCCTCCAGTGGAGTCGAATCGACAAACTCAAACTCCTGATAACTATCGCTGAATCCAAGAGTTCCGCGAATACCGGGAACATCAGAGATTTGATATATACCATCGGTCACATTGGAAGCACCCGACAAACCTGTTGAAAGATCGCTATCCTGTGATAAAGGACACCAAGCATCACAGGACGTGAGTTGTAGGGTTGTTGGATCAATGTACGTGAGATTCATTATGCTATCGGCAGGTGCTGTAATAATTCTAAACAATTTCACACTATCGCTGTTTCCATTATAGAGCCGTATCTTGGATGGAGTCACAAAGGTTGTAAGCTGGGCAGTCCAGGAACCACCTATTTGTGCGGTACTAAGACCCCAAGCAGAGGAATCCGAGGGACAAATTATACTTCTTGGATCGGACTGTCCATCTGAATTAGCTGTGGAGATGATAGCATTGTCAAGATTAATTGGTTGTTCAGATTGTATGAGAGAGGATGAAGAATTTGACGATGTTGAGCTATTTGAGCTATTTGAGCTGGAGTTCGATGAACCAGTCTGCAAGGTTTTGTTACCTAGAGAACTGAATTCACCACCAAACACAATGCTGCTGTTATATTTTGTAATTGCTTGAATTCTGCTGCCTTCATTGAATCCATTGAACGGAAGTTGAAGAAGTTTGCTGGAACCCAAGTCATAAACTAGGGCACCATTTGAGACGTTATACTGAAGAGAACCACCTATATATGCGAGACTATTCTCTTGATCAACATATACCGTATCAACATCACCAGTGACTGAATCCCAACCATCAAGTTGAGTTGATGACTGATTGTCGGAATCATATAGAACTGGCTTCCCGTTGACGACGGCTAACACGGTCTTATTATCAACGGAATAAAGTTGCGTAGGAGAGGATCCATTGAACGGATCGGTCTGTATAAGTTGGAGGTTATCATCGGTAATATTGTCTTGAGGAATTTGGTAAATTCCTTGGTTTTCAGTGGAGATAGGTCTTGAAAGGTTGTACTTGGCAAGATTGTTGTAATTTGAAACGGCGTCGAATTGACCAAGTAGATAAAAGCCTTGACCGAATTGAGGTCTTTCAATGGAGGAAGTTGAACCTGTTGTTGAATTTGATGATGCCTCGACAAAGGACCCCAGATATAGATAGAGGAACACCTTTAGTAGCCAAGGTTTCATGGTAGACGAGTGAGATGACAAGTAAAGAAAGAGTTAACGTGAGAAGTGAATAAAGCAAAAGAGTCTAATATAGCAATGTAAGCGTCTAATAAAGTAAATATATCTCTGTTCTGATGAAGATGATGACACACACAGTTGATTCTGTTCAAATAGTGCACCCTTTTTCCGTTCTGCTCGCGTTCTTAACGAACGGTCTGTTTAGCTAAAGGAATGATACACTAGACACAACCTAGACTAACAAGTAAAGGCTAAAGAGTGATTGTACCTAAACTGTAGTCTCCAAAGGAACGTAAACAGATTGTTTGCCGAAGAAACAAACGTACTACTTGATCCACCAAATTTTTACTCTGTCTACGTTTCTGCCCTTTTTTTTTCCCTCTCCTTTTTCCTCTCCCATCACTCCATTCAGCTCACTACATTCTCATTTACCCGGCCTTGAAAAATAGGTCCAAAATGTACCTCGTCTATTTTTGGTGGTGTCTCATTCCTGATTTGCTGAATTTCTAGCCTAATAGAGTAGTTGTAAATACTTGATATTCACGAGGGAGTGTTGAGCGTGGTTCACTCGGGGGTAGGTAATTGAGCTCTAAGGGGGGGGGACAGACAGAATTTTAATATACATTTTAACGATATCACTAAAGCTGAGTTAGCCAATGTTGATTTCCTCGTTACGTTTCCTGCTCCCCTGATCGGTCTAGTTCCCATTCCATCTACTCCTGAGCAAGCCATCTTTTCCCCTGCAGCAACCTAATTCCCAAATAGGAATGAAAAATAGATCTTTTGGTATTAGTTGGGAATGTGGCTGAGGGACTAGTGGCGAAGTACAGGTATGGTTATGTGGGGGGAGAGAGAGAGAGGGGAGGAGTTGGTCTATGTCGATCTCTGGTCAGAGACAGCCGTGTAATTAGTACGCAAGTAGTCACAGGTCGGAGAGGGAGTGCATGGACTTCACAAAATTCCTCTTGCCTCATCAATCAACAGATAAAGTCCCTTGGTGAGACCAGTGAGGATTTAGCCGCATCAATTCTCTATTTTTATTGTGCTACGCAGGTAGTCTCTTAGTTGCTCATGTTGATGAAATTAAATTCCCTATTGTGCCAAACTGCACGCGCTCCTAAGTCAGCACGCACTCCTAAGTCACTTTTGCGTAATCCTTAGCTACTCCCGCACCTAAACACCTCCCTCACTAACCTCCTCCTCCTATATTCCCTCGTCAAATCATACGCCCATTCTCCCTCAACATATACCTCATCCTCCACGTTAACTTCAGCACACCATGCCTCAACGTCTTTATCGATTCTCCACCAACTTTCATTCCTAAACTTCCATTCCCTTGACGGTGCTCGAACCGTCTTCAAATCGGTCGTTCCAACCGGCTTCTTTCTCTGCTCTCGTCTAGAAGAACTAACAGTAAAACATGAGGTGGAATAGGCAAATGTTCGATATGCCGATGGATTTGTAATGTCTTGC
The DNA here is from genome assembly GCA_012295355.1 of Brettanomyces naardenensis. Lineage (NCBI taxonomy): Eukaryota > Fungi > Ascomycota > Pichiomycetes > Pichiales > Pichiaceae > Brettanomyces > Brettanomyces naardenensis. Next base: position 930,884 of record WOTY01000002.1, on the reverse strand, counting down.
TCTTCAATCTCAAATATGGCCACATCTCTGTATCTTGTCGGCTCGTCAATGATAAGTTCCTTTGTCATTATACGCTTAGGTATACTCTCTCTCTTAGGAATACCATTATCCTTTTCCTCTGTTTTAAACTGTTCCAAGAACTTGGCCCTTCCTGGATGGTTCCATAGAATGCCATACCATCCAGCTAATGCAAAGATCGTACTCCACGGAATATAGGGGCCTAGTACGCACGTCACCGCTATTAATCCAACCATTTCAAAGAAGAGAAGAGTTGATAGCCTCTCATCTCTGAAGCTGCAATATCTGCTGACTAGCTTTTCAAACTTATCCATTGATTTGAGTAGATTCGTAGTGACATTCTGGAGATCTCGCATATTGATCAAGAGACTGAGATTGTCTACAAAAGACGGGTTTTCGGGACCTACGCTTGATCCTGTGTCATCATTTCCACCAGCATCTCCCCCCTCTTTTCCCTCGCCACTCACACCAACTAGTCCATCGACCAATAACTTTGTCCTGGCATCAGCAATAGTCCCGTAGATGGCCCCACTAGCGTCTTCCGTATCACTAGAAGCAGCCGAAGAAAGACCCGTTGATTGGTCCTCTCCAAAATATCCCTCATCCCTTAGCGTCTGCTCAAACATCTGCTCTCTCACTTCACTAAGCCTTGTGTCTTCATAATAGCTCTCAACATCGGACTTGGTCACCTTCAAGAACCCGAAAACCGACTCAGCCCCTCTCTGTCTCTCCGGGATGATCGAAGGCTTCCCAAGCGGATGCTTATCAACATAATTCGGAATCAGAATCCCACAGCACACAACAACCAACGGATAAACCAAGAACATAAATGGATACATACATCCCCATGTATATAACAACAGAAAAGTGATAGTCTTCCACGTGCTATCCCACGATAACACTGATATCACCTGTTTCTGTAAATCAAAGAAGCTGTTCAGCCGATAGCTGAGGCTCTTGAAATTCACTGCCAATTGAGTCACCGATAGTCTGGGCTGTTCAGCTCGTCGGGAATCATTTAGCTTACTCTTCAACTTCTCCCTTTCTTGGGCGGCACTGATCTTACCTACCACCTTATTAATTAGTCTGTCTGTGAAATGGGCCCTAGATTGACCCGGTGGTAACGGGGAATATTTGGTTTCTGACTCGGTGGCAACAGAATCCGATCCTAAGCTCTCCATGCCTATCTCTGATAGTCCTGATACAAGAGCTGCCATGGTAACTCGTTTGCTGTTCTCCACCCCGTCGCCCTTCCTTTGGCGCCCGACGATGTATTCGTCTGTCAGCCCATGAATTTGATCCATGGCCCTAACAGCCAGCCTTTTAGAAGTCATGATGGATGAAGAGAAAGGGCACCGAGTAGGGTCAATTCGCTTCTTGCCTGAATCGAGATATTTATGTGCGGAGCCTAGAAAATTACCTAGTAAAATTACATAGTAGAACTACATAGTAAAATTACATGGTAAATTGCGCACGGTCGGATTACGGTCCCTTTGATCTCACTAGTCACTAGACCAACCTCATCTAGTTGGCCAAAAAACGATCCTCTAATAAATCCCCACAACCAGCCCTGACCTCCCTATTCCACGAAAAGCACCTCTCGACAAACTCCGAGAAATCCCTAATCGCTAACAACTTCTCAGTATCATGCTGATCAATGTCTGCATGCCTCATTAAAAACTGCTTAACTGTCTTCGTGGATGCTCTAAACCTTCTTTTGGGGCTCCTCTTCAAGAGATAATGTAAGTTGATGAATCCATCGGTGTTGAATCCATGCCACAATAATGTATCGTAATTAATCTTACTCTCTTCCTGCCCTCCCCATCCATGTATTGGCCCCTCATCGACCAATTCCTGTCTCAACTGCATAATGTAATCTCTTGGCGGCGGTCCAAAGTAATTTAAGAACTCATCCAATAAAGCATACTCATCCTGACACTGAAATATAGGCATTCCCACAAATAGTTCCACAACTATTGCACCAAATGACCATATGTCAATCTTCTCATTGTATCGAGCTCCAAGGCAAACCTCTGGAGCCCTATAATAGCGCGATTGGAGATACGAGAATGCAAGTTGATCGGTACTGCAAGATGAACCAAAGTCAATAATCTTCAAGTAGAATCTTTGCTTGCTAGAATCAAATGCGAGCATCAAATTCTCTGGCTTCATATCGCAATGAATAGACCCTGCATCGTGAATATACTTGAGTCCTTGAAGGATATCCACACAGAACCTTCTAACCAATGATAGTCCAAATCCCTTGAATTTTGTCGCTTCTATCAACTGAAACAGATTCACCGATAATAGTTCCGTGGCTATGCACATGTGAGAACGAAAATGGAAGTGGTCATAGTATCGGATTATGTTTCTACTGCCAAGTTCACTAAATTTCTTAAGAAACTTGACCTCATTCACTGCCTGCAACGACCATTCCATATGATTCTTGACAATCTTTAGTGCCACCACTCTTCCCGACTTATGATCTCGTGCTGAAATGACGGATCCAAACGTTCCCTTACCCATCTGTTGACAGATCTCATATCTATACTGAATGTGATCACCAGGAACACATCTATAATACTTGTCATTGTCATCAAATCCAAAGTTGGTCTTAAAGCTCTTAGGATCCGCCTTAACCTTATCATTTTTATTGCGGCCAGTGAAGTAGATCTCGGTATCTTTCAAGACCTCACCCTTTTCATAGACGCTCAAGTTCTCGTAAAGATCAGGTCTTTCAGATCCAATATTACTGGAGTCGCAGGGGTTTTCAGGCTCATTTCGACTTCCAGATGCCTTAATATAAACCTGGAATAACTTGTTAAGCTTCCTGTTACCCCGAAGAAGTGAATGGATCTCAGAATCAGTGGATATCTTCCCATCCCATTGAATTAGCTGGGTAGAATTTCTCCAAGGACCCTGTTTGTTATTACCAGGACTTCTCCAGCTTTTTCTTCTATACTGATCGATATGCTGCTGCGATGGTGACAGAACTGGGGGTCGTTGATGTTGCGTAGATCGTTGGAACTGCTGCCGATGAAGAGGTCGTTGCAATTGTCGAACATGCTGCCTCCCTCTTGCCGCTGCTGGCCTCGCTTCACTCGCTCTTCTGCCTAAACTCTCATTCGTCTCCTTGATAGCGGCCAACCGCTTCTCTCGAATCTTCTCAATCGACGTCTTTCTAGGGAAACCATACGGACTCTTGGATAGCTTAACTTTCTTCTCCAACGGCTCTCGTAATTGATGATCTTTCTTCGCCGATCTGCTCAGTGATGCCTCAGTGGGTTGGAGATAGGACAACTGTTGTGGAGTCTGTGGAACGACGAATTCATTGGAAACAAAGGTATTAAGTAGTGGATGGGGTGGATGTATATGCGATTTATGCGACTGAATAGCGCTCGTTTTCTTCGGGGTGGTAACTAACTTACGTTTAGTGGGTAGAGGAAGCCTTGACATTGACATTGACGATTTGATCTGGCCCAACTTGTTCTTGGATAGGGGTAATTTTGAAGGGGTATTCTCCTCGTTGCCTTCTCTGAGGATAACAGAAGGGGATCGTTTGGGTATTCGGGAGATGAAATCAGCAGTGGTATTGAGATTAAGCGATTGTAACCGTAACTTTAAAGGAGTTGACCTTGACATTAGACTGTAATCAGAGAAATCTCTTGAGATATTGGAGTGACCATGGTGATGCGGCCTTACCTTGGAAGGAGATAGATGATATATGTCATCATCTAGTTGGAAGGAGGACATTTTTGCAGTTAATTCGGACACTGTAGTGTCCATGGTATCATTCTGCATACTGCCGAGGGACCTTCACCCGGTAGCAAAGTGGCAATCAATCAGACAAAGGAACCGTCTGATCCTCTGCCGTGTAAACAATGCGGGACGGATTTTTTAATAGGGATCGTTTCAAGGCTGTGAGAGGGTAAGTTTTTCGGGCGTGGCTGAGATGTGGCTGGTGGGTGGGGGGGGGGGAAAGGAGACGAATGGCGGCGTGGGGCGAGACAGTGAGAAGACCAGATCAGTAGATGATGGGCGTTTAACCAGAGGAGGCAGTTGAAGCCAATTAAGCCCATTTTACACACATCTCATTAGCATGGTTGAGATCATTATCGATAAGACATCACCATCTTCATACACTACACAGGCGAAGCTCTTACTATGTCAATTGTTATATGATACAATTAGTCGGTCCCCCAAGAAGTTTAAGGGATCAAATATACTAGGGAGCTTTAAAAGACATCCGTTAATCAATCATCCTGATTTGAAACTTACAGAGAAGCAACTAGTTGAGCTAGTGAACAATATTATGGTTGAGAACAGAGTGTTTCCAGGGGAAGAGGGGGAATTGCCAAGGAGTATTGAGGAATATAAGGATAAGGTGAATCTAATAATTGAGGTTTGTAACGTTTACTTCTTTGAGAGGATCGAGGAGATAGAGGAGAGGATACGGAGGAATAAGGAGGTGTTTTCGAAGGAGTTGAGTGACCAGCGGGGTGACTGACTGGGGACTTAGGCATTGGTCTGTGTGCAGGGATTGTGCAGGAGGGTGCAGGGGGTGGGGGTGTGCCTGTGGGCAGGAGGATGTGCCTGTACGTAGAAGTGGAGGAGTGATTGAGAAATATGGGTGGATGAGCAGGGGAAATAGGCAGGACCAGGCAGGACCAGGAAGGACTAGCCATGGCGCAGGCAGGGGAAGCAGTTGGGAGGCAGACGTAGGTAGACGTACACAGGACTAGCCACTGCCTAACTGATCTCCTGGCTCTTACTGTTCATTGCACGGATATTCCTGCTCCACTCGTGCTTCACCGCTCAGCACGTACAGATCAATCCTGCATACTCAGTACTGGCCCCACCTCACCAGCCACATCCCTTAGTGGGGAAAATTTTTCTTAGGGGATGCCCCTCGCCTAGTTAAATGCTTACAGAGCCCGATCTGAGGGGCCAAGCTAAGAGAGCTACCGGAGCCCGTTTATAGAGATACCTTAGTTACGATATATTTACTATCTTCATTGCATCACGTTACGTTTACTCTCACCTTTACAATCCATGGATAGCCAATCTCAGCTGGATAGTCAATCTCAGTTGGAGAAAGTTCAACAGTTTCTTTCGAAGGAATTTGCGAGCCTGGATGATATGTCAGACACTGAGAAGCTGAACTATATACTATCGTCGAAGGGGATTATGGAGACGATATCCAAGGGAGTTGTTGTTGGTGATCGACGAGCAGCTATTACGAGTATGACTGATACACCAGCGGCATTTGGACCGCCACGTCCAGCACGTCCGGCACGTCCATCAGCATCTGGAGAGAATGTATTGAAATCTCTTACACCACAGCAACAGGAGGAAGTTCAAAGACGATTAACACAGTATGATCAGACACTAAAGGAGACATTAACGATGATAAGGAACGGAGCATTTAAAGATGAACAGGAATCATTACAGAAGAAGTTGGTGAAGAACGGGAAGGAGCTACTGAATTTGAAGAATCTGATGCTTAAGCATCGGAAACAGAGGAGAGATTTGCTTCAGAATTATCAGGATATGTTTCATGGAGGTAAGGAAGGTTCTGCGGTTAAGATGGACGTGTCTGATTCTGGAAGACAGGTTATTAGGGACTCGGAAGGGAATGAGATCGAGGTAGAATTGAGTATAGAGGAGGGAGAAGATAGACAGGAGGAGGAGGACCTAGCTGAAGAAGAAGAATGGGAAAATAAGGAATATTGGGACGGAATTCAAGGAGATGATGATTGGGCAAGACAGTTTATGGAAGGAACTGAATCTAATGATGAAGTGATGAGGAGTACTGATGAATATATTGAGCAGATGGTGAATTTTCTTAGTCAGAATAAGAAGTTTGATAACTTTCTTGAGGAGGTTTCGAAGTTGGAAGCTTTTGAGCAGGTGAGACAGAGGAAGGAAAGGGAAGATAAGGAGAAGAGGGTTGAAAGGAAGAAGGCTATTGAGCAAGCTGAGCAAGCTGAGCAAGCTGAGCAAGCTGAGCAAGCTGAGCAGGAGAAATTGCAGGCACTTGTACAATCAGAGAATTCACCAGCACAAGATCCAAGTCAGGGATGTGAAATAACACTTGAATATGATAAGAATGGAGAACTAGTGCACACAGGGAACGTTGATAATGATACTCTCAAGAGGAATATCAATAACCAGATAATTAAAGCATTGGAATCATTCAAGCTTGATAATTCTCTGGGAGAAGACATTGCCAACGCTATAGCCAAATCGATAGAGAACAATTCTAGTTTTCTGAAGCAAATGGAAGACCTTCATCTTGGTGTTCCATTATCGACGATGCTTGATGAGGCATCTATTGGGGAGAAGAAGATTGATATAGCAAAGAGTTCAGTGAAGACGGTAGATGTTAGCGCTGAGGCGGAGATGGATAATACAGGGACGAATGGATCCAGGGGAGAAAGATCGAGAAGTGAGCCGTCGAAAAGTGAAGGATCTAAGGGTGAAGTGTCCAGTGGATCTGTGAATAATGGATCTGGTGCCGCAGTTAATGAATCCAAGGTCAATAGTGCTCCGTCGAAGAAGAATAAGAAGAAGAAGAGGAAGAATAAGAAAGACAGTCATCCGAATGAGAAGGGAAAGAAGAAAGGAGATCCTAATTCTGTCTGGGTATGCGAATTCTGTCAATATGAGAGGGTGTTTGGCGAGAAGCCAGTTTCATTAATGGGATGGTTCGATAAGAAGATGGAAGAACAGGAGAGAAGGGAAGCTTATCAACGGCAGAGGCTCAGAAGAGGTAAGAATGGTCGGAATGTGAAGAGAAACTTATCACACAGTCAACCGTCGTCACAACTGGGCTCGCCTCCGCCACCTCCTAGTCCACCACCGCCACCGCCCCCACCTGCCTGAGCAGCAGAGGACCAATTAGATTGCCTAATTGTTCACTCAACCGTTTTCTTGCTGCGTTCATGGACCTTCAAACTCTTCAAGATCAGTTCATCCGCCGCTGGTTCATCCAACAACCTCAATTGATCTTTGGGAAAGATCCGCGGGAAGAGCATTGCCACCCCCATAAAGAATATTAGAACACCGGGAAAGCCTATGGCCCCCTTCGTACAGGTAATTCCAAATTCAAATGCGAACGCTATCAACTCGAACAGTAGATAGACCATGAACCATTTCCTATCGGCCTTGTAGAAGTTCGCGGGAAAGTGGATAAGCTTAAGAGAATCGGGATCGGTACAAAGAAACCTTAATCTTTGAGTAACATCCAAGTGATCAATAGCTGTAATTGACATGATCCAGAATAAGCCTGCTAGGACTGCCTGAGGAATTAAACCAAGGACATGTAGTAGAGGTTTAGTCATTAGGCACAAAGTTAGAATCCCCTGAAAGGTATTGGAGAGTCTCTGCTCCACCACTCTGGCTATTCTATCCTTACCTGTAGAATAATCATGTTTAATGACACAGAGGGATTCTGTATGGAGAGGAGCCTGAGGGATCAAGCCATTGGGAGCCGGTATACCGAGCATTCCAGCTACTCCTGTGGTGATACCTAGTAGAAGGAAGTCGTAGTGGAAGGAGGACGGTTTTTTGAGCGGGTATTTCGATGATTGACACATCAAAGAGGAGATATTATGATCATAGTAGAATAGAGCGGTTAAGAGGACTCCAAAGGGAAGCGCTAGAAACACGTCAGCTACCGTTACTCCCTCCCAGAATCGTATGAACCAGTCCTTAGGTCTATCACTAGAAGTAGGATGGAATGCTGTACCCACGGGTAACGTTGCAAAGCTGATGTTGGATAACTGGCCTCCGAAATGAATGAAGCCGGTGAAGAAGATGACGCAGAGAGGTGTACCGTAATCTCTGAAAATGGTTCGTATTCTGGGCTTTAAGTAGAGAGTCTTATCGCCAAAGAAGTATGCAAAGCATCCGAAGAGAGCCATGACCAGAGCTAAGGTGATGGATGCGAAGCCACTCGCCGTGGAATCAGAAGGATCACCTAGACTGAACTGATGAACCAATATTTGAATCCCTTTCTGAATATACACTATGTTAATGAAAAACCCAAACACATCACACGAGAACTTGGTGATATATCTCATATAGCTGACGAGATTAGTCAGAGCTATTGCAAAATGAAGTAACATGCTCCAGAGGCATATCCAGCACATGAATTGGAAGTAAGGGATACCTCTGGGGACAATAAGTTCATAAACGGTGTAATTAAAGATCGATATTGGACCTGTGACTCCAACAATACACAACGGTGCTCCTGCAAGCAGGCCGAAAACGATTCCTCCCATGGCTGATGACATCAACACCTCGTTGACTCCGTACGAGTTCTTGGTATGGTCGAACATGTCCTGAGCAAAGGCGATGGCAGGTAGTAAATTTGTGAAGAAGATGTAGATAGTTGAAGGAATTGTTCTGTAGGTAAGGCCATCTTTGATATCTGACCAATAGTATGGTATTAGTCTCTGACGTATGTCAGTGTAAACTCCTCTTCCGGGGGTGAAATGATGGGTAGGAGGTGAGGAGGCAGGGGAGGGGGGACGTGAGGAAAGACGAGAGGGATCTGCCACCTCTAGATCTATAGAGATCTCACGAGTAGGCAGCTTCTTAAGCATGAAGGAGGGTCAACGAATGATCGATTTCTGGTTAACGGAGTAGAAAAGGTCCCACTGATTAACTGGTGGGTCCCTTAAAATCTGAAATTTCAGACTGCACTGCCGCGATCTCGATAAGGGTGAAAAATTCAGTTGATGGGCCAAAACTTTTCAGTCCTCCAGACGAAGGACATCGGTAGTGAATATACAGGGATAAAGCGATGGAAAGGGGACTATTACGTCGATTCCTGCATACCAGCGGATACAAATTGAAGTATGTGCCAGGGACTTCCGGGCCACGTCAACCGAGGGCACCGTTCAAGACCCAGTTCAGTGAATCTGGTAAGCCAGTTTCGTTTGAGAAGAATATTCCGGTCTATCGTCGAGTGAAAGCGTGGGAAAGGGACGGGGTTGAGAAGGGTGAATGGTTCAGGAAGCATCATGCTGGACATCATGCCGAGCAGAAGAGAAGAGAGGAAGAAATGGGGAATAGAAGACACAGAGACAGAGAGATAGATGATAGGGAGAGACATCAGACGGGTAAAGAAGGTATGAAGAATGCATTATCGAGGTTAAGACTTGATCCCTTGGTCGACTATCTATACGGATCGAACCCTGTTTTAGCGGCATTAAGATCGGGGAACAGGAGCACGTTTGGAAAGCTCTATTTGCACAATCCCAAGGAGACGGAGAAGGTTGAGAGTATCGTTGAGTTGGCCAAGGAGAAGAATGTCGTCGTGGCTAAAGATTCCAGCAAGCAAGAATTGAATCAGATGACTAACAATGGAGTTCATAATGGAGTGGTTTTGGAGACCAGACCTTTGGAGGTCGAGGACTTGAAATGCTTGAATGAATCTAGTAAGGAGTCGTTTTCCGTTGAGAAGGAATCCTTGGGAGACACTTTTACTGAGGAGATTGTGAAGACTACCGATCCTTTAAGGTACCCATTGGGGTTATATTTGGATGAAATCTCTGATCCTCATAATGTTGGAGCCGTTCTTCGATCGGCGTATTTCTTGGGAGTCGATTTCGTCGTTCTGTCCGAGAAGAACTGTGCTTCATTAACTCCGTTGGTCTCGAAGGCTTCTTCCGGTGCCATGGAATTTCTCCCGATCTTTTCGTCTGCCAAGCCGTTGAAGTTCTTCGAAGAATCAACGAAGAATGGCTGGTCGGTGATATCGACTGTAGCACCGTCACAGATATCGAAGTTCCAGGATAAGGCCATTACAGATGATGAATTGTCTGATGTTGTCCACCGGAGTCCGGTGCTACTTGTTGTTGGATCAGAGGGAACGGGAATAAGGAGGAATTTGATCAATAGATCTACGTATGTTGTGGGGATGGATGGTAGAAGGCCAGAGTTGGATGAATCGGTTGATTCTTTGAATGTGAGTGTTGCTACGGCACTTTTGGTTGAGAAGTTGACTAATTAAAGCTTGGTCACCTCTCAATTCTTGTCTATAATTTCCTGCCACTCGTTTCTAACTTCATTATTACTATATACAGCTACTTCTTATCAACACTCTCTAGCAATCCCAATAAGGAATTCAAAACTGACGTCTCCTTATCATTACCACTCAATGGAGATCTTGGAGAAATCGACTTCTTTATCGACGACAAACTAGTTCCATTCTTCTTACCATATCTCTTCATCGATCTGACAGGATCAAGATCAAGCTCCAATTTCCTATTCTCCAAGTTAATATATGCATGCTTTGGAATAATTGGAACCTTAAACTCTCTACTGAACTTGTCGGTACCTGTAATTGGCTTGTTCAAGCTACCTAGTTTGTTCAGGTATTTGACCTGGGATTGTGAAGCTGACGAATAACCAACAAATCCTCCTAGACCAAAGTGATGTCCTGTAATTCTAGACTGTAAGAACCTTCCAGGAAGTACCTTCGATGATTCCACACCGTTCGGTGTCTGCAGCAGTCTACCACCAAGTGTATAAGATAAACCTGCCGTTCCAGAAAGCTTCTCCGAATATGAAGAAGGGATTTCGAATCCATTCTGCTCGTTCTTCTGACCTATCTGTGGCCTCACCTCACCGAGAAACTCGATAATCTCGTTAGATAGATCGGAATTAACTAGTCTATCGGGGTATTTCTTGACCAACCATTGAACAAACGGCCTTCTTAACTTCCGTAATTCTGGTTTCACCTTCTTTTGAAACTCCTGAGAGTATAGAGATTGTCTCCTAACATTAAGAGCACTGGATATAGTGGCAGTCTTGTCGGGTCCCGAACTCTCCTTACTTGGAAATAGCGGACTGGAAGCGCTTCCAACCTTCTGCAGACTACTCAACCCAGTTCCTTTGACCTTAACCGGTATACCAAACTCTCTGAATCTTAACTTCTTCCAGTAGAATCCATTGAGTGGTTCAATATCAGGTAATCCATACTTATTATCCAAGTCGTTGATCACAATTCGTCTTGTCTTGATCTTCTTCGGTAATCTCAACTTGATACCAAAGTCTCTACGTGAAAATGACGACGGTAGAGCTTCCACTACCTGATGCGTTGGAAAGGCCTTGCTTCTATCAAGTCCTAACTTGCCTAAATTCTGCGGTAATTGCGCCACTCGGGTGTTCTTGAACAACCTAGTGAATTCTCCTGCCGCACCAATACTCTTCGACATGGTGAACGAGGAAGGTACGAGCTACAAGATAAGCCTATGCTCTTGTCGACTGGGCGACTTGGAGGCACACCTTAAAAATTTTCCCCTCCCCCACCGACGCCTTGTTGACACGGCAACCGGTGACAGATGGAAATCTCGAAATCTCACCCATCGCATTGGTCCCCCGCCCCTTCAGATAGTCGCGTCGATCCGATCAGGTATTTGCTGAAACATGTACAGGGGTAGCCCACTCCTTTTGTTGTTTGGGATCTTTAAGCGTGTCTTGGAGTAGCCACTGGGGAATTTCTTCCTTTCACTGTTTGGAGGTCCAACTGTTAAGTGATCATATAGAGATCTTTTCTACAGCTTTCATACCTAGTCCGCTAATAGGTTGCTTGTGCCCTTGCACCAACTCTTGAGCCATCTGCAAACCTTCTCAGGTTATCCCATCGTCCCTCCTTCTCCCCTTCACCCCCCACACCATCAGCATCACCACAGCTCACAGCCATGTCCCGCAAACCAGAGCCTGTGACACGGTTCTACCGCCGACTTGAAGTCGTTGGCCGCGGGAAATTCGGTACCGTTTATAAAGGTCTTGATCTTTCCACCAAGAAACTCGTCGCTCTTAAGGTTCTTAACCTCGACACTGAAGAAGACGAGGTTCGTGAGGTACAGAAGGAGATCCAGTTCCTCTCACAGCTAAAGTCTGTTCCTAATGTCACTCGATACCATGGCTCGTATCTAAATGGTCATAACCTTTGGATTGTCATGGATTACTGCGCTGGTGGTTCTGTTCGTACCTTACTTAAGCCTGGCCCTTTAGAGGAGCTCCATATTAGCGTCATTGCACGTGAACTATTACACGCATTGAAGTTTGTGCACGAAAATGGTGTCATTCATAGAGATATCAAGGCTGCCAACATTCTTATCAGTAAGGATGGTCATGTTCAACTCAGTGATTTCGGTGTCGCCGCTCAGCTTACGTCCACGGCTCTGAAGAGAACAACTATGGCCGGAACTCCCTATTGGATGGCACCTGAGGTCATTACTGAAGGTACTGCCTATAACGTTAAGGCCGATATATGGTCCTTTGGTATCACTATATATGAAATGGCTACTGGAAATCCACCTTATGGTGACAAGGATGCCATGCGTGCCCTTCAGATGATAACTCATCATGAACCTCCACGGTTGGAAGGACGTCAGTATTCTAATCTATTGAAAGAGTTCGTGGCTATGTGTTTGGAAGAGAAGCCTGATCTTAGACCCAGTGCTGCCGAACTTCTCAAATCAAGATTCATTAAGGCCTACCGTCAGACTTCCACCGCCACTCTTAAGGAGGTTATAGGTCGTTATTTAATCTGGAGAGATAAGCGCACCTCTAGAGACAGTCTTTACCTCGAAGAGGAAGCTCAGAAGGCTCAGAACGTCCGCGATGATGATCAATCATATGATGTCAAATGGGATTTCGATTCTCTTAAGTCTGCAGAATACATTGTTGAGAATGAGATAGAAGTCGATGATCTGGGGACCGCCACCACTAACAGCAATTTCCATACCCCTACCACTTACCATTCCTATCGTGAACTCACGATGACAACGTCTTCTCCCTATCAACAACGCACTCTAGGAGCTGGAGCTGGAGTTGGAGCTGGAGCTGGTACTACCACCATTCCTGGTACTCCAACTACTCCTGCAACAACGGTAGTGGCATCGGCTACATCGTCCTCCTTCTTCAGTCCTGCAGAGCCTCCAAAATCACTTCTAAAGCTCTTCAAGGAAGGTGAAAGCGATGACGAAGAATCCGGTGCTCCAGAGGATGATCTGCTCCTGATGTCCAATAATACATCTTCCGCACCTACCCCTGTAGGTGCTCCGGGTGCATTAGAGATGGCTCCAGTGCCGGAAGAATCCCCGTCCATCGAGATTCCAAATATGGAGACTCTGGAAACTGCAATGCAGCGGAAAATGCATACTCGATCACGTGCTGCTACAGTGACTGCGTCCCAGTATCCGCAGTCTGCTCAAACGCAACCCACTCAACCTATTCAGCCACAGCCCACCTATCCACTACCTTCTCAATCAACCTACTCTGCATCACCATCACTCCCACCTTCGTCCTTACCACCGTCTGCGCCTCACCGCAGCAGTTCTGCCGCCGAATTCAGACCTGAAGCCGTTCGAAGACCGACCTTAACAACAGCATCCAATGGCGGCAGACGTACTCCTTCACCGAAGAAGGCTACATCCGGTGATACCTCGCTACGGAATTCACCGCTACGTGTAACAATGAGTCCACCACATATGAAGCCACTTACAACCGCCAATTCGCAACCTCTTCTACAGCCGATAAATACAACTAACCATTCTGGAATCAATACAGGTCCACAGACAGCTCCTCCAATGATGAATAACGAGCTTCATGATCAACAGCAACAGCAACAGCAGCAGCAGCAGCAGTCTGCACCAACGACTGCCTCGTTGGTTAGAGCTCGTTCCCAAAAGCGTCTACAGATGCCTGCACCGATGTCCTTTGGTAATCCGGATATTCAGAATTCTCCTGAACGACTTAACCAGTTTGGTGTTAACATCAATTTGGCCTCAAATATCCCGTTGGCAATGACTCCTGTTGCCGAGAAGAATACGGAAGATTTGATGCCGGAGAATCCGGATCATCAGATATCCACCAATACAAACTCGAACTCAACGTTCTTCCACGCACACAATTCGATTCCCGAAGAATCTGCCATATCTGAACTTCCACCTTCTCATGTCAATCATCGTACCCAGCCACCCTCTGCCAGCCAACTTGCCTCAAAGCTTGCTGAGCTACATGTCATGGATGCATTTGATTTCCAAATACCTGGAAGCATTCTTGGAGAACCAGAGGAATCCTTTGATCACGATGACAATGTTGATGCTGAGAATAGTATGGCGGAAGATAATATTGGCAATCTTGGAGACGACAAGGATGCAATCGCTTCGGAAGTCTTTGAAATGTTCGGAAAGATTCGTGACGTCCTAGGGGTCGTCGTCGAGCAAATGTCCTGAATAGAGTGAATGCCAGTCATGAAAATGTTATACAGATAGTTCTCCCAAAGTTATTATTATTTCCTATATAGTTAAGTGTTCTCTTAAGACCTAAACACTTCCTCGCAATAGTGCCTAACCACTGTTTCTCCCTGCTTGAAGTTCGGATCCTCGTGTCTCACAATAGCAGCAGCATGTGTAGCATTTGTGGTTGTGATATAGATGGGGAACTTTTGCCAGTTGAGCTTATTCAAGTTCTTAACGATCTCACGTTGATTTTTGGAAAGTCCAAGCCGAAGACGTTGCAAGATCTGGAAATAGTTATAAGCTTCCTGCTTAGTTCCGTCCAAGCTCTTTAAATCCTGTTCGTCCTCCAGGATATCGTCAATCGGAATAGAACAGAGATGACTGAGAGTGGTTGTCAGTGAAACATTACCACCGGATTTATCTTGCTTCTCACTGAAGACCGATTCCATGGCTTTAGGATCAGATGATGTAACTGCATCGAACACAGAATCCAAGAAGTAGTCCCCCTGATCGTGAAGATCGTTTTCAAACCAGGAGAATCCCTTTGAATAGGATTCACTGATCCTTCTTGCATGGACAGGGCCGGGGAGAGGATCAGATAGATTATAAAAGTCGATCAAATACTTCAATTTCGAGGATTCTCGTAGGATTCGGAAGGTGGACTGGGAAACCTGAACGAGATTATTCAAGATAAACCAGGTCAACCACATGGGCAAGTATACACAAACGCGGAAGAGCATGATCACCCATTTGAACTTGCGCACGAAGTAGTTATCGAGAGTGGAGAAGACGGTAGAGAAAGATTCGGAGTCCTGATTAGCACTATTGTCATCAGGCATATCCTCGTGAACCATTTGATTAAGCTTGGAAGTGGCACTCGAAGTAGCGGTGGTTGAATACTCTGCCAATCCTGTGAACTTAATCTGTTTGTTCACATCCAAGATTATCGGTGCATAATGATCGAGATACTTCAACTCGAACTTTGACCCACTCTCAAAGGTCATGAATCCTTGATCATCAATTCGAACGTTCGGGTTCTTATCCAAGATTTCGAACGGATTGATGTACGAGATTCCGGAGGTCCACCAGGAGGTTCTAATATCGGACCTGATATTCGAGTACAATGCTAGATGTTCGAAGGACTGTAAGCTCCTATAGAAGATCGACTTCGGTGATGCCATGAGAGAGAGTAAAGGGGTTCTTCTTTCGTCTTTACGGTTTCGGAAGACGTTATCTTTCAAGAACATCTGCTGGCCGCTGGTTCCTAGTAGCTGGGGGACAAACCAATTGAAGAACTTGACAGAAATTGATGTACCAGGTGTTAGGACGCCAACGTGAGGAGAACAGAACGAGGTGAAGTTGACTCGTTCTACCTCTTTAAAGTACCCCTTATATTCTAAGACACCGATAACATAGCGAGCGATCAATCCACCGAGAGAGTAGCCGATGATCGAGAAGCGGGTGACGGTATGACCATTGGCGAGCAACCTTTGAGTCTCATCCAGGATCTCTTCGGCAACTCTGGTTCCACAGAGATCGATCCCGTCGTAGGTGCGATATCTCTCGTTTGACGTTGTGCGGTAGAAGACAACCTTACAGGGCTGATCCTTTGGTAGTTCGCCCTTTAATTTGACGGCGTTATTCAGGGCATTCTCTAGGTAATTAAAGTGATCTGAAACACCCCATAGACCGTGGCAGAGGACGACCAAGTGACATTCATCCATTGTAGGGGGAGATAGAGAGGGAGAGATAGAGAGGGAGAGATAGCTCAATGATGGTAAAAGGGATGATTGATGACAGCAGTTCTATCTGCCAGCTGTATTTATTACTCTAAAAACTGGAAAATGGCTGATCTTTAGAAAGAAGACACGTTAAGCTGTGCCCCAATTAGATGGGATCGTCCCTCAAAAGCCTAAACACCAGAAATCGGAGTTTACATACCGCATGTGATAGGGGCAGTTACGGGGCGCGAGGGTATGACGTAAGGTGGGGGGGGGGAAGATAGAGAGGCAGCTGCTCCAGGGTATGGCAGTCGCTCCAGGGTAGGGCAGCCTGGGGGATCCAGTACGGAACACGGATGGTCAGGTCAACCTTAAAGTTAATTGGTTGGAACCCGTATCTTCTGCCCGGTAGAGCTCGGCCATGGAAATCCCTGGGAAATCCCCCTCCCCCGTCCCCACCGCCTATCATTTTTCCCGCTCCCTAGGAAATCCCTTCTCATACTCTTGTGCGAGTAATCAAATTTAGACGCCCAACTTCACCCCTTTTTCTTCTTCTCTCATTTACCCTCCACTAACATTTATCATGGCACACCCAGATAATATGGAAGATTCCCAGCCTGGAATCTCGTTAAGTCTTAGATATCTCAGGCAGAAATGGAGCGGAAACAAGTTGAAGGTGGAGAGTACCAAATCGGAGTCAATTCCTGTTCCCGTTGGTACATCAGATTCAAATGGGAAGGAAAACACCAATCCAGGAGGAGAACTAAGGAGAAGCTTCTTCTCACTAAGACCGACGAGTAATAAATTGAAGGTGGCAGCAACGAGGGAGGTCGCCACAGCAACGAAGGAGGTGGAAGTTCAATCTGTTCCTAATATCGATGCTATTGAGGAGGAGCAAAAGACAGAAGATTCGGTTACTTCTGCATCGGATACAAGAGTTTTATCGCCAATTAAACAAATTGTTTCATGGTACGTCGGGGATCTCGACAAATCGGTGACTGAGGATTTATTGAGGGCTCATTTTGGGAGATATCCAGGATTAGTGTCTGTCAAGGTTCCAAGGGATATTACCACGGGAGAATCTTTAAGATATGGATATGTGAACTATGATACAGAGGAACATGCCAATAGTGCAAGAGAAGAGCTTAATTATTCTGTTCTTTGTGGATCTGAAATTAGGATCATGCCGTCTCTTAGGGACAAGTCCTTAAGAGAAAAGCTGGGAGTCAACGTATTTCTATCCAACCTACCGCAAAATCTCAGCAGCGGAATCTTATACAATAGGTTCAAGAAGTACGGTCGAATTCTCTCCTGCAAGTACATCTCGGCAAAGCAACAGTGCTTCATTCTCTTTGAAAACAAGTCGGAAGCCCACGAGCTGATCCAGAAGGTTAATAATGTTGAACTGGATGGTCACGTTGTCTATGCGGGCATCCATATCTTAAAGAAAGACAGGATTAAGGAAGTAGTTGGGGCAGCCATTGTTCATGAATCTGCTGCACCGGTTCCTGTCAGCAAAGCCAAGCCTCCTGCTCCAGTATCATCACATCGTCCCGTTCAACCAAGTACTGAATTCTCCATCTTCATGAAGAACCTTCCATTGGATATTGAAGATCGTGTTATCAGGAATCTAGTTGAATCGTATGGTCATGTTCAATCTGTTTTATCGAGACAAGTTCCAAATAGAGGAGGAACATGGGCACTAGTTACATTGATGGATCAAGAATCGGTTAATCGGGCAATTCAAGGATTGAATTCATTCGAGATTGAAGGACGTCTATTATTTGTTACCAGAGCCATTCCAAGGGAACAGAAAGAATATGCCAAGAGAGAAGAAAGGTATCCTAAGAAGAAGTTGAAGATCTTGGTTAGTGGGCTTAATATAGCCAGCAACAGGGAGAGATTTGAGGCTTTATGTAGCTCATATCGTTCTATCAAATCAGTCGAAGTCTATGCTACGACCAGGAAAACAGAAGAGAGTCTCAATACCGACTATGGGTATGTTGAAATAGGAGATGAGGAAGAGGCAGATAGCCTGATAGACAGCTTGAAAGGCTTTGGATGTTTGTGCTATAAGGTGAGCATCGGAGTTCCAAATAAGGAGAGTAACTATGATTCACCTCATTATCATTATCTTTTACCTTCTACAGAGGGAGTGACTGGATCACCAGTTTCTGTATCTTACATTGATCCTACCAAGATGTACAAATTGGCGAGATTCAACGAAAAAGTGGAGAATGACAAGAGGATTGTCAGCAGACCATCTGACAACCGGAAGAGGCAGTATTTAGAGAACAGACGCAAAGCCGATGAGGTTATTTGGGAGTTGGCTGTTAGGCTGTTTTCAGAGCCATTATTAGACTACTCTGGTAGTGAGGCCAGCCGTTCTCAGACGGTATTGACAGCGGTGAAGATTCACTCGCTTACCGAACATATCATCAAGTTCTTCTGGGTGAATCGATTCGAAGAGTTTTGGTTGTTCATCGAGAGTAATCAATTGGATTCGAAAGGACGACTTTTACTCCCTCCACATCCTTTGCTAAGATATCAATTGATCCAAAGTGCCACCTATTTGGGGATCATCTCAAAGAAGTCAGCATTTACATAAGGGAAGAGGACTAAACAAAAAAAAAAACAGAGATAAATGAAAATAAGTAAATATAGTTACACCAGCTCCACGTAGTTGGCAGGGAAGATACCCTGTTTAGAGCCAAGCTTACCTGTCCACCAATCATCGGTAGTGCCTGACCTTTGCACAATTGTAATGACATCACCCTTCTTGAAAGGTAGGTCACCTTCCTGCTGACCAGCAAATGAATATAATGCAATAGCCTTATTCTTGGCACCACCAGCAGGACTAGAGGTCTTCTTTTGAGAAGGAGGTCTGAAATCAGGTTTATCTGACCTTGGTCTGTAGGCAGCACCATCTGTACCAGATCTACTTCTAGAGTGGGCACTACCCGAATCATACTTGTCGTAAATGTTATCCTCCCAGGACGTTGGAGACCTGGTAGATGAATGCTGATGATGGTCTCTATCACGTTGATAGTATGAGCGTGCAGTATTATCTCCTCCGTAATCATCTTCACCATCTTCGTCATCATAATGAGTACCTCTGTTTGATGATGAAGAACCTGTTGTTCTCCTTCTTCTTCCGTCGCCATTGTAAGTACTATCGTCAGTACTGAAATTTGATGGGATGTCATCATAGTAATTATCATCATCAGAATAGTATTCACCTTCACCCACAGGAGCTCTAGTAAATGCCCTACTGTTGAGGATTCTCATCAAAGGAGCAGCACCAGGTGGAGCAGGAACCTGACCACTTAAAATATGTCTTGCCTTACAGTTGTTACCGTAGAATTTCCTATTAGCCTCACGTCTTTCCACGAGTACGGAACCTTCCACGGAGACACCGGCAAATAGACCCTTAGTCTTGGAATAGGAGAACACGGCAGCGATATTCTTCAGCGAAGCACTACCTGCGACCTCTGCATTTCGACCCAATGGACCTGCAGCAACGGAGACATTACCACCGAGTGTAACCGAACCGAATTGAGCAAACGATTCAACGGCAGCGTCCGTGTTTAATATGAAGACAAAGTCTGTAATTTCAGCACCAACCTGTCCTCCGACACCTGCACCAGCTGTAACTATAGCAGAGGGGGCAGACCAGGAACCATCGGGTAGACGAGCAACGACTACACCGGAACCGGCACGACCCGAGAAGAGGAAGCCTGCTTTGAGAACGGTGATGATGGCAAGACCTTTAGCATTTAGGAGGACGTCATGGGGGATGATTTCTTCGGGACCGAGTGCCTGATTTGGTTTGATGAAGGAGGCAAGGACCTTTGCGGCTTTTCTGGGAGGTTAGTAGGGAGGTGGGTGGGGCAGGGGATGGAGGAGCGAAGGTGGGGGGGGGGAGCAGAGGGTAGGGAAGGCATGGGAAGGCAGGGGAATCAAGATGGTCCCACCAAGCAGTTGTTGACTCCACCACAATGACAGACAGCCAACTACTACTCGCCTTACAACTGTACCCTTCCGATGTCTCAACGGAAGAACAATTCATCGGTTACGCCCTCTGGTGATTCTCCGCTTAACCCTCAGAGTCGCCACGGTAGCGTTATTCGCTGCGATCTATTGATTCGTCTCACAAATACTTACTTGCTCTCGCTCTTGAGAGATCTTGGTATAGGATTATTCAAGCCCATAGCTGTAGTTACCGCACAGAGGACTGTAGTGTCGATTACCGGTCGATGATTTGCACAGATGTATCTGTTCCGAAGCTTCCCTGGTTTTGGCCGAGCGACGCCTCAGTCTAGGGGGCGAGGAAAAGTTTGAGTGACCGACGGGTCGATCGGCAAGGAAAGGGGGGGGGGGGAGAAGCAGAAGGATTGGAAAGAGGATAGAGAGGGGGACTATGAGGGATTGAGAGAAGGAACTTGGAGATCTTGAGTAGAGCAGCCGTAGGAAAGAGAAAAGAAGCTAGGAAGACTGTCAATGCCCCCCAGAACGGATCATAGAGCCCTCCTACTAGACAGCTTGACATAGGACCCTGAAGTGGCGCAGTCAGATTTGAAGAATCATACTGTGGCGTAGTCGACTAGAAGATGCCACCGACCATCAACTATACGAAGTCTTGGGGGTTGCTCAGTAGCTGTTTGTTGCCTATAAATATCGTTCACACTATGTCACTCCGAACGATTGAACAGATGTCTTCTCAATTAGATGAGCTAGAGAGCGTAGATAAGGAAGATCAAAGCATTCCCATCTGCCGATACTCAGCCTTAGTTAGTCTGTCGAAGGACATTGATTCGATCAGGAAGAAGGTGTATGAGGAGGGTGCTGTTGACAACCAATTACATTTTCTCGATAAGAGAGTACAAGATATGATGTTTGAGGCCGAATATAAGATAGGTAAGATGTACGAGAAGAGAATGAAGGAACAGCAGCAGCGGAAGGAGGAGGAGGAGCAGAAGGAGAGGGAGAAGGAGAAGCACTTGCAAGAGGGAGGCGAGGTTGATAAACAGCATGGCCAGTCTGCTAATGAATCTATATCGACTCTTAGAAAGAGATTGTTGGCTACAACAGACAACGAGACGGAGTTAGATGCTGTTCAGACCACAGAATACCAGAACAACTACCACGAGACGCTCCAGGAAGGTCTATTGGAGAGTCTACCGTCGATGGTTAGCGGGATAAGAGAGCAGGCGTTACACTTTCAGGATATGCTTAAGCAGGATGCCGTTATCTTGAAGGAAGCCACCGAGAACTTTGAGAAATCGCACGGTAGATTCGGAGTTGTCAACGATATGTTGGCCAAATACCATAAGGAGGGGAAGTTGGGGATCTTCTTTTACATTAGGGTTATAGCGATGGTGCTTGTTGGGTTTTTGGTGTTAATATTTTTGATCAGGCTTATACCAGAGAGGCATTGAGGTGGGGAGATCGCATCTATCAAGGACCATGTTCACTTCCCAACAACGCCTCCCTCCCTCCGGTGCTAGGAACTATCAATATGGGCTCCAACTTACTGCCCTTCTCATAACTGTTCCTCTGATACACCAAATCAACCAACAAAAAGGACTCAACGTCCCAATTATGACCTTCTGCCAAACTCCTAAGGTCCTCGTTCTCTAATAACGGGACAATGGCCTGTTTATATAGATCCACAAGGAATGGATCGTGCTCAACCTTAACTTCTTCCTCCTTCAACCTTCTAAATTCATCCTTGATCCATCCACTTGACAACACGGAATCCTCGCTCTCATAGTTGACAACTTTCATTAGCCAAATATGAACTAAAAGCTCCATCTGAAACTTGTTCAAACCGTCACCATCTTCGAGCTGATACAACTTCAGAAACGGCTCAAACTGTTCTCTATCCTTCTTCAAAATATCCTTTATAGATATAAGTCTCTTCCTGTTCTTCTTCAATAGCCCTTTCTCCCTCTCTTTGAGCGTCTTCTTCACCAAATTATACACCTTCAATTGGCCCTCTCTGTATATTCGACAATTATCATAGTTCAACTGAGAAACTCCTTCAGTCATGGCAGGCATCTTATCTAACTTATCCTTGAATCTACTGTCCAAACTGGCACGTAGTTTGTTAATGCCATTTAATTCACCTTTAAGTGTCACACTCTCATCTTCAGGGTTTCTGCTGATCAATGCAAACAATTCCAGTAACCCATCAGGAATAGGGTGATCTCTATTGCACATGAAGACGATAAATGGATCTCTGCTGCTGTCATCATCGCCAATATCAGCGTCCTCGCTAACCACAGAGTACGTATAATCCTCTAACCTTGGCAAATGATCGATTCCCCAGTCGGCCAACTTGGCATCTCCAATCATGCCCCTTAGAGGCCCCTCTGAGAGACTGAGTTGTAGACAATCAAACTGGTTATCGGGAATGACAAACCCATAACCAACAAGTAGTTCCTCGTTTCCTTTTGGTCCATAGTTATTACAGATCTCAATCTCTGTACTATCAGACTTACCACCCTCATCAACTTGAACAGTGAATCCAGTCGATTCATCATATCCCCACGTGACCCTGCCCATAGGTTCATGATTCATGAGGTCGATTAACGGCACCATCATCACAGAGCTTGGATCGGCCTCTTTATCGACAAGTTTATAAGGGAAAGATCTTGAAGAGAGGATTAAATGGCCCCAGAGGAAGTGATCAAAGCCAATAATGTCCACATCTGAGTCAGATCTGCTTAGTTCTTCAGTCAATATCTTATATTCTGACTGTAACTGACTCAATTTAACCTGGGTACCTCTATATAGGTTTGTACCCTTTAATAGGGCCAGTTCCTCGTCGTTGTAACCTAGCGGAGACCGTATTTCGTTGGCCCTTGGCAAGATCTGGAAGTACGGGTTCTGTTCGGCTTCATTCTGGCTCAATTTGTAACCTAAGTAGGCCTTAAATAGCGCCGCAGAGCTGAGATCGCAGTGGAATCCCGGTACGAGGTGGTCGAAGAACGATCTAGCATCACTGGAAACGAGGATTAATTCTCTTGGAATGGATATGGAGAAGCTGAAAGTGTCCTGGTTATGACCTTCAGGGGCTGAATCGGGTTTGTAGAGTGTAGATATCCCCTTTTCAAGTGAATACTCGAAGGACAATCGGGGGTCTATGATTGCCCTATGGTCCTTACACCATGTAATGAGATTACTTAGTTTGCTCTGCGTATTCTGTCCTTGTGTCATGCTGGTAAACGAGTGAAGTTGCACGCTGGAACCAGTGGGTAGTTGGAGGAGGCTAGAACCAGTTGGAACCAGTTAGAAGAGGGTAGAGGAGGATAGTAGAGCACTAACCGGTAAGTGAAAATTGCCTCATCAATTTTCTTCCCCGCGCTTAACTTAAGTGTAACTAATTCATTAACGTTTAAATATCAGGCTTACCTGTACGATATAAGTAACTCATCAACTGAAAGAACGGTTCAGTACTGGTGGAGCATACACAGAGTCGGCACATTCTCTGCAGGTTTGACTTCATGAGGAATCGGTTCCAAATTGCTGGACAGACTTAGCCCGAGGCCCCCGGCCTAGGCCTGGGGAAACCCAGACTCAATTGTCCCGGTCTCCCCAGACTCAATTGTCTCGCTCTCCCCTCCGCCTGTGCTTGCTGAACCTCTTAGGAACTCTCTTCTCATTAACCCACTCCTCGGCCTCTTCAACCTTGCTCTCATACTCCTCGGGATCGAACCGCTTCTGCTTCTTGTAAGCATTCATAAACTCTATATCGGTGATAGATTTCTCCAATTCCTTGTCCTGATCAACAACCGGTTGTCTACCATCCCTCCTTAAAGAGGCTGCCTCGGCATAAGAAAGTTTTCTGACCTGAATGTCAATGAAGTCATCAGTATCATTACCCTCTTGCAGCTTCTTCATGGCGATCACCTCGTCAAGTGGAGATATTCCATAGGTTTCAGTGCTGGTTGATTGGATTGCCTCCGTGGTGGGCTTGCTACTGCCGAAGAAAATATTCAATGGCCATATTCTTGACAGGAGTCCAGGGGAAGGGGTGCCGGAGCTGCTCCCGGCGCGGGGACCGCTACTGGTGCCTTTCTTGGCTTCCTTTGCCCCAATGGTTCCAAAATCAACAATCTTAGGCCGTTGGATGTTCTCAGTAGACATCATAGTGTTAATTGGTTGACTTAAAAGAAAAAGTGACTCTTTCTATGGTGAGCAACTAAAAGAAAACAGCGGCGAACTTAAGGGTAAGTACAATCTGCACACCTTGTAAACAAACGTCTAATTAGATAAGACACGATGCGACCCGCACAAAGAGATTAGGATGCACAGCCGTAATAAGATAACAACAAGAAAATAAATAAAACGCGGTGCGGCTGAAGGAGGGGGGGGGTGTGAGGTAGAGTATCGGGGAGACTCTGGGTGGTTCCGGGGTGGTACCAGGGTGGTACCGGGGAAACTGGCACTGCACAGCCGCGGTGTGTGGTACAGGGGACCGTTTCTTGTGGCCGTTGCCCGTACCCGTTGCCGTAGCCGTTGCTGGCAGCCAACCCCCCATCCCCCCCCCCCCCCATCGGATAATTACCGGGCAGCGCCACCGCGGTTCTAACGGTGACTCAATTTGGACAAGACTACCCCTAAAGAGGGGAAGATCATAGATTGAGGTAAAGGGCAATAACGCGATGATATGGATACTGAAGGCAATAACGGGCAAACATTGGCAAGAACATGAAAATCGTAGCGCACTTATTCCCCAACAACTACCCGAACCAACAATTACTACCCACTTATCGTTAAACCTACAGCCGCGCTAATTAGTGTGCTATCGGAGTCCCCATCCGCCGCCTCCGTTCGCTGCCCCAATCCGCTGCCCCCCGTACGCTGCCCCTGTTCGCTTCCCCTGTTCGCAGCCCCCGTTCGCTGTCCCCCCCGTTCATCATCCCCCGTCTCCCCTCCCCTCCCCCTGTATATACCACATCTAGTGGCTGATTCAGTAGTGCGATATGTGTTAAATTGGTGGCTTTAGTTTTGCCATAGCTTTGTCTCTTGCTCTTCTTTAAAATTTTAATTTTCCCATATCTCCCTTATCCCCCCCCCAGACTACCTTATCTCTATTCTTATTCCATCAATGCTGGTCCGCCATAAGGACAAGTCCAATAGGACTAGATCCGAAGACTCGTCTCCTTCCCCTAGTACCCTGTCCTTGAACGCCAAACGTTCTGATACAATTCTATCACCGCACAGTTCCGTGCTTAATGTCTTGCACAACCCGGAGTTGGATCTCGATCCGCCAATGAGCTCTCCAGCTGATCTCTTCAGAAACAACGAATTCTCCTTCACTTCGTGGCAGTCCATTAGTCCTGACCCTCTGCGACTAGGCGGGTTCCCCCTTAATAGTAGCCCTAATGTTGGCTCTATTCTTTCAAGTTCATCAGATCCCGAGGAGAGGGCAGAATTAAACGCGTACGATGATCGCGATGCCACGGCACAATTGGCTAGTCAGAACGCTAACAATCCTTCCCCCACGTCAAATGTCGTCATCTTAAGACCTTCCTCTCCTCTTGATGAAGACTATGAGAACATCTCCAGCGACTTATCTGATGAAAATGGGACCCTTGACTCTTCTACTATCATTCCTTCGTTCGTTATGCCCAGGGTATCCATTCCAACGTTGGATTCCACCACCGATAATGCTCCCTTGAACATTCAAATAGTCGGAGAGGACAATCATAGTTTAATTTCTCGCTTGAGTAATTACAGAAAGACTCTTGGTAACGTGACCTTCCAGTCTTCAAATCAACCTGCACCTAAGTTGATCCTCATTATTCTCAATCAAGACAATTATCTCTTACCAAGAATTGTCCAGAAGCCATTCATTCCAATCCTGTTGGAATCTCGTGGCGCGTCAGCTTCTATACCACCTCTCGATAGGCTATCCAATCAGTATATGGTTTGTAAACCATTACATATGCGGTCTCTCAGTGATGATCTCACCGTTTTGATTGACTTTCTTAGTGGCCTAGACAGAAACTGTGCTCTTTTGAACAGACTGTTAGATAACGGTCGTATCGGATATTCAATGAAGTTGAACACTGTCAATTCTGTGCTAATTGAGAGTAGTTCATCAGACTTTTCTAAGGCGAAACCGATTCCAGAGACGGCTGCATCTTCTTCCTCTTCCTCTTCTTCTTCTGATGGAACTCGCAAACGTCGTCGGGAAAGAGACTTCGAGAAATTGCGAGCCAAGCTATTCTTTGGCTTTGCATTTGGAGTGGTATCTCTGACAATTATTGTTATTTGGCGTGAGTTAACGTCCACAACTCCTAGGCAGTCGGCACAGGAATTGGTCGATAGCAATGGTGGATTCACTCGAATTAGGACTTCATTCATCTCGTTTTCAGAGGCCCCGTTCTATTCATTTTCTTCACCCCCTGAATATGACCCAATTCCTACAAAGTTCAGCGACACCACCGGCTTGGAACCATGGCAGAAGTACATGGACGAATGGAATGATTTCATGTTCTTGAGATTGGACTGCATTGCGGAGGAGATATCCTCTTTGGGGAGGCTGTTGATTCAGAGAGCCAAGTTGGCTTTCCTTAATTTGCTAAGCATATTTGGCTAAGCTGATGGGAGTGCGAATCAAGCGGTAGGTTAGGGAATTCCCTACTTCCAGCGTCGTACTGCTTTCCACGCATATCTCACCGTTCCCCACCTATACTCTTTTCTTCGCATGTTTCCTCGTCATTTCCAATCCCTCCGGCTTCACCACCTTCACGTTCACCTTCCTGTCATGCCCCTCACGATCTCTATCCTCTTTTCATGGTCTTCAACTGCCACTTCTCGCTTCTGCTAATCCTCTTTTTAACACATCTCTTCTGGGTCCTTCATCTTCTTTTTCGGTTCTTTATAGGCTTTTTTTTATACTTGGTTGGAATAGAAAATTAATCAAATTGAAAATAAATTTTATTCTCAAGCTCTTGAAATTTCCATATTGTCCCCCATTTCCAACCTTCTCTTCTTCCTTATCAACACTCTCCACCATGACATTATCCCCGGCAGAACGTTCTTATATATACGACTCGCTTGTATCACCTCAGGTTGCTCGTACGGACTCGAGGAAACCTACACAATTCCGTCCTCTTAAAGCTACATGCTCGTTCCTTCCAAATTCTAATGGTTCGTCTCGAATATTCACTGCCGACGGTTTAGAATGTATCACCAGTGTCAAGGCTAAAGTCCTACGAACTAAGGACATCGGGGAATTGATTAAAGTTGATGTGGACATTCAGGGACAGAGAGATGACTCGGATCTATGCCTTACTACTTCCAGTATATTGACGAGATCTTTGGTGGACAATTTGGACCATTCCACTCTAAAGCTTACGGACAAATACTATTATCAGCTATTCATTGATATCGTCATACTTTCTCTCCCCACAGACTTCCAGATGTCGTCATACACGTTGTATTCATTGATTTCTCTTACATCGATGGGCTGTTATTTGGCCTTGAAATCGACCAGATTACCTCTACTTATATCTACCACGAACGATAAGGAGGTTGAAGAAGAACCGACGTTCTCCGATGATTGGGAATCCTGTACAGATCTCATTCCCAAAGACTCTGAGTATAATCCGACTTTATTGTTTGTTGTTGGTATAGTTGGAAATAACGTGTTGGTCGATCCTTCGTTGGAGGAACAGCAAGTTTTGGAGCACGGAATATGTGTTGGCTATAGTAGCGGGAAGATCGTTCCGCCGTTGGAGAGCATCACATTGTCGACTGTGGGTGGTGGCGGAGTGAATAAGAAGACGATATTTAAGGGGATAGATATGGTGAGGCAGATAGGAGGAGTCGTTGAGAAGGCACTTGATCTGATAGCTGAGCAAGAGCCAGAGGATTTTGAGAGGGCTTTTTAATGAAGGAAGCGGGCTTCATTGACTAGGTTGCTTAACATTTATTCTTTGCCTATTTTACATCAGAGTACATGTTCCATTCCAGCTGGGGTCACTTGCCAACTAGTTGTGCTGCGCAGAGTACGCCTGAACTATCACAGCAGTAGCGGTCTGAATATTCATCGATCTGACAACCCCCACCTGCTTAATCACAACGCAGAGATCCAATTCTGCCAATATCTCAGCGGGAATACCCTCTCTTTCCCTACCAAGAACCATCAAACTCTTCTTCGGGAACTTCAATTCGTTGTTCAACTCAACAGAGTTGTCCGTTTGTTCTAATCCAATCAATGTGTATCCCTCTCTCTTCTTCAATCTCATGAAATCAACTACATTTCCAGTATTAACTTCTATCAGTGGCATCCACCTTTCTGCCGTCACCGCAACACTCATAAACTCAGCGTCTTCCTTGACCCTCATATCATTCATTGTCATCCAACCAGCTCCTAAGCAGTCGCATAATCGGCAAATACCTCCTAGATTCGTAGGCTTCTCGACCAATGACGCCATTACTATCAATGACGATCGTCTTATCTCTGAAGCAGCTCTGCTATCTGAGTCAGTCTCTATGACCGTGGACCACGCACCGCTCTTAGTTTGCAACATCAACGCTTCCTCTTCACGACCTGCATATGAATCCAATTTAATCTCTTTACTCCTGTCAAATTTTACCCAGGCCTCTTTCTCGTCTTCTCCTATTGGAATTCTTAAGATCGTTCTCCTTTCCGGTGATAAATACTTCTTCCAGCTCTTTTCGCAGATAGCATCTATCTCCCTGTCAGATATCTTTAATAGCATCCCACCATTTATCCCGCATAGGTTCTTATCTCCAACAATATCCCAAACCATAGCATCTCCAGTACGGAAATTACCGTAAGTTACTGCCATCACGGCAATTCTATATGTATTCTCCAACAATTTCATTAGATCTGTCGAAATAATCAACTTCTTCCTCTTAATCTCCTGCCAAATCACGCATGCCATAGAACTAGAGAAATGTCTAGTTAATGCCCTATTGGATGTAGAAGAAGGAAGTATTGTATCCACTAGGAACTTGCTGATAGCCTTACTTTCCTGTTCTCGAGATAGTTGCATCGCAATAAGAACAAATATGCGTTCATACAATACAATTGTCATTGGATGCTGTTCTTCAACTCCCTTCTTGAAGAACCTGTCAAATATCTTCTCTTTAAGATCAGGATATCGATAGCTTGTCAAGGAAATGATCCATTCTATGTAGGAACGGCATAGAGGTGATGCTTCCTTAAACAATCTTGGAATGATCCACTTCTCTAGATATTTAACCAATTTATCCTTCTCTAAAACATCCAGTGTAGTTAGCATTAGGGCCAACAGTTGAATTCTTTTCCACTGTTCTTTATGATCGGTTCTTCTGACAGGATTTAGCAAATGGAAGATCTTATCATTGGTCAAGATATAATCCCACATGAGGCAAGCAAACCTGCTTGTCTTTATGGAAGACAAGACAGCTTTAATGAAGATTCTATACCCCATTTCTTGCAGACCATAAACTTGTTCGTAAAGTCCTTTACTGCTCATGTTCAAAGTTCTATCATAGAAGGACGAAAGAACCATATCCATTAGGAAGAGAGAATCATCACTTTGATACAGAAACATCCCTTTGACCAATAGTTTCGCCAGCCAGTCGGTATCCTCAAACTTCTCGGGATCCTTCAATTGATAATCAGAGATCGCTTTGAAAAGAGGAGGTAGAAGAGACTTTCTGGACACAGACCTGTCAATAATCTGGCTCGATATATCCAATATTGAGTCCGCTAATACTTTATCAGTGGCAGAATGTCTGAGAAACGCTCTATTCGTCAAAAGATTGATAAATTCATGATGAAGGTCCCTCTGTTTAAGAATCAATCTATCCCTGATCAAGTCCTCCCAGATGACCCTAATTATATCAACAATCTGACGGCATTCTTCAACGGTAGTATCTGTCTCCTTCAGCAATGAATCTAACATCCGAACATTCCCCCTATGTGAATAATACTCAGACTGTTCAGCTATCTGCAACGAGCTTTCAAGGATTGCCCTTTTGACCTTCCCATCACTCGCCATACCTAGCGGAATAAGTTGTTCAATGATACCAGTTGCCAATCCAAATAGCTTATCCTTGGTCTTGTAAGAAGCAACTTTGTTCTTTGATTCAAGTCTGAGAACCTCCAGTATCTGCGGAATGGAAAGGTCGAAATTCTCATTATAGAGACACTCAGCAACACAGTATGAGAAGAAGTAGAAGTGAGGAAGACAGGTGGTATAGTCGGTAGAGACGGCAAACTCCTCTATAATTCTTTCATACAACGCCGAAATCTCTACATCAGTCCAGAAATCATAACTGAATAGATCCTTATTGATCAACAATCCACGAGATCCTTCATAGAGTGAACTGTCCACTTCCTTTGAGAGGGTGAACATACCACCAATCAATCTACCCAACCTATTCACAATCAAAGGCTCCTGGAATAGACCCTTTTCGAAATGCAGACCAGAATTGGCTCCCTCAACCAAGAAGCTGTCGAGTTTCGGATAGGACAATATGGTTGCTACCAGTTTGGATGCTTCAACATTCTCCTGCAATAAATAAGACGTGATAACCATGAAAGATTCCAGGTCAAGACCAGGACCCTGCGACCGGAAGAATTCAAGAACGTCCTCGATCTTATAATGTTCATTGTAGAAATCAAGGAAGAATTCTTCATTTTCTAAGTACAACTGGAATCCATTGAATCTGATATGATATCCAACACTGTTGAACATAGTTTCCATACTAACTCCGCTGTCAACGTAAAGTAGCAACCTCAAGTATAGTGTCTGCAGTACCCTGTTCCATATAGCCGAATCTGCGGATCCTTCGAACAACGAATACAATAGATCAAGGTTCTCAGTGGTAATACAGCAAGAATTTGTGTCTTTCATTCCTTGAAGCAAGCCATTGGTGAGATATATCCTGGCAGGACAATAACCATTATCATTATCTGCCATTAGCTTCAAGGAAAGATGTATAAGGGAAGTTCTATTCTCATCGTGGTTCAATGATATCATGCACTTGCTTATAAAGCTTGACAACTCATCGCCATACAAGCATTGATATTCGACACCTTCCATTGACATCTTTTCAACGTGAAAATGGGACGCCATCATAGCAAAGGGTAAGAAGGCTGAAGTAAGAAAGCTGAAATCGTGTTCAAACAGGGAAAGACTGCTGTCCGGTAAAGAGAACGCCAATTTCAAGGCGAAATTCTTCACCCTCTCCGTGGGAGCTTTGAATCCAACAGAAAGGATTGTCAGAGGAAATGAAACAGGGATTCCTGATTCTGGAGAGAGGATCTTAACTAGATCGGTAGATGCCGCCTCCACTTGATTCATAGCAGTGTCAATGCCTAGGATCTCATATAAAGTGGAGAATCGCTTCCAATTCTGGAGATATCTATCTCTGTGTGAATTCTCCCATTTCATGATCGGCATAGATATATCAGTAGATAGCGATTGAACCGATAGTTGAACTATTACCAATGCGAACTTCTTATGCTCATGAACCAAGCTGACAAGGCCATCTCTTAAGCGGGTCCAATATATTTCAGTAGACATCAACTGTTGAAATTCAGGATAAGAATCGTGTAACTTTGTGGTACCAAAGAAATTAATGATCCTGAGCCAAAGGATGTATGCGAACGATATAAGGTAATTATCATTAGAATCTAGAAGTGAGAATATAACGTTCCAAACCAGTTGTAGCGTAGTTTCGTCCTTACAGATGGATTCATTTCTCCACTTCAAAATCTTCGATGCCAACTGGGAAATGGTAGTATCATCGAATGTTAGATAGATGAGGCAGAGACGATCGATCTCAGACGATTGCGCTTCCTCCCTCATAAAGTACCACTCAATGAACTCTAGATATCGTTCAATATCCTTCCTTGAAAGATCAGATGTTCCCCTTGTTTCCTGTATTAGCACCCTGACCTTCTCATTAAACAACCTTCTGTTAGTCCTATCAAATTCCTTTAATTCGCTTGTCACAAACTCGATCAACGACTCTGCAAACCGCTGCTTCTTAAAGAGATGACACAATTTCAACAATGAATTGTGAGTCTGTTCACTGGAATCACCAAACCGAAGCTTCTTAATACCATATTTCAATGCCTTATCATATAATTCATCCTTAATACTGGGAATCAACTCAACAAGTTCACAGAATGTAGAGATATAGATTGATTCGTCAACGACCTCCCCCTCTGAAAAACTGTCGATCAGCTTGAAAGCAATCTCCCGTTGTCGCTCTGGATCAAGTTGTCTAGCAATGAGTGAAATGGAAGATGCCGTCATGCTTGACCACCAAAACTGAAGAAGCAATGAACTCATCACAGACAGACAGACAAACAGAGACGGCTTTCACTCGGTTGGAAAATTCTCATGGTCGTGCATCCACCAATCTCGACCGCTTTACCTGCCTACTGCTTCCCGTCCCTTCACCCTTCTACGTTCTCCTGCCCCCTTCTTGTCATGTACTGGAGCACCAGCCGGAGCACCAGCCATCTCCAACACTTTGTTGGCTTCATTTAATACCTCTGCATCCTTTGCAACCTTGGAGATCCACCTTTGAACCAACTGTTCATGCTCACTCTTAAGAGACTCAATAGACTTGCTAAGCATATCATTCTCGATCTGTAAAGAGAGCATACTATCATTAATCCCCTCTATATTTTGATCCCGCATATGCGATTCTTCCTGTAGTATGGCATTCTTTGATCTCACCTTCATGTACCCTCTCCTTAATACATCAAAATTCTTCTTAAGTGTCTGTACTTGAGTTCTGAGTTCACCTATATTGTTATCCTTTTCCCGTACTATCTTATCGTTACTATCAACTTCTTCCTTTAACCGTTGGTTTTCTCTCAGAGTTTCAAAAAGCTTCTCTTTGCTGTCGTCTTGACGAAGCGTGGAGAGTTCTAGGTCTTGTTCGTGCATCTTGTCCGAGAGGTAGATGACTGAAGAGTGTTAGTAAAGGCTGATAAAGAACACAAAGTGAGAGTCTAGAGTACTATAGTGATAGAGAGGCATAGCTCACAGGCCCAGTAGCTCACAGGCCCAGTAGCTCACAGAGTCGGTGGCTCGCAAAGCCATAACTCACACGGTGAGCAGGGCACACTCTGAAAAGAGTCAGTAGCGCGCATACCCTTAACCCCCAACACCCTCTTCATACTTACACGATTTGAACATCTCGCCATCCTCTTGTGTCCTCTCATCCTGTTCTTTCAATTGAGAGAGCACATCTGTTTTCCAAGAGTTCGATGTCATACCAAAACACGATATAAAACGACTTGTTTTGGAGAAGAACACGGTGAAGCTGCCTGCGCACGGCTAAGTATCCCGGGGTTACTCTTGTCGCGGTGGGGGAAAAACTTCAAAAAAATATCCCCTACAGATAAACATAATAAATATGACCCCTTGTGCCCTCATAAGGCAAAGGTCAGGTGCCAGGGGAAGGCAGGTCGTTTACTGTTTTCCAATCTTCACTCTTTCCCAATCTTTACTCTTTCCTAATCTTTTCCCGCTCTCTTTCTTGATGCCTGATACAGCGGACCAGAAAGAGGAGGGAAATGGGTCATCGGACCCGAAGTCCGTGCCAATTGCTAGATCTGATTCAAGCGTATCTATATCGCAGATGCTGCTTCATCCATTTACAGGAAGAGATCGCCATTTTTCGACGAGCGGAAAGAAGAGATATAGTGTATCATCGTATCAGCAGAGACATGATAATTCAGAGGATATCAATATGATACCTGTTGCCGTTAAGCGGGAGGCGACTGAGGAGGTGGCAGCGAGTGGAGAGGCTACGGCAAATTATAAGGAGACAGGTGACGATGAAGATGATGAAACGGTAAATGCAGTTGATAAGGCGGCATCTGATACTACGCCGAATGATAACAATGGTACGGCCACCACCACGGAGGATGTCCGTATTACCTCTGACGACGGAACTGTTCCACTTCAACGTGAGTTGACCTTAAAAGAATACAGAAACGAGGTTATGAAGCAGAGAGGAGAAGAAGCCGAGAATGAAGATGAGACGGTTGTTACAGGTACCGGAGAAGGAGGATGGTTTAGCTGGGGTTGGAGAAGTAGGCAAGATATTACCGAGACTGTCGAACGTATCGAAGAAGATCAGGTGACTGATGAAACGCCCGCTGACGATTATGATGAGAATCTAACTAATAAGTCCCGTGGATTCTGGGGATGGATACATCCTTCTACAGTTATTACAGAGGAAGTGCCTATAATAGGCCCCGAAGAACTGGAGCCCAACAAGCTATCAAAGGTGATCAGTTCAGTCGGAGTGGAAGAACAACAGGAGGAGACAGAACGAAGCTGGTGGCCAACCTGGAGATGGGGAAGGCCTTCGACTGGAAATGATGAGAATGGATCCTCCGAAGGGACTCTGACTTCAAGTATTCACGACGTTGAACATCAGTTAAGAGAGTCAGCGAAGGAAGCCGAGAAGATACTAAAGGTTAAGACATCTTCCTATTCATGGCCAAGTTCTTGGGCTTTTTACACTAATTCGAACGAAGAATTGGGTCAATTGTCGATCATGGGGTCGAAGTCATTGAAGGAACCTCTCCTATTGAAACAGAATGTGTCCAGTCAGTTCGCCGTTGACGAGCAGGCTAAATTTGCCCTCAATGAGGTGGCTCTTGAGGATTCTGTCAAGATTGACTCTTCTGTGGTTATTCCCAAGCTCGATTGGAACTATAGAGACTTGACTTTGAGAACGCAGCTAAGAATATTTCTCTCTTCTATGGGTGGTCCTATAACGAAGGTAGCACCGGGGGAATCCCACTTATACCACGATTCTGCCTATGATGAACGACCAAAGAACAGGCTACATAAGAAGGCGGTAATCATTGGCGTTCATAGTTTTCTTCCAATGCAGTTGGTTGAGAGCTTCATTGGAGAGTCAACTGGTACTGCCGATCAATTAACAGACATGACCAGGAGACAGTTGGTGAAATGGGGGGAAGAGCATAACACGGAGTGGGATATTGAAACTGTCTCTTTAGATGGCTACGGACAGATATTTGATAGAGTGAGTAACTGTCTCTCGTTACTAGAGAATTGGACAGGAGCGATGTCCGATTCTGATGTTGTCTTGGTAGTCTCAAGCCTGCAGAGTGTGGCCATATCTGTACATATCCTTTCTCGATTGGCCACAGCTGGATATCTTGACAACGTTTCCAAAGCGGGAATGATCAATATTGGAGGTCCTTGTCTTGGACCCACCGTAGGACTTGATTCTAAGTTGACCGTGAAGTCATCGAGTGGATCACTTGAGAATGATATTCTTCTTGAATTGTTTGATTTTCAAGACTCGGAAACATTGCAAAGTCGTGAATTGGTTCGACATCTAAAGATTCTCATTGGCCGCAATGTGAAAATATGTTTCATTGGGTCAATGACTGACTCTCTGACTCCGTTATACTCCTCGTTATGCCTACAGATATCTCACCCCAACATCTACAGAGCGATTTATATAGATGGGGGAAGCGATCAGCCGGACTTCTTAGTGACGTTGCTGAACTTGGCACTTACCGTGAAGAATTTAAACCTGAATGACCATCGACTTCTAGTTGAATTGAGCAACTTCTTTATGGAGAATGCAGACAGAAGGAAGAAGAAAGGTCATCAAAATCAGTTCATTGGTGGCTCCGTTTACGAGGATGGGAACGTATATGGTATTGGAATCGAGAATCTACTAGAAACACACGATCTCATCTTTGCGCAGGCCGTAGAAGAGGAAGAAGATTTTCATGTGAAGGAATTCAATATGAACGAATACCATATGCCGTGGTGTATGAGGGGCTTTATTGAGGAGCTGGGAAAATTAAAGGAAAAGGAAGATAGAAGAAGAGATAGAAGCTTTGCCGTTGATACAGGACAGATGATAGACCAATTGTTGGAAGAATTTAAAGCCTGGGAGCCTAAGGAGAAGGAGTATAAGGAGTTAAGATATTGCATTGAGGCGATGGGGGAGATGAAGAGGGAGGATGTTGCTAACTGAGGAGGAGCGGGGAAGCAGTGAAAAGAATAATAGCCTCTCCACTTGTCACGTGTAACAGGATGATCGGAAAACCAGGACGGTCTTAGATTGGGTAGAGATAACAAGTGGCGGAAGGGTACTCTCACTCTTTACATTACGAGCTCATTCCCCTATTTCCCACGCACCTCCGCCATATTGACCAGACCTTACTCTCTCATACCTGCACCCCTGCTTAAATAAGTTGGCTACGCATCTTTTTGGGGTACCGGCTTCGACGCGCCCTACTATTTTCTCTGCAGTCACTGCGTCAGTTAGGTATGTCAATAATGTGAAGCGCGATAAATTGCGGCCTGCTAATGAATGGGAGTTTCTTTTTGTCGCTCGTTTGGATGAATCGACATGCTAGATTCCGAAGCATGCAAGTTAGTCCGAGCCCTTTCTGGGGATCGAGAACACACAGATACGGCCGTTGGAATGCCTCTTGACTTCGTCATACCATGCTATGCTATCTCTTATCTGTTTTGGAGAAATTCTGGATTACCCACAATTGCTGGGTGTTGAGGAGTTCGGTATTTAAGCGCCAGGTTTCCCGTTGGAGGTGTCGGGAATGATACTGGCGGTGAGTCCCTGCTGCCAAGAATAAAGTATGCGTCAGTACGAGGAAGAAGGTGAATACAAGGTGAACACGTCGGTGTTTTTCCCCGACGATGATGTTTGGACTATACCTTCCCGGCATAGGATCATCACGGGCCGTAAGGTTAAGCCAAAGAGGACTCCATGGCAGAGATTTAAAAACTCTTTCAGGCCTATGATTGTTGATCCTGTGGATCCCAACCTTAACGATATTCAAAAGTCGAATTTGAGAGCTGCCAAGGCTCCGTTACGTCGGAACTTGAAAAACAGACACCTACAAATGATTGCCATCGGTGGAGCCGTTGGTACTGGTTTATTTGTTGGTTCTGGTGTTGCATTGAGTCAGGGTGGTCCTGCAGCTCTTCTAATTGCGTGGACTTTAACCGGTTCCATGCTCTATTGTACAGTTCAAGCATTGGGTGAATTGGCAGTTACGTTTCCTGTCAGTGGCTCTTTCGTTCAGTACAATACCAGATTCATTTCCCCTGCTTGGGGATTCTGCATGGCTTGGAATTATGCCATTCAATGGTTGGTTGTTATGCCATTGGAGCTAGTTGCTGCATCGCTATCCATCAAGTTCTGGAATTCCACCGTTAGTTCCGCTGCTTGGGTTTCTATTTTCTTTGTCATCATTGCTGCCATTAACATGTGTGGTGTTCGTGGATATGGTGAGGCCGAGTTTGTGTTTTCTTCATTGAAAGTTCTTGCCGTGGTTGGCTTCATTATCCTTGGTGTTGTGTTGGACTGCGGTGGCGGTCCAGTGAAAGGATACATTGGGGGAAAGTACTGGCACGATCCCGGAGCCTTTGCTGCTGGATTTAAGGGTGTCTGCTCTGTCTTTGTTACTGCTGCCTTCTCTTTCGGTGGTACTGAATTATGTGGTTTGGCAGCTGCCGAGGCAGAGAATCCAAGAAAATCAATTCCGTCTGCCACCAAGCAGGTTTTCTGGAGAATCACTCTATTCTACGTGATCTCGCTACTTTTAGTTGGCTTATTGGTCCCATACACAGATCCCGCGCTACTCGATGGTACCTCATCTGTGGATGCAAAGGCATCACCATTCGTCATTGCCATTAAAATCCACGGTATCAGCGGTCTACCTTCGGTGATGAATGCCGTTATCATGATCGCCGTTCTATCTGTTGGTAATTCTTCTGTGTTTGGTAGTTCGAGATCTTTGGCATCTTTGGCTGAAATGGGAATGGCCCCTAAATTCTTCGGTTATATCGACAGGATGGGAAGACCATTAGTCGGTATCGGCATCTCTCTTGCCTTTGGATTACTCTGCTACTTAGCAGCAACCCCACAAGAGGGGCAGGTGTTTACATGGTTGTTGGCATTGTCGGGATTATCAGGTGTTTTCACTTGGGGTTCCGTCTGTGCATGCCACATTAGATTCAGACAGGTGTTGAAGAGTAAAGGTAGAGGAATAGATGAATTACCGTTTACTTCACAAGTCGGCGTAATAGGTTCCTGGTGGGGACTTATTATGAACATTATCATTTTAATCGCCCAGTTCTGGATTGCCCTATTCCCACTCGGTGGATCACCAAATGCAGAGGACTTCTTCGAAGCATATCTAACAGTTCCAGTTTTGATCGTGTGCTATTTTGGATACATCATTTGGAAAAGGGACTTTACGTTGTTTGTGAGGAATAGGGATTGTGACATTGATACTGGAAGGAGAGACATGGACTTAGAACGTGTCAAGATGGAGATTGTCCAAGAAAGGGCATATATTGCCAGCAAGCCGATATATTACAGGATTTACAGGTTCTGGTGCTGAGGCGAGCAGGGAAGGGCACTGAAGAGATGAGGTCAATCCTCCAAATGAAGTCCTACCAAGTCGACCCCCCCCCCCCCCCCCCCCTCCGTCCCCCAAAATAAACTCATGATACCAAGTACGTACGCATTATATAACATAACTAATATACTAGCTACCTTACACCCCTACACCGTCGGGCTTTCCCTGCCGCCACTGTGACCGAAGGAGCAATAGACGGGAAACGGATGTGACTGGACTGTGAGAGAAAAAGTTTTGCCAGCCGTTGCGGAGTTGTCCAGACGTTGGAAATGGAAGAAGGTGCTAATTAAAAATCGAGAGAGGAGACGAGGCGAGACGAGAGGAGGGGGGGTGGGGGGAGGGAGGGATAGCGAAAAAATTAAAGGGAGAAAAGATGCCCTTTAAATAGTAAGGGAGAAGCGATTGGTTTCAAATTTTAACGTTACTGTACGGCATTCGTATTCTTATTATCAGGAAGGAGCATTCTGCTGTCGTCCTTTATCGTGTTCGAACGTGTTTTTGTTAGTTACTATCGCTTGAGATCGATTACACTTGTGTTACCGTTTTGCATCAGGTTCATGTGCGTGGTCGGTATCAGAACAGACAACTGAGCAATCATTTAGGCGTATTATTTAAGCGATAGATACTCTCAGTTTATCTTCGTTGTGTTAGCATTTACTGATTCAGTAACTAGCTATCTTCATCTCTTCCCGCTGCCCCCTTACTCCTTTACTATTCCACGTTGACTTTCCCACTCTTCCAGCACAGAAAGTCCCCAGGACTTCACCAGCACAGTAGACCCGCTTCGCATGCAGAAATGAACTCTGGGTCGAATTCTGCAACGCCAGACTCCTCATCATTGACCTCGTCTACTGTGGCCATACCGGGGACGTCTCGATCTGCTCATTCTAGTTCAGAGGGGTTGACTCCTCCACCAGAGATCACTTCGAGCTCCACTCCTGCCTCAGGTAACCGGAGGAAATCGTCTGTTTCGAGCGTGTTTTCCAGTTTTGTCAGTAGCATGAGAGGTGGCTTCAACAATAGTACTTCAAGTATACAGCAACGACATCGAAACCGCTCAAGCAGTGCCAGTCAGCCTGCTGCTCATCATTCAAGTGAGGTCATCAATGAGATTCAAAGTACGCGCCATCGTACTACAAGCAGCGTTGGTCCAAATATCAACATGACCGCTATTTCAGACCACTTGGATACAACAACCGCTAGTTCTGAACCGACAGAACTTTCTTCAAGAGGACCTAACGAACAACCATCTGTGCCTGCATCACATCGACTCACACTCATGGCTAATGATAGCGCCGATATCATTGTCGACACAACTACATCGCTACGCGATGGTATATCTAGATCCGGCTCAGTCACTACAGGTTCATCTGCCAACCTACCTGATAGTGCACCACTACCACGCACCGGTAGCGCAGTGAGTCTCGCAAGGCACAACAGATTTAACCCACAACTGTATAACTTCAGTATGGCCAACAGTCCCACAATAGCCAACCTTTCGACGTACACAAACTCTCCGCGAAGAAGTATTGTGGAGGATCGAGAGGAAGATCACGTTGAAGATTACGTGCCCATTACGGAATCTTCTGTATCTGGATCTTCTGGGTCTCTTGGCGCATCTGGGAACTCTTTACAACCGCATGGGTCTTCTTCCGCTGGCACGGAAAATACTCCCGCTACTCATCCAGATGGTTGCCTGAGTGAGGATGAACAGAATGTTAGCGAAGGAACCAGCGAAGGACTCAATGTTAACGGGCACGCTCAACCTGATCTAGTAGAAACACGAGACGATACTCCAGTGGTGGTAGAGGATGTACGGTCTGCATCATCTGTGTTCCATGATATGCGTGGAAAGCCCGACGAGAACGGATTTTACTCGATCCGTTTAACACCGTTTATAGATCATTCTTCGTCGGCTCCTTACATGTTTTTCGGCCCAATCATACGTAAGATCAAGCCAGGTATGAAAATCGCCATTGGTCGGTATACAGAAAAGTGCAAGAGTGCTGCCACGGCTCCTCAGGGATCGTCTGCCGCGGTGGTTTTCAAGAGCAAGGTTGTTTCTAGGCAACATGCCCAGTTGAGCGTTGACGAAGACGGTCAATGGTACATAAAGGATGCTAGATCTTCGTCGGGTACTTTTCTAAATCATGTCAGAATGTCGATGGCGAACGTGGAAAGTAGCGATTTTGCGTTGAACGATTCAGACATTCTTCAGCTAGGTATGGATTACAGAGGTGGCTCTGAGGAGATATACAGATGTGTGAAGGTTAAAGTGGAGTTAAATTACTCTTGGCATAGAAGGGGTGCTAAAT
This sequence comes from Brettanomyces naardenensis, assembly GCA_012295355.1. Classification (NCBI taxonomy): domain Eukaryota; kingdom Fungi; phylum Ascomycota; class Pichiomycetes; order Pichiales; family Pichiaceae; genus Brettanomyces; species Brettanomyces naardenensis. The sequence continues at coordinate 890,116 of WOTY01000002.1, read as the reverse complement.
TCTCCAAAGAGGCCCACCAGAGATTGAAAGAATTAACACTTACACGCAAAGATGAAGATTTGACCCCCTGCGTTATTTGTCTAGGCCCTATCAAACCATGTCAGGCAGTGTTCGTGGCCAGTTGTTCGCATTCTTGGCATTATAAGTGCATACGTCCATTGATCGTTAAGACGTATCCGCAATTCATGTGTCCAAACTGTAAAGCCGTGTGTGATATAGAGGCTGATCTGGACGATGAGGAAGAGTATTAGGTATGTAACTGATTTTTGTCTGGTACAATAAATAGGAATACGCAAGGCATTAGTTAGCTGCGTAGGCATTACTGTGGGACTCTCGCTTGGCTAGCCAACTAGCTGGCTGATGGTCTCTGCAGGGTCCAATAAACTTTATTAAACTTTATTTGAGTTCCACACTTGATAAATACAGCCAATAACTACCGTTTAGCGCACTGCTCGAACGACAATTAAACGTTGTATCCGAAAACTCCGATGCAGGTGCAGCAGATGCGGCATGAAAGTTTTCGAGACGTTAAAAGGATTTTTCACGATCTTCAAACCCCCCCCCCCTACAAACTGGATAGTTATTGCAACTTATAGCACATTTTTAACCGTCAATTGTAGTAAGACTCTATCGGACAACCTCCTGTCAAAGTTTGGCGATCCTTTTCCCTGTCTTGGCACCTCATTCAACCCCACTGATCGTTTAGATTAGAATTGCTTTACCGAGGAAAGATAGAGAGAATGAAAAAAGCAATGTGAAAAATTGGAATATTTTCTGTGTGGAGATTTATCGTAGCCCCATTTGCTACCTTTAACAATGTGGAATTGTCGTCCCATCATTTGATCGTTGGCCATAACGGTGCAGGAAGAAGGGGAATATATATATATATAAATGTAGATCCAGGAGCGGTTGGAGGAAGAGAGGAGGTTTATTGGTGTGTTTTTTCTTCCTCGTCTTACCGCACCTACGTTAAAAATGGCTGCCGATGGCACTAGTATTTTCAACGTTCAGGTCTTCTTCATTGTTTTCCGTGAATGTTTGGAGGCCGTGATCATCATTTCTATCTTGTTGGCCTTTGTGAAGGTTTCGCTCGGTGGAGATAAGAATTTGAAGCTTAAGAGGAGGCTTTACAAGCAGATTTGGTGGGGAGCCATCACCGGTATTTTCATCTGTCTATGTATTGGTGCTGGATTTATCGGTGCCTATTATTCTTTAGGTAAGGATCTTTGGGCCAAGTCCGAGGATCTCTGGGAAGGTATTTTCAGTATTATTGCCACTGTTTTGATCAGTATTATGGGTGTTGCTATGCTTCGTATCAATAAGATGCAGAGAAAATGGAGAATTAAGATCGCTAGAGCCTTGACTACTCCTCCTGCCGAAAAATGGGATAGGTTCAAGTTAAGTTACATCGTTAAGAAGTATTCCTTGTTTATTCTTCCCTTCATTACCACCTTAAGAGAAGGTTTGGAGGCTGTTGTGTTCGTCGGTGGTGTTGGTATTGGTTCTCCTGCCAAGTCCTTCCCATTACCCGTTGTCTGTGGTTTGATCGCCGGTATCTTTATCGGATGGTTATTATTCTACGGTGGTTCCACGTCATCTTTACAGATCTTCCTCTGTATCTCCACCTGTGTCCTTTATTTGATTGCAGCAGGTTTGTTCTCCAGAGCCGTTTGGGATTTCGAGACCAACGTCTTCAACAAGCAGACAGGTGGTGATGCCTCTGAGAGTGGTTCCGGTCCTGGTTCTTACGATATCAATAAGAGTGTTTGGCACGTGAATTGCTGTAACCCTGAAATTGATAACGGTTGGGATGTCTTTAATGCATTGCTTGGATGGCAGAATTCTGCTACCTATGGTTCTGTTATTTCCTACAACGTTTACTGGTTAGCATTAATTGTCCTCTTAGGATTGATGCTATTCCAGGAGAAGAAGGGTCACTTACCATTCACCAAGAGCTTCAAGCTTCATCATTTGAATCCAATGTATTACATCAAGAATAAGAAGAAGGATGAGCTTACTGAGGAAGAGGAACAGAGATTGTTTGCTGAAGCTCAGCAAAGACTCAATGAGAATGCTCAGAAGTTGGAAGAGGAAGAGCAGCTTCAGAAGGAATCTTCCGTTAGAGATGAGACTCTTATTCAACCTCAGTCGTTGGCCTGAATGAGTTCCGATTCCGCCAAAGGTTAGCCAGGTCTCTTGCACACACACACACACACACACACACACACAGCAGAGACTTGGATGGTCTTTAGTGGAATAGCTACCTAATGACGACAGTTTTCCTTCGACCTTTTGTACATTTACACACCATTGAAGCGGTTTCCCTGGATGAGGAGGAGTGCAGCTAGAATAATTACTACTTTACCCCTGCTATTTTTACTTTCTTCTTAATATTACTATGACGAGCAAACTGGTTGTAGAGCAGTCCTATGGGAAACAGCATATATTTGTCAAATCCCTCAATGCCCGAGGTCTTTTGGATCTCCCTGAAGAGACATTTCTAGATGTGGACAATTTCCTCTTCACAGGACTAGGGATTCTGACGATCGAATTCTCCGATCGATATTCTGATCTGAATAAATCCCAAATCATCAGCAATTCTTTGATCTTCCTGTTCGATGTATCTCTTTCCCTTGCTGACGAGAGAATCAAATTAATTCTCGAGGAAACATCGTTGAAGAGGTCGTGGTCGCCGACTATTTCTCTGTACGACCTCACCAACACTAGCTTCAATATCTCAAGTTTCACGTTCTGCAAATAACCATCCCTGTACCATCTCTCAAAGCAAACCTCGCAGAAATCTTCAATGGATATCTCCGTAACCACATACACTAGGTTTCTCATGCAGATTCCAAAGAACGATCCAACAACGTCCGGATCCATGCAACTGACCCCAATCAACATACTATCGACAAATTGGAAGTAAATGTTGGAATCCAGAACTTCATCCACATCCTGATATCTAATCAGATCAGACACCAACTGGAAGACGATGCTCCTGAGCCTATTATCAACCTCTCTTCCTTTCATAACCGAACACCAACTCTCGTGGTTGGCAATCACCGATTGAAATATGGACTCACCTCGCTCGAAGTTTAATGCAACTTCACACCGCAACCTTTCGATCTTCTTAACGGCGTCCTTGACATCCAGATTCTGTATATTCACATCATCCAACTCGTTCAAAATGACTCCATCATACTTGAGATTATCATCATCTTCAAGGATCCCGTAGCAGTTGTTCAAATAGGTGTCCAAATAATCGGGGCAATTCTCTCTCAACTTGTATGTTTCCTTATAACTGTCGACACGGTCAGTTTCTTCTGAACCTTCGTTTATAACAACGCTGTGTGAACCGTTCAAGGAGCTGTTGCAACTAAAATCCCCAGGAAACCCTGAATGATGAACTGGGTCCCCGGTAACTTCATCAACGTAATAGTGCTCCATCAATCTCTTTACATCAATATCATCGTCGTTGTAGCTGATGAAGCTGTCACTATAATAATCCTCACTGTCACGATCCCTCTCCTGTAATTCCTTCTCTTTTAGGAATAAGGCATCGTTGGTATCCTTAGAGGCTGGTCTTCTTCTTCTTTTAATCCCTTTTTCTTGACAAACATAATCATCCTTAATGAATGTTGCCAAGGCCAAACATGCCAGGATCCCCAAGAAAATGACGACCACTAGTTCGACACCAACATAGATGGCCAGCAGAGAGAACTTATCCCTTAAATCGACCATCTTTCTATCGCAGATGTTTTCAAAGTATGGTCTGGAACTGGCAAGGAGTCTTTCAGTGTCGAACAGGTCAAAGCCAGGCATGGAGAGTGATCTTGTCTGAGGATGAGGACTTGTGCTCATAGCCGGAGATGAAGGGACTTCCACAGAAGGGGGTTAGTATCACAAAGTCATGACCAGCCGGTAATCAATACCTTCACCACTTACCGTTCGGATCTAATAACCAATCAAAGAGCATGTCGAATGATGCCATTCTTAACAACAAAGGAAGGATCCGATTGAAGGGATCAGGAAATCCCGGAGGCGTGTGCTTTTATTTTGTCGTGCGCAGGCACATAGCGGCGCGTCGATCGACGGAGAATGAGGTGTCTCCAGGCCGCTCAGTCAACGTCTGGTTACACTGACCCCCCGGCTGCTGGTCTCTACACCCTACTACTCAGCTCAATGATGAATAAATATAGTAATAAATAAATAAATATGTGGCCAAACACACCACGCGGGAAACCGGACTCTCCTTCAGCATCAGCCTTACCTAGCGTCGAGTTATGTCAACGAGGGATCCACCGTTGGAAGAATCAAATGGGAAGGATCAAACAGTGTTCTTGAAATTCTCCGGACCCTTTTCAAATCTTGGTGGAGCATTTCTGTCGTACATGATACCACCTGGTCTTCTTGGTGGAATGATTGGATCAGGATGTTGGAACTTTGCCAACATTTCCTCTGTTTTTTCTAGTGTACCCTGTAGAATGTTAGTATGAATGGGTTGGTTGTGACATTGAGCATTAGCAGCAACGTTGAGCATTGGCAGTGACATTGAGCATTAGCAGTGACATTGAGCATTAGCAGTAACATTGAGCATTAGCAGTAACATTGAGCATTAGCAGTAACATTGAGCATTAGCAGTAACATTGAGCATTAGCAGTAACATTGAGCATTAGCAGTAACATTGAGCATTAGCAGTAACATTGAGCATTAGCAGTAACATTGAGCATTAGCAGTGACGTTGAGCTGTTGTATCTACTGACTAACCGCTCCTTATCACCTCCTGTAACTTACCCGTAACTCTAGCGGATCCGATATGTTCCTATTCTGTTCAAAACGAAGCCTGATTTCCGCAGCCTTGGATCTATAAAAGTCATTCCGGTTAATCCAATCATGGGCCGTCCTGAGAGCCCGTCTATACAGCGATGACACGTATTTGAGGTTCTGAGGAGAGAATGGCACAGGCGTCTTCATCTTGGAACGAAGTACTACGATCTGATACGATCTGATAACGACTTTGATAGCAATAACAAGCAAGACTCTCTCGCTTGTCTGTTGGACCGTTTTCAGTGCGGTTTGTCCCTCGCAAATTTTTTCTTCCAATGAGCGGCAAGACAAGGTGAGGTGTAGGGATGTTGGRGGGGGGGGGGTAGGCGATACGGGGTAGGCGAGTGTGGGGAGGGACAGGGACGTATATCCCTTACGTGTATCCCTTACGTGTATCCCTTACGTGTTACTGTTTATTGGCGTAACAGATACGGATAGGTACGTTCGAGCACGCTGCAGTTGCATAGTCTCACACTATAGGCACATAACTGATAGGTTTACCTTACAAACTACCGTCCATCTACCCTCACGATGGATGAAATATCTGGACCTGACGATGCCAGCTGGGATTCATCTGGCGATGAGAATCTAGAGCAGTTTACCGATGCTCTCTCTGAATTTAGTGAGCGGAAGGAATCTCAGCGGCAAATTGAGGCTGATAAGGACAGAAAGATTGACGTTCTAGACAGAACGAAGGCGACCAAGGAGGTGGAGAAGGTGAAGTTCCCGCATCTCTTTGTTTCAGACGATGAGTATGATACTTCCGGTATTGCAGAGGATCAGGAGAAGCCCCAGATTCAGAGTAGCCCCGGTAAGGTGGCCGCTAAGGTGGCGAGCCCGCGGAAAATGCAGGTTCTGGCGGTTCGAACGGGTCCGCGTCTGTTCAGACTACCAGGCAGCGGTCCAAAAGAAGACCCAGAACGGATCGGGGACCTCCTTTCAGACCTGAATGATACTACTGGCTACGAGAAGGCCGATACCTCTGAAGATATAAGTGGACTCATCCAACAATTTGCATCTCCCAAGCCGTACAATCCAAAGGGAGGGAACACTTTTGGTTCAGAGATGAGGCAATATCGAGTAAGAAAGGCTGGAAACCGTAGAAGGACAGGACCGGTTCACCTCGAAAGGAATTCCCTACCATATTATGTGACCAAGTTCCTGAGTCCGTAAGAGACTGAGTCCTGCTCCAAGTAGTCCCGTTTGCGTCCTTTTACGTCCCTTTGCGTCCCTTTGCATCCCTTTGCGTCCTTTGCGTCCTTTGCTAAATAAATTGTCCATATAAAAATAGACGTACGCTGCACCGCCACAATAATCTGTCCTCTCTATTTATTTTCCGCCTCAGCCACGTTCCCGTCTCGAACGTGGCAACAACACAAACTCTGGTGGATCCCCTTTTGTACTGATGCACTGGCCTCTTCTTTCTTCTTATACCCATTTCCTTCTCCTCCTGCTTCTCAATTGACCATCAGCTTCATGTCCCAGGCAATTAGACAGCGTTCTAAGGCCACTGGTCTTAGTGAAAAGGCTCCCCCAGTCGATACCTTGGATAGTTACGACTTGGCACTTAAAGTCTACTCCCCAGCTGATCCCAAGACAAAGCAGAGAACCCCTGAGGCTGAAAACAGTATCAAGAGGCTATTGAAGACTTTAGATTTGAATCAATTCACCATCACAGTGAGACCCGATGACGATGTTGACTATCTATTAGTCTTCGTCAAGTTAGACGAGAAGCCGTTCGCTGCCTTGCTTAAACGGGCCAAGCAGGTCGATTCTCTCTACGGTGTGTCTCAATTGGGTGAAGAGCTCACCTCTGCCGATAGAGTGGGACTTGTCAACTATAAGCTTTCGTCTCCAAAGAGTGAGGATGGCGCTGGGATCACCGTCGGTCAAGGTAAATGGGCCTTTGTCACGGCGGTCGTTCCTGTTTCAGGAGTTATTGCCACCAGAGACGGATTCTCCTTATTCAAGAAGACCCTGTTCAAATTCCTGGACCAGAAGACAACCGATGCAGAGACAAACTTCCTATTGAAGAACTTCGGTTCAAGATATTCGTTCTACTTCAAGGTGGTTCACGAATACATTGCATTCCTACTTGTTCTCTCCGCCATCGGTGTTGTTACAGACAAGTTTTTCGGTCGTCTTTCGAAGGTGTTTACCGCTTTGAACTTGTTGGTTGGAGTGTCATTCTATCTCTGCTGGTACGGCTCTGAAAAGAAGTGGGCTAAAGAATGGAAGTTACAGAATGTTTCTCACGTGCACATCTCCAGAACCGAAAGAAAGGACCCACCTTACAAGGTTCTACTTAGGAAGGTCCTCTTTGCTCCAATTGCCCTAGGTGCAACGTTCAACTTGGTGTTCTACCAATTTGCATGCTTCTTGCTTGAGATCTTCCTAACTGAGCTCTACCAAGGACCATTTAAGTTCATTTTATCTTTGGTTCCAACCATCGTTGTATCCACTATCGTTCCTGTTTGTACAGCCTTCTATTCCAGAGTTGTCAATCAGTACTTGGTCTTTGAGAATAATCCAACTAAGGCAGCTCATTCCAAATCCTACTTAGTCAAGCTGTTCGTCTATAACTTCCTCGCAGGTTACGTTCCTCTCTACATCACGTCATTCATATATCTACCTGTCGGCTATAAAGTGAACCCTTACTTGACGACCATCAACCAGTTCACTGAGAAATTCACAAATTCCACCTATTATCTTTCCAACATTCCACTTAAGACTCAGGACTATTCTGTCAACAGTCAGAGATTAAATGGTCAATTCAGTTATTTCATTTTAACTAATCAGATCATCCAATTTGGTATGGAATTTGGTCTACCCGTTGCCCTAAGTCTTGTCGGCAAGATTCTCGCTGGCTCAGGAAAGACCATTCAAGTCAACGATTCGCCAGACGAGAAACAACTCTTGTCTGAAATTAGATCGAAACTAGCACTTCCTGAACTTGACATCGATGGTGAATACAGACAATTCGTCATGCAGTTCGGTTACTTGATCTTGTTTGGTCCTACGTGGTCTCTTGGTCCGATCGTCTCTTTAATTGTCGAGGTGATCGAGTCGAAGGCAGACTTCTTTAAGATCGTGAATAGTGTTCGTCCACCAGTTCCTGAAAGAGCAGAATCCTCTTATCCATGGCCTTTCTTCCTTAAGGTTCTTCTAGTCATCGGCTCTTTCACTTCTGTCTGTGTTACTTTGATGTACAATGGTGGTGATCTGGTCTCCTACGTTGATAAGACATCTGTTAAGACCGACTGGCTATCTGTTCTTCCTTGGGCCCTTCTAGCAGCCGTTCTTACTCAGGCTGCAATCTATTCAGGTGAGACTGTTATCGATGAATATTACAAAGATACAGGTGCGGAGACCGCCAAGAGATGGGAACAATTCAAGGAGATTCTTAAGGAATCAGAGCAGACCGATTCAACCTCGAGCAATGACATTGATGGGTTAGTTGCTGAGGCTTTGAAGTTGCCAGTTGAGGTTAAAAAGGGCGAGAAGGTCAAGAAGCAGGAATAGTTAGTGATGTACTTTGTTATTATTATACGCTAAGAGAAATTGAACGATAAGGTTGTAGCGAGAGTTGTGTGCATTCACATGATTAATCCACTTTCCCGTACTTAGCTAACTTCTCACAATGTCAACCCTAGCCCTCTTCCATATATCATTCAAATACAAGTCCTCCCCTATCTTCTGGAGGTCCTCAACAACAGGAGGTCTTGCATTCATCAACGCATACGTTCCATTACTGTTCATCTTAACAAAGCTTCCAGGATTAATCACGAGCACATTCTTCACCACCTTTGCGAAATACTTCAACTCTGAAGGAATGACAAGCACATCTGGTAGGGAGTCCGGAAACTCTGTCAATCCCATGTACGACACGTGCAAGTCTGCACCGGATAAGAAAAGCTCGTCTTGACTTTGGCGGTCTTCTGCAACCAATAATGAACCACGCTGACGCTTAATACCACCGGGGAAAGAAGGATAGAACCTTCTCTGCTCC